>OZ012688.1:5155792-5358292 GCA_963942565.1 Maea johnstoni | reverse complement strand
TATATGATATTATTATTATGTCACTGGTTATGTCAACCTTGAGCAGCAGAGTAGATCATTACATGTGATGCCATTGGACTCTGGGCAGACTGGGACCACTATGGAAATAAGTTTTTAACTTGTAGTGTATATATCCTGTGTCTGGTTAGAATGCTATTGCATAGCAGTTCATGACTTTCTATCTAGTCACCTTTATTTATGAATTTTATGTGCCAAATGCTGTGTAATATACATCTTGCTAGACCGAATAAAATCATATCAAGGTGGTGGTAAACTTAGAGGAGCACACAAAAGACAATGTCTATATAAATTCTTTATTTACATAATAATAAACTTTGTACAGTTCAATACTTCTTTCACTCAGTAATAAAACAGTGGCTGTATCACAGTAAACAACACACCCTGCATAGCTATCTATACACTAGCAAGTGTAGTAACAGAAACACTATACTCTTTTTAGGAAATAGCATCATAACACAGCAAACTGGATAGGTATTGTTCAATTAGAAAATTGTAGAAATTTCAAGAAATTTTGTTGAATTACAATTCATTTTGACAATCGCTGACAGTATTTCATATATTCTTCAGAAAGCTCTGAGAGAAAACAAATTCATTTCATTCACATTCAACATGATTTAGGTGGGCTCATTAATTTTTAAAAATAACTAAACATCATATATATATATGCCTCCATTTTGTGTTTGTTAGGATGAGTTTGAACAGCAATATACTTCTTGTATGATGGTTGGCAGTGGTGGGAACTTGGGTTAAAGTGGAGAATACCCTTAGAAAGTAGTTGGGCCTATGTCATATTCATGGTGGAATTGTCCTTTAAGGAGAAAGTGTTTTAACCCAATATGCTTAAGAAAAGTGATGTCTGGGAATAATATACTTTTGTCCTTAACTTTGCAGTATATTTGAATTTTAATTTGCCACCAAAAACAATCTTTTTGTAAAATATTTCTCAAAATATTGTTTTCATATAAAAGTATATTTTCTTTTATAACAGACCACTTATACACTTCAGATGTGGATGGGTTAAGAATTCTTGCATGTATTAAAGTTTCAAAATAGCTGTATTCAACAAAAATCTGTGCTTGATGAAAAATATATCAATACATATTCTAGTCAGTCTGAAATGGTCTTAGCCAGTACAGTTTCTGAGGAGAGAATATTTCAGAAAATGTTATCATTAAATGTTAGAAATCAAATTTATTTCACATAATACGTGGGAACCTGTTTCTTTTTGGCCTAGGGATGTGCACATTTTATTGGAAATTGGAATTTCAATTTTTCTACCACACTGCAGCTAAGTTGTGACTAACCATTTGCAAGCACTGTAAGGAACCAGAGTACCCAGCGCAAACCACCGCCTAACCCTAAGTCACTGGCAACTTTCTCTTAAAACAAATGCAATTTTTTCAATGAATAAAAACTACATGATGAGAAAATTGAGTATCTACAAGTATTAACATGTACTAATATGCTAGGTAAAATTTAAAAAAAGCGGCACAGTTTTTGCCGATTGCGCTAAAATTTTAAGAAGAATTCCCACATGTCCCGATCAGGATTTGAACCCGGGCAGTGGTAAAAGACAGCTAGCAGTCAGTGGCAGCGTCTTAGACCACACGGCCATCATGGTAGGCCAATACTTTTTTGTTGGACGCTGTAAGGCGATTGATTTTGTTACTCTTGTTTCCTCACCAATAATTACTGGTTAGTCACCATTTTGACTATAACTGCAAATGATGTGACAAGAAAAAAATTCTCAAAATCTTTCTTATCTTGTTGGTGAGGAACAGGTTAGTAAGTGCATATATCAACTTTGAGCTTGGATGTAAAAGTGAAAAATACAAACAACATATTCATAATGCTTGAAAATAAATATTTATCATCCTCTTATTTACATAAGTGACATTCTTACTAATAAAACTCAATATCTCTAAATCTTTATTCATATCCAGTTAATTGCATTCCCCGAAAATCAAATTCATATTTTTAAATGTACTTCAGGCTCGAGATGTATTCAGGCTATGAAATTAATCTTGTAATTTTAATAAAAATAAAATTTCTTTGTAATTTAAGTCATAGACAGCATTCAGAATGTTCCTTAAGTATGAATTGATATTAATAACAAACAATATTGAGAAAAAATTCTTTAAAATAGAAATGCCCTTCACCTGAAAATTAATTACTTTCCTGTCACCGAATTGAACTTGTCATGTTTATAGATTTGACACCTTGAAAATATTTTTTAACAAGAAATAAATGAATGGAAAAGAAAAGTTTCACCGGTGGTATAATGGACCTCATGTACCAGTATAGGAGGATACATTAATTTAACCCTTCGAATGTTGAGGCTTCTTTTGTCCAAAATGCAAGATTTTTGAAAATCATCTAAACCCTATCATGTTGGTATTTATTGGATAACTCTTGTGGAGTATTCTCAGATGAGTACCAAGTGCCAGGGTTTCTGTAATTTATCAGATTATCTGCTGGAATCTTTTTTATTAGAAGCATCTTTTGGAGAATATTATAAGGAGACCCATAATGAACTATTGCAGGAGAAAGCATATAGTTAATAAAATATACAATATTCTTCACCATTTTGACCATTGCTTGAAATTTTTGGTTCACAAAAGCCATATAGTGTTTAGGATTTTTGCACTATTTTGTATTGGCCATCTTAGCCACCAGCAACATAACGGTCAAACACCCATTGTCCATCCAGATGATTATTGTTCAGCCTGTAAGTACTAATCCAATGAATACCAACATGAAAGGGTTTAGTTGTTTTTCAAAAATCACTGCGTCCATGTGCTTTGGATGAAAGTAGCCTCAGCATTGGACATACTCAGAATGTCTACTGCAGTGCTAATACATGCCACATTGAAGCACTTCCCCACACCATTATCTAAAATTGGCATACTTTGTTTTTTACACTGCTAGGTGCTTAGAATAACTCTTTCCCTTCCTATCGGTAAAGCTAGAGTCCTGATATTCACAGGCTGTCTGTTCAGCATTCTCCCCCTCTGAGTGTTTGCATATGGTACGTTTATACAGTAAGAGAATACATTTGATCAAAACCAAAATTACCCTTTTCCAATTAAGATTTGTTCAACTATTATCATATTTGGTCTGTTGACATATAGAGTGAATGAAAAGGGTGGATACTGAAGTCTGATACGGAAACATGGCAACCGCTATCCATCCCCCACCCTAGACTCCGTACCCTAAATACCGGGTAAAAACAGAAAGACCAAACTGGCATCCTCATAACAATTATTCATTAAAGTTTATTTTTGTCAGATGAAATATCAAGTGATTGTCAATAAAGAAAGCTTTCCTTTTTCTTATGAAGATCAACCACTTCCTGCCATATTGAAAAGGCAATAACCTTGACAAGATTCAGTAATTATAGTACTGCAGTATGCTAAACCTGAACACCCAATAAAGCTGGGACTACAGGCTGTAAATTGGATTTGATGGCATTTAAATGAGAGCTTGACCAAAGGTCAGTAGTTGACTGACCGTTCTATCAGATCACCCCACACATCAACCTCCATCATTACAGAATATAGCAAGGATTCAAGGGGCAGACAGGATTTCTGAGTCAGATGTTTGTTTTGGAGTTGAGGAGTTCATTTCACCAAAATTCAAGTTAAAGTTTTTGGAAGCATGCTAAAATTCAAGGGAGTTCTTTAAAATTTTCAACTTTTAGATACATTTAGATATTAAGGGCAAAAAAGGTTAATTATATACAAATAAACTGCTGTTTCCTTCTACCGGAGGCCATTTGGTCTGGAGGCACATCAGATATGCATGAACACTAGATCTGTGCCACAGACAGACAGCAGAACCAGGGTGCAACATAGGTTGGAAAACATTTTTTCTGAGCAGGGCAAGCTGCCCCTTAAGTTGACTTACCCTGCCGGCACTTCCACTTACCCCGCCACTCTGTTAAACAAAGGTGAGATTGGATTTTGCTCAAAACATTACTTGCCAAGCGGGGCAAAACAGGGTCTTGTTCAGCTTGCCCCATTGCTGATTTTTGCCGAATTCACTTGCAACTTGCAACGGGGCCAGTGGTTATGTTGCACACTGAGAACCTAAACAGACAATCAGCAGCCCCTGCAAATATGATACTGTTGCGCTAACTTTGGAATATTTTTTCAAAGATCTCTCATGACAGGGCTTGACACCAAGGTATGTCAGCTTGACTCTTCCCCCATCCCCCCTCAAAGGTAAAATGACTAAAATCCTTGTAAATGATTTTGATAAGTATGATTTTTAAGCATGGATTTCATTTTAGTCACTTTCCTGCCATAGTTGTTAATATCCAGTGGTAAATTAAGGAAATAAAAGTACTCAGTTAAAATGTCAGCCTCACTTTGAGTCTTTGGCAAGTTTTGAACCTGTGCAGTGGTGAATGAGAGTGAGCAATCAAAGGCAACATTTTTAAAGTAGTCCATTTTGAGAGCAGTACATGCCCAATCAGATATAAACAAACATTGATAGAAAAGTACAAATTTAAGTTGTTAAGTGAGTTCTAAGGATGGATAGGGCATTATATGTCTTCATTGAATAAGGGAAAAGAATAACCCACCCCCCCCCCCCCCCCCCCACGGTTCTGGTACTCTCACATACAGGTGAGGGTGCTGCAGACCCCCCCCCCCCCCCCCTCCCCCCAACACACACACACAGCTCTGATTACCTCAATTAAAAAAATTGTGTTTACAAGGATACTTGTAATGCCAACAAGTAGACGGTTTTAATAATGAATTGTAGTTTTCCTAGTGACCATATGCATTGCCTCATATTACTAGGACCTGTGAAATCTCATAAGTAGGTTGTTCACAGTGGAACAAAAGCAAGGATCTTAAATTTAAAGGCTGTGGTATATAGTGTGTAGATGATGAGAAAATTTCAAAAGTTTCCTGAATAGATTTGGATAAAGGTTTCAAGATTTTTCTTTGGGTAGAAATCTTGAATATGTTCCTCAATCAGTACTGCAGGAAAACTGTCTGCATGGCAATGATTCAGTCAAGAATAGACTACGCCAGCAATTTCTATTACCACGGTCTTCCAAAATTCTTACAGAGTCATCTTCAGGTCGTACAAAATAAAATGATTAGATATGTTTTAAACTACTCAAACAGAACACACTTGGTAGCCAACGACTTCAACCAGGTTAAGTGGATGAGCATTGAAAACAGAATAAAATATCTGGCCGCAAGCCATGTATTTAACTGCATCAAGGTTAACACCAGACACAGAGTTAATGCTTTGATTTTACATAAGGTTGGTTCACATGGTATAAAGTCCTTCCACTACATAGGTGCAAAAATCTGGAACTCTTTGCCAGATGAGATCCAGACTACATTCAGTAAATCTCTTTTTAAAGTGAGATGCAAAAAACATTTCATGTCAGTCCTCTCTGAGTCATAAGAAAAAAGAAATTCATCAATTCTATTCTGAATGTTTGTATTATACTATATAATATATTATTGTTATGTCAATCTTGAGCAGTGAGGTTGATCATTATGTGATGCCATTGGACTCTGGGCAGACTGGGACCACTATGGAAATAAGTTTTCTAACTTTTAGTGTATATATCCTGTGTCTGGTTAGAATTCTATTGCATAGTAGTTAATGACACTGCAACTAGTCACCTTTATATATCATTATGATTTTTTGAATGCCAAAAGCTATGTAACACACATTGTACTAGACCAAATAAAATCAAATCATATCAAAGTTAATGTTCAACTTCCCAATACAGTTTAAAAAATCATCATAAAAACCTGAAAACCACTGAAGAAGGAAATATAGATATTAAAGTACAATATACCTACCTGTCAAGTCCAAAACTTACCACACAGTTATAGCCTGAAATTAAACAAGGACTGACAGCGAAATCCACCACGGCTGGTGGTGAACTAGCTGTTAAAATGACCTACTTCCAACAGGAAGTAAGGTAGGTGCAGACCGCTACCCCACCTACCAACAAAAATATAAATTAAAAATCAAAACAAACAGTGACGGTGACAGAACGACATCAAGGTGACTTACGAATTTAACGCTTGGGCAATCTCTGCCCAAGCGTCATCCTTCTTTTTTCTCATGTATTGGGTGTGGCACCGGCTGAGGAGAGTGTCCTTTCTTGCATCGTATGCGTTCATTAGTGCCAGCTGCTCCTGCACAGAGAAAGGCGGCATGTGCTTCTTTCTCTGTGCTTGTAGTTCAGTCGATTCCGCCATTTTTACGATATTATAGTGCAGACGACAATCCGCACTAAAACGCACGTGAAATACGTACGGGAAAAAGTTGTCATGACGACAACAATCAAAATTTTCACGTGCTTCAAGTGCTGACGCTAAAGTTAGCACTAAACTTAGTGCTAGCTTTGTCAGCTTTGTGAAACACGATCTATCCTAGTTAGTGCACTAAGTTCAGACTAAACTAAACTTAGTGTACTAACTAAATTCGTTAAGTTAGTAATCTAACTTAATCGTGAAATACCCCCCAGGTCTCAGTGGGTTCGCATCGCAGGTAAGGACTCTTTTTTTTCCTAAATTTCTCTCAGTAAGTAGCACATGCTAGAATTGCGTGTCGCTACTAACATATTTGATACTCTCTCATAACGCAAATGTGGTCAATAGAATTCTGGGGAGGTTTGCAATGGTATTCACCCGGGGTATTCATCACCTTAAGCGTGCTAATGCGTGCCACGGGTAGCTACTCGTGGCGCCAGCATGTATTGGGAGCTATGTATATAATTTGGAAAACAGTGGTGCCCGTGCACTTAACCCCTATGCTGCTATTGGCTAATTAGGCTAATACAAAGTAATGCAGGAAACCTGGAAAATTTCTGAAACCCTTACACATAGGAACTTATTTGAGATATCTCCGCGAGAGCCTTCCCGTGAATACCCATATGACTTGGTTAAGATCATTTTCATAATTGTTTAACTTGGTTAAGATCATTTTCATGTTTTGCATTCTTGTATAGTGGACAAAAGTAGGGAGGGTTAAACTCGTCACGTTCGCGATCCAGAAAAACTCAATTTAAGAGGTGAAATTTTGGAATGAGGGTATAAACTAATATTCTGATAGGCCACGCAAACTTGTGCGGAGACAGGGCGACCGCATGTCAGTTGAAGAAATAGGTCAATTTCACTAAACTCTCGAGACTAAAGCTGATCACCTACCCCCCCCCCCCCCCCCCCCCCCACCGCCATCACACCAGACACACCCCGTTGTTATCGAAAGAATATTAAAAAAATATATAAGCAACAAAAGTAATCAAAATAAATTTTGTACAAATCGTATGATCCTCCGGCTTTCTAACCCAGTAACCCTGGCGTGATGGTTGGATATGATAACCATTACTTTACAAACCGGCGAATTATTTTTACTCAAAGTGACAGTGACTGCAAAGCATGCCAGACAGTGACGTCAGTGCAAATTCCTCCACAAAAGCATTGGCAAAGAAGCTTGATGTAACAATGCAGCGCGTTGTTACGATTTCTTCGACGAGTAGTTCGTTGCATCACACGGGCATAAGCAACGTAGAGAATACGTTGACAGTGACAAAGCAGGGATTGACTTAAGAAAATTTTTCTGGTCGGTTTTCGGGCGATCTCATATAATAAATGATAGTCCGTCTTGGGTCGGCCGGACACATTTCAGGGCGTGAATACCGCCCGGACACCCACTTAAGTCAAACCCTGCAAAGCCAGGGATACAACGTTTAACTGGCAGATGATAATATTGGAACGTTATAAAGTGTGAAAAAACGAATTGAAAGTTTATTGGTGAGGTCTTGTGGTCACTCTCTCCCCATATTCTGCTAGCCAGTAAATGTCTGTATTGAGCAGGCGCTTAAAATGAAGCTGGACTAGCGAGCAAGCTCACAAAACAAACAAATAATTTGCGCAAATACGTCTAGCGCCAGTTTCTAAGGAAAACAAAAGGCGCACGTCACAACACACGCATATCATCATTGTTGAATTAGTGCTTAGGCGGCCTTTTGGTGATTAAGTTTAGTTCATGGTAAAACCTGTATATTTCACTGAAAGCCTCTTTTCCAGTTTGAATTGTGAGCAATTTAATCATATATTATCTACCTATTTTTGTTTTAAGTTTATATAGATATTAATTATTGTAATTGGTGTGATAAGTTGTTTCTTTATTTGGTGAATGTTTTTTTTTTGTGAAGTTGCACCTAACCAAAAACTGCCCCAAACCCTGCTTAAGCTGCATGATAGATTTAATAAATTTCACAAGTTGTAAGACCCATCCTTTTTGTAAAACATTTTAGTACTTCACGTTTTTTCTTTGTTATACTCTGAAAGATAATGTGCATAAATCCTTGTCTTAAAAACTTCAATTGATTTTTCTTGTATTTCCTCCAGGGTGCTGACCCAAACTGCATCAACAACAATGATGTCCCTGTGCTCCATATAGCAGTCAAGAATAGGCACATAGACGCCATCCCAATCCTGGTCCAGGAAGGCGCAGATGTCAATGTGGAAGGACCTGAGTGAGTATTAGGGCTAGGAATCATTCAATGATTACAGCTTGATTAATCGATAAAATTTCTGAGCGATTAATCAATTTTTATGGATGATTATGAAATAGATATATATCTTCAATGACCTTTTTTATCGAACTCCCGCTGGTGATTAAACATATCCATATTTATGTATTGTGGGGCAGAGAACTAGGCCTAGGAATGAGCAAACAAACTCACAGTTTACATAGTACACGCGATGTAGTCCGAAGTCACTTCCTTCAACAGCAGCGGATGTACGAAAATTTGATCGATGGATCTTGCAGGCCATCGTACTGGCAGATAATCTCTGGGGTGCCTAACCATTAGCTATCGAGCTTCGGTCCTTATGAACAAGTATATAAATGAAACTGAAGGACCAAAATTCATGGAGAATATCGATCACGATAATGAATCTAACTAGGACGAATGCAACAGCCGTACTTCATCCTCGTAAATAGTTTTGAGTAGAATTAATTTTGAGTGATGTCGTAAATGGACACTTCCCCATCTTTTCATAACAGCCAGCTTAACATCTTATCCATCAATGGTATATATAGTTGCCATGCTTTTTGAAATATTGATACATAGTTAAGTTAGCCCAAAGTGAGTGGTCGCATGGATATCCCGGGGGGGGGGGGGGGGGGGGGGGGGGCACTCAGGTTCAGAGGGGACCGCACCTTCGTTACGTATCTCTCGGAAGAAGGGGTCTTTTATTAAGACCTCCGCATGACCACTGCGCCGTAAGTATAAAGCTGCTCGCAGGTAGACCCTAACTACGCTATGGTCGGGAGCTCGTGTGGTCAAATGTACCCTAATGCAGGGATGACACAATTTCCCTTATTGTATGCACTTTACACGTAGATAAGAGCACACAGAGTAGTGGTTATGCAGTTATTCTTTCCAATATATGTTTTAGATTTATTAATCAAGATGAAAACGGAAGTTCAACAAATATGAAATTGATAAAAGACCACACCACAGACGTACGCTTTAAGGATTTGGGGCCTGACGTAATTACCGTGTGGTCTGAGGTGTGGTATTTTTGTAGTGAAACTACACGCCAATAAACTATATATATATATATTGCCACGAACTGTTGGCTGTCTCTCACTACTACCTTGGTTCTAATACCGGCATGTGAGAAAGTTGCCAGTGACTTGGGGTTAGGCGGTATTTTCCCAGGGTACTTCACTTTCCTCCAATAGTTACATCTGGCGAGTCACGAATTAGCCGCAATACCGCAGAAAATGTGACAAAACCCCGAATTCCTAAGTCCTATTCAGGGGCTTTACTCTGCTTAATGCTTTCGTACTTTCCATAGTGAAAATGCTTGGTTTTCGTTCCCTGTCATTTGACCTCATTTTGTTTGACAACATGGATTCCGAATCAAAACAGATATATATGGCAAAATTGGTGTGTGAATAAATGTCAAAACTTCATTTATATATATATATATATATATATATATATATATATATATATATATATATATATATATATATATATATATATATATATATATATATATATATATATATATATATATATATATATATATACTAATATATTTCAATCCTGGTGGTAATGTTATTGTGGTTAGTTTTTTGAATATATTAATACGTTTTTTTTTCGATTTTTTTCCTATTGAAAGTTCTATATCAAAACGGTTTTCTGACATGTTTTCATATAAATTCATAATAAACTGACCTTATTCTTTTTAAAACGGACATCTTGTACCCAATACATATAGTTTTAAAATTCATACAAACCCACTATCTATTCTAGCAATATCTTATCAAAATATCACCATCTTCCATGAAATCTAAGTTATCCCTCTTTTCCCAAGTACACTGCCTTTTCTCATCCTCCTAAGATAAATGCGAGAAGGACAGCCACCCTTTTATAATTAGGACTGCCGTCTGTGTGCCCCACACGTCACTCCAAGCCCATCCTGGTTGTGGCCAACTTTAGCGTTATGTTCTCGTTGCGGCTGGATCGACCCCATCGCAAATAAAATCACAGGCTGGGACGTGCACCACCTGTTGTTTGAGTTTTATACTTAGGCTTCTAGACCTTATGTTCTGCTTGCGTCGTCGCAAGCAGAGTATAAGGGCTTTATACTTAGAGGCCCTGAGCAGCAACTGGATTTTCAAAGGGGATTTTGACAGTGATAGCTTATGCAAAGTTTAATGGATTTCTTAATGTGGGGGTATTTTTCAAAAGGATTTTATGTTTAAGATGTCACTTTCAACTTGTACAATAGCGTGCACCCCTGGCTTGAAAGTGGACTGTCTGCGAGCTTTCATCAAAGAACGACTTCTATGTGTAATTCGGCATGCGGCAGGCCCTAATACCATCTTCAAAAACAGTTAATCCTTATGCTGCTGGTGGCTAATATGGCCAATACAAAATGATGCAAAAAAGCTGAAAATGACTGAAACCTTGGAATGGCACATGGGTACTCGTCTCGGAGTACTCAGTGAGAGCTCCCTAATGAATACCAACATGATAGGGTTGAGATGGTTTTCCTATTTTTTTCCTTTTCGTCAATTGAGCAAAAGCATCACAAGGGTTAAATAGGAAACGATTCATTCACTTCCCTTTAACACTTTTAAACTACTGTTTTGTCATTTAGAAACCAGGAAAAGGCCTTGAAACACATGTTTTAAACCATTTCTGACAAATCAATAAAGGTAGCAGCGAGCGTTTCACCCGGAACGTGAACATAGACATCTTCTGCTGTGCGATTAATATTTTAGATAGAAATTAATGCGATTATTGAAACTCTGCCCCTTCCATTTTTCAGTCAAATTTGTTGTTTTAGTGTTTTGTTAGGTTACCAAAGAGGGGCCTGCTCTGATGACCGTGCGGTCTAAGGCGTTGCCACTGGCTGATGGTTGTCTCTCACTACTGCCTTGGTCCGAATCCCGCCATGCGAGAAAGTTCCCAACGACTTGGGGTTAGGTGGTAGTTTTCGCCGGGTAATCCGGTTTCCTCCACTTACAAGAGGCTGGTCATGAATTTAAGCTGGAATATGGCCAAAAGAAGTGATGAAAAATCGAAATTCCAAATTACCAAAGACGATTACTAGATAATGTTTGTGAGAAAATGTTAGCACACATTTCTGACAGTTTACTAGTATGTTAGGGTTAGGGCTAGTCTTAGGGTTGGGTAACCCTAACCCTAACCCTGAACCTGATTCATAACCCTAACCCTAGTTAGGGAATTCCAAGATCATGTTTACTTGACCTCCTTCCTGGGGACTGCGCGGATAAAGAGTCTACTGTTTAATCTTTGGTTTATAACCGGAAGTATCAATGGAGACATCGCAATCCAGTAGCCATATTGAGTGAAGAATTATGGTCTTGCCACAATGTTATTCACATGAATGCCATGACATTGAATTTAAGGTGATATTCTAACATGAAAGTGTAAGAAATGTATTAGTTTAAATATTTTCGCTCTAAATCTTTGCCTGCATGCCTTTCGAATATTCGGTCGACGAATGACAAGCGCATAACTTTGTGCAATTAATAGCTATGAATAAAGATAGGAGGACACCCAGGGATGTGTAAAGAGTGCGGAATTCCGCAAAGTGACAAAATAAAGAATATTTCCTTCAATAGAAATATTCTAAACTGTTTAAGATTTTCATAATTATAGTTGAACACTTTCATTTGAACAAATAACTTGCAAAAGTGAAAGTTGTTCACTATGCTACGCAGATTAATGTATTGCCGTCTAGTTACAAATAGCATCACTGCCACTAAAGTAGCAAGAGCAATCAATGAGTGTGCGGTCACTCCGCTACACCCTCGGCAACGTCTCGGTCGGTGTGCGTGGTGATATTAAGGTGATGAGTACCATTGCAAGCTAGTTAAAAGCCTCAGCCCAAAACACACCTCACAGCAGCATAACCATTTAACAAGGTGTATCTCCAGGTTCCTGAGTGTTATCAGGTAGAGAATATCATCGCAAAATGTCATTATTCAATCCATATTCTGTTTTATTTCAAATTTACAACTTTTCTTTCAAATGATATAATCTCATTACTTACTCAGGCGATGGTTACTGCAGGTTCAGAGTTACTTTAGGGATATCATTGACCATGTCCAATGAGAAGTATTTTTTTTTTGATTTTTTACTGCTGAAGACTTTTACAGGCCATAACATCGAACATTTTAGTGAGAAATCTTGACATCATGTACGTTAATGTCGTACGTGTAGAAAGTTTTTCAACTATTTATAGTATGCCTGACACCCGACATTGTCTTGACTGTTACGCGCGACCATTGAGGTGTGTCATTGAACGACAGTCTTTTGTTCCAAGCCCACATTGGATCAACGAGGCCTGTCCTTGCTCAACCACCACTGGAACCTTGTTCTATGATAATCCTAATGAGGTGTGGGTTTTAGACGGGTCATTTATCTAGCTTGCAATGGTATTCATCACCTTAAGCGTGCTAATGCGTGCCACGGGTAGTTACGGGTAGTGAATGTGGTTTTTTTGTGAAGTTGCACCTAACCAAAAACTGCCCCAAACCCTGCTTAAGCTGCATGATAGATTTAATAAATTTCACAAGTTGTAAGACCCATCCTTTTTGTAAAACATTTTAGTACTTCACGTTTTTTCTTTGTTATACTCTGAAAGATAATGTGCATAAATCCTTGTCTTAAAAACTTCAATTGATTTTTCTTGTATCTCCTCCAGGGTGCTGACCCAAACTGCATCAACAACAATGATGTCCCTGTGCTCCATATAGCAGTCAAGAATAGGCACATAGACGGCGTCCCCATCCTGGTCCAGGAAGGCGCAGATGTCAATGTGAAAGGACCTGAGTGAGTATTAGGGCTAGGAATCATTCAATGATTACAGCTTGATTAATCGATAACATTTCTGAGCGATTAATCATTTTTTATTGATTATTGAAATAGATATATATCTTCAATGACCTTTTTTTATCGCACTCCCGCGAGGGATTAAAACATATCCATATTTATGTATTGTGGGGCAGAGAACTAGGCCTAGGAATGAGCAAACAAACTCACACTCGGGTTCAGAGGGGGCCGTACCTTCGTTACGTATCTCGCGGAAGCAGGGGTCTTTTATTAAGACCTCCGCATGACCACTGCGCCGTAAGTATAAAGCTGCTCGCAGGTAGAGCCTAACTACGCTATGGTCGGGAGCTCGTGTGGTCAACCGCAAATGTACCCTAATGCAGGGATGACACAATTTTCCTTATTTTAAGCACTTTACACGTAGATAAGAGCACACAGAGTAGTGGTTATGCAGTTGTTCGTTCCAATATATGTTTTAGATTTATTAATTAAGATGAAAACGGAAGTTCAACAAATATGAAATTGATAAAAGACCACACCACAAACGTACGCTTTAAGGATTTGGGGCCTGACGTAATTACCGTGTGGTCTGAGGTGTGGTATTTTTGTAGTGAAACTACACGCCAATAAACTATATATATATATATATATATATATATATTGCCACGAACTGTTAGCTGTCTCTCACTACTACCTTGGTTCTAATACCGGCATGTGAGAAAGTTGCCAGTGACTTGGGGTTAGTCGGTATTTTCCCAGGGTACTTCACTTTCCTCCAATAGTTACATCTGGCGAGTCACGAATTAGCCGCAATACCGCAGAAAATGTGACAAAACCCCGAATTCCTAAGTCCTATTCAGGGGCTTTACTCTGCTTAATGCTTTCGTACTTTCCATAGTGAAAATGCTTGGTTTTCGTTCCCTGTCATTTGACCTCATTTTGTTTGACATGGATTCCGAATCAAAACAGATATATATGGCAAAATTGGTGTGTGAATAAATGTCAAAACTTCATGTGCTGGCGTAGAAGAATAAATATCTATATTTACATCATGCTACTTTTAACAGGGTTCATCATGAGCATCCTTTTAGAATCATTAAATCCGTGATAATAAATACATGTCTTTCCAGCAACTCATTAGGCAGCTGTTTCATTCTAAATTACATAAGTTTGTAATGCAGGTAGGTGAGCAGGTGTTTTATCAGTTTTGATTAGGATATTGGTTTCTGTTGTTTTTTTAGATGGATGGATGTTACATGAATATACTCTTTATATATAGGTATCTTTATCCTGGCAGGTACCATTTATCTACAATTATTTACTCCAGTCACTTGAATGAAAGACAGCCAGCTACATTTTGTGTAAATGTAGTCCCTGTAGTACCCTAAGAGAATTGCAGCAATGGAGATTTTTTTCTTAGTTCACTCGATCACAAATGAATAATTTATGATATTCATAACAAGAACACATACTTTAAAGAATTGAACATATTTTTATTCTGGTTCTATTGTAGGTATATCCGAGAGTGCTGGCTCTATGGCAACACCTCCAGTGGCATCTGTGGCACCACAACCCGCAGGAGCGCCATCCAACAACTCTGTATTGAGTGAGCTTGGAGACATCTTTAGTTCAGTTCCAGCTCCTGTGAGTACCCTACAATGATTTTTTCAATTAATCGAAAAAAACATTATGTCAATTGTTATGTCAATTAATCGAAACACATTTTTTCAGCCTTTTACACCATTTTTTGCCATTTTTAGCCAACTCTAAGAAGAATTTTGAAGAGAAAAACAAGTATTCAATCAAAAAGTGTTGAGAAAACCTTCATTAAGTTTGCATTGTGAGAATCTTAGGATCCTAGCCACAAAAATAATGCGGAACATGTGAAAATATTCTATTAGTGCAGTTCTTCAAAATCGAATCGAAATAATCGGAATCGAAAAATAAAATGTCAATGATCGAATCGAAAAAAAAAATGGATGTCAATGACAGTCCTACACCTATAGACAGAACCATATGCCTTGCAAATCTGCATGATTTCTCTCTGGTTGTTTTGTAGATCCCGCAGCCTGCGGTAGATGTTCGATCGGGCTATGGATTATTTGGTCAGGCCGCTGCACCCCAACCAGCTCAGCCCCAAATGCCTGTCTATTCCGCAAGGAGCATAGCACCCCCTCAGCAGCCACAGCTAGCACCCACGTTACAATCAAACCCCCCTCCTGGAAGTGCAGCCTCCAGCTTCATGGGTAGGTACCTTTAAAAGGTTGTATGATCAGTAGTGCTAGGATGATTGCATGGAAGCTCTGTGAGCCATTCACTTGGATACAAATGTTTAATATTCCAGATCCTATGTCAACATCTTTTGCTGAATATTGGTTAAAATAAATAAAAAACAAAATTTCAGAACTGTGGCTCATTAGGTGTATCAGAATAATAAGAAACCTGTCTTTGAATGGTTTATATACCAAGTTTCCCTTAGAAAGGACTAGAATATTCAGCTAATGTGTTCAAGCATGTCAGGTCACTCTGCATGACTGGTGTTAATATCTATAGAATGTGAGGAGATGATTTCTGGCAAGAAAGTCTTCATTTGGGAATCGGATAAGCGTCTCTCTCCCATCTAACTGTATTTACAGCTATGATTGAACATTATACTATTGTTTTTGTACTGCCTTGACCGTTTCCCATTTCCTGTTGCAGGACTATCACCGATGCCCAGTCTGACATCATCTGGACTAGTGGCGCCCCCAGCAGAGGCCCCTGGTACTAATGTTAAAGCTAGAGGCTTCTCAGACCTCGATGTCTTGGGTCAAAGTTTGCTTCAACAGAATCTACCAACAGAGACCACCATCATACCACCAAGGTCAGTAAGTCCGACCTAGCCAGTTGACATTAACCCATTTATTAGGACCGTCATTGACATGACAAGTATCGATCGATCGAAAATGATTTTTTCAATTAATCGAAAAAAACATTATGTCAATTGTTATGTCAATTAATCAAAAGACATTTTTTCAGCCTTTTATGTCATTTTTTGCCATTTTTAGCCAACACTAAGTAGTATTTTGAAGAGAAACTCAAGTATTCAATCAAAACGTGTTGAGAAAACCTTCATTGTCCTTGCACTGTGAGAATCTTAAGATCCTAGCCACAAAAATAGTGTGGAATGTGAGAAAATATTGGAATCGAATAATAAAATGTCTATGATCGAATCAAAAAAAATGGATGTCAATGACAGCCCTACCATTTATGCCAAAAGGATACGATGCTTTTATGAACTCCGGAACAAAGTATGAGTTCCTCTAACATTTTGAAGGGGAATTTTTAGTTCATATCTTATTATTATCGTTCAATTTTTTCCTAAATGATGCTTTTCTAGAGGGAGGTCACCAAAATAGTCTGGCTTTTCTTGTTGCTACAGGCATTTAACTGCGTAATGTTTACATATAATCATAGAGTTAAACTCCTGCTGGATATTCAGTGCAAAGAATTCTATGTGAAGGAACATTGCCTTTCACATTCTTAACCCATTCATCCCTGTAGCATACAAACTTGTCATTTTGGTGGTATATTTTTTCAAAAAAAGCATATTTTTGCAGGAGACACTAAAAACTCTCCTTACTCCAATTTAATTAATGGTCTTACAAGCTATTTTTGGAAAAAAAAATTCTATCAGACTCAAAAAATAAAGTCGTCTCTGGTGTCTTACGGACGAAAGTGATTTGGAAATTTTCTGTCAGACCCCCCCCCCCCCTCACCAAAAAAAACAGTGGCCTAAAATATTTTATGAATTCATGCTGTATTCCTAAGTTGTTTTCAAATAATAGCTGGTCAAGAGTACAAATTACCTGTCAACATTCAATCATCCAAAATCATTCGATTTTATGCGATTCGCTGCTTGGACCTCTTTCATGGCATTTTATCTAGTTCCTAGCCCTGCCACCAGGGGTCAGGTTTGTAGTTAAGCTTAGGAGTCGGCCCATGTATTGATGACCATTCAAATATTTAAATGAAGTTGGTTAGTTGTTGGACTAGTAATCAGTAGGTTGCTGACCTGGGCACTTCGGTCAATCCTTGGGCAAGACAGTTCATTCCATATTGCCTCAGTCTACCCAACTGCAAAATGGGTCCTTAGTATTAAAAAGGCAGTGTTTAGAGCTTGCACTCTATATGCAGCTGCTCTGTAATACTGGTATCCTTTGGGGGATTGAAATGGTGTCCATGTGTACAGGCCTGCTAGGGAAGGAGGGTCGTATGAACACTTGGGTGGATACAAGACTATAAACAGAATACCTTTACCTTTTACCTTCATCTCTCATTGTAGTACAATGCGTGTAAGGACACATAGGGCTGAATGGGTTAAATGTAGCATTAGTATCATATTTTATTGGCTTGGTGGGTGGAATCAAGGATCTTACCCTTAGGGCAGTCA
Source organism: Maea johnstoni (assembly GCA_963942565.1). NCBI lineage: Eukaryota > Metazoa > Annelida > Polychaeta > Spionida > Magelonidae > Maea > Maea johnstoni. Next base: position 5,340,464 of record OZ012688.1, on the reverse strand, counting down.
CCTGTAGACAGGAGTGATTGGTTATGCAAGGGTGTCCACTGTCCAGGTATATAGATCCTGGAGCACCACTATAAATCTCCCCTGGAGCACAGCATTTTTAGTGGACGGCATGCTACAAGTGGATCAAAGATATTGTTAAAAGTTTGGACTACTACTATTTAAGCCTTCATATCAATAATTAGAGCTAGTATCAATGAAAAGGCTTATAAATCTATTCATCAATATATTTAGAGTTTTAACAACTTTTATTACGACTGATATGAATGATTTTCACGCTGACTTTAATTTGATTTTATTTTTATTTTTATACAGGAAGCTTGATGCAGAAAGGGAAGGAAAGAAGAAGGAGCTGAGTAAACACATTCCAGGACCCCTACAGGGACAGTAAGTATTGCTGGTTAGTTGGTTAGTTGTTGGACTAGTAATCAGTAGGTTGCTGACCTGGGCACTTCGGTCAATCCTTGGGCAAGACAGTTCATTCCATATTGCCTCAGTCTACCCAACTGCAAAATGGGTCCTTAGTATTAAAAAGGCAGTGTTTAGAGCTTGCACTCTATATGCAGCTGCTCTGTAATACTGGTATCCTTTGGGGGATTGAAATGGTGTCCATGTGTACAGGCCTGCTAGGGAAGGAGGGTCGTATGAACACTTGGGTGGATACAAGACTATAAACAGAATACCTTTACCTTTTACCTTCATCTCTCATTGTAGTACAATGCGTGTAAGGACACATAGGGCTGAATGGGTTAAATGTAGCATTAGTATCATATTTTATTGGCTTGGTGGGTGGAATCAAGGATCTTACCCTTAGGGCAGTCACCTGTAGACAGGAGTGATTGGTTATGCAAGGGTGTCCAGGTATATAGATCCTGGAGCACCACTATAAATCTCCCCTGGAGCACAGCATTTTTAGTGGACGGCATGCTACAAGTGGATCAAAGATATTGTTAAAAGTTTGGACTACTACTATTTAAGCCTTCATATCAATAATTAGAGCTAGTATCAATGAAAAGGCTTATAAATCTATTCATCAATATATTTAGAGTTTTAACAACTTTTATTACGACTGATATGAATGATTTTCACGCTGACTTTAATTTGATTTTATTTTTATTTTTATACAGGAAGCTTGATGCAGAAAGGGAAGGAAAGAAGAAGGAGCTGAGTAAACACATTCCAGGACCCCTACAGGGACAGTAAGTATTGCTGGTTAGTTGGTTAGTTGTTGGACTAGTAATCAGTAGGTTGCTGACCTGGGCACTTCGGTCAATCCTTGGGCAAGACAGTTCATTCCATATTGCCTCAGTCTACCCAACTGCAAAATGGGTCCTTAGTATTAAAAAGGCAGTGTTTAGAGCTTGCACTCTATATGCAGCTGCTCTGTAATACTGGTATCCTTTGGGGGATTGAAATGGTGTCCATGTGTACAGGCCTGCTAGGGAAGGAGGGTCGTATGAACACTTGGGTGGATACAAGACTATAAACAGAATACCTTTACCTTTTACCTTCATCTCTCATTGTAGTACAATGCGTGTAAGGACACATAGGGCTGAATGGGTTAAATGTAGCATTAGTATCATATTTTATTGGCTTGGTGGGTGGAATCAAGGATCTTACCCTTAGGGCAGTCACCTGTAGACAGGAGTGATTGGTTATGCAAGGGTGTCCAGGTATATAGATCCTGGAGCACCACTATAAATCTCCCCTGGAGCACAGCATTTTTAGTGGATGGCATGCTACAAGTGGATCAAAGATATTGTTAAAAGTTTGGACTACTACTATTTAAGCCTTCATATCAATAATTAGAGCTAGTATCAATGAAAAGGCTTATAAATCTATTCATCAATATATTTAGAGTTTTAACAACTTTTATTACGACTGATATGAATGATTTTCACGCTGACTTTAATTTGATTTTATTTTTATTTTTATACAGGAAGCTTGATGCAGAAAGGGAAGGAAAGAAGAAGGAGCTGAGTAAACACATTCCAGGACCCCTACAGGGACAGTAAGTATTGCTGGTTAGTTGGTTAGTTGTTGGACTAGTAATCAGTAGGTTGCTGACCTGGGCACTTCGGTCAATCCTTGGGCAAGACAGTTCATTCCATATTGCCTCAGTCTACCCAACTGCAAAATGGGTCCTTAGTATTAAAAAGGCAGTGTTTAGAGCTTGCACTCTATATGCAGCTGCTCTGTAATACTGGTATCCTTTGGGGGATTGAAATGGTGTCCATGTGTACAGGCCTGCTAGGGAAGGAGGGTCGTATGAACACTTGGGTGGATACAAGACTATAAACAGAATACCTTTACCTTTTACCTTCATCTCTCATTGTAGTACAATGCGTGTAAGGACACATAGGGCTGAATGGGTTAAATGTAGCATTAGTATCATATTTTATTGGCTTGGTGGGTGGAATCAAGGATCTTACCCTTAGGGCAGTCACCTGTAGACAGGAGTGATTGGTTATGCAAGGGTGTCCAGGTATATAGATCCTGGAGCACCACTATAAATCTCCCCTGGAGCACAGCATTTTTAGTGGACGGCATGCTACAAGTGGATCAAAGATATTGTTAAAAGTTTGGACTACTACTATTTAAGCATTCATATCAATAATTAGAGCTAGTATCAATGAAAAGGCTTATAAATCTATTCATCAATATATTTAGAGTTTTAACAACTTTTATTACGACTGATATGAATGATTTTCACGCTGACTTTAATTTGATTTTATTTTTATTTTTATACAGGAAGCTTGATGCAGAAAGGGAAGGAAAGAAGAAGGAGCTGAGTAAACACATTCCAGGACCCCTACAGGGACAGTAAGTATTGCTGGTTAGTTGGTTAGTTGTTGGACTAGTAATCAGTAGGTTGCTGACCTGGGCACTTCGGTCAATCCTTGGGCAAGACAGTTCATTCCATATTGCCTCAGTCTACCCAACTGCAAAATGGGTCCTTAGTATTAAAAAGGCAGTGTTTAGAGCTTGCACTCTATATGCAGCTGCTCTGTAATACTGGTATCCTTTGGGGGATTGAAATGGTGTCCATGTGTACAGGCCTGCTAGGGAAGGAGGGTCGTATGAACACTTGGGTGGATACAAGACTATAAACAGAATACCTTTACCTTTTACCTTCATCTCTCATTGTAGTACAATGCGTGTAAGGACACATAGGGCTGAATGGGTTAAATGTAGCATTAGTATCATATTTTATTGGCTTGGTGGGTGGAATCAAGGATCTTACCCTTAGGGCAGTCACCTGTAGACAGGAGTGATTGGTTATGCAAGGGTGTCCAGGTATATAGATCCTGGAGCACCACTATAAATCTCCCCTGGAGCACAGCATTTTTAGTGGACGGCATGCTACAAGTGGATCAAAGATATTGTTAAAAGTTTGGACTACTACTATTTAAGCCTTCATATCAATAATTAGAGCTAGTATCAATGAAAAGGCTTATAAATCTATTCATCAATATATTTAGAGTTTTAACAACTTTTATTACGACTGATATGAATGATTTTCACGCTGACTTTAATTTGATTTTATTTTTATTTTTATACAGGAAGCTTGATGCAGAAAGGGAAGGAAAGAAGAAGGAGCTGAGTAAACACATTCCAGGACCCCTACAGGGACAGTAAGTATTGCTGGTTAGTTGGTTAGTTGTTGGACTAGTAATCAGTAGGTTGCTGACCTGGGCACTTCGGTCAATCCTTGGGCAAGACAGTTCATTCCATATTGCCTCAGTCTACCCAACTGCAAAATGGGTCCTTAGTATTAAAAAGGCAGTGTTTAGAGCTTGCACTCTATATGCAGCTGCTCTGTAATACTGGTATCCTTTGGGGGATTGAAATGGTGTCCATGTGTACAGGCCTGCTAGGGAAGGAGGGTCGTATGAACACTTGGGTGGATACAAGACTATAAACAGAATACCTTTACCTTTTACCTTCATCTCTCATTGTAGTACAATGCGTGTAAGGACACATAGGGCTGAATGGGTTAAATGTAGCATTAGTATCATATTTTATTGGCTTGGTGGGTGGAATCAAGGATCTTACCCTTAGGGCAGTCACCTGTAGACAGGAGTGATTGGTTATGCAAGGGTGTCCAGGTATATAGATCCTGGAGCACCACTATAAATCTCCCCTGGAGCACAGCATTTTTAGTGGACGGCATGCTACAAGTGGATCAAAGATATTGTTAAAAGTTTGGACTACTACTATTTAAGCATTCATATCAATAATTAGAGCTAGTATCAATGAAAAGGCTTATAAATCTATTCATCAATATATTTAGAGTTTTAACAACTTTTATTACGACTGATATGAATGATTTTCACGCTGACTTTAATTTGATTTTATTTTTATTTTTATACAGGAAGCTTGATGCAGAAAGGGAAGGAAAGAAGAAGGAGCTGAGTAAACACATTCCAGGACCCCTACAGGGACAGTAAGTATTGCTGGTTAGTTGGTTAGTTGTTGGACTAGTAATCAGTAGGTTGCTGACCTGGGCACTTCGGTCAATCCTTGGGCAAGACCGTTCATTCCATATTGCCTCAGTCTACCCAACTGCAAAATGGGTCCTTAGTATTAAAAAGGCAGTGTTTAGAGCTTGCACTCTATATGCAGCTGCTCTGTAATACTGGTATCCTTTGGGGGATTGAAATGGTGTCCATGTGTACAGGCCTGCTAGGGAAGGAGGGTCATATGAACACTTGGGTGGATACAAGACTATAAACAGAATACCTTTACCTTTTACCTTCATCTCTCATTGTAGTACAATGCGTGTAAGGACACATAGGGCTGAATGGGTTAAATGTAGCATTAGTATCATATTTTATTGGCTTGGTGGGTGGAATCAAGGATCTTACCCTTAGGGCAGTCACCTGTAGACAGGAGTGATTGGTTATGCAAGGGTGTCCAGGTATATAGATCCTGGAGCACCACTATAAATCTCCCCTGGAGCACAGCATTTTTAGTGGACGGCATGCTACAAGTGGATCAAAGATATTGTTAAAAGTTTGGACTACTACTATTTAAGCCTTCATATCAATAATTAGAGCTAGTATCAATGAAAAGGCTTATAAATCTATTCATCAATATATTTAGAGTTTTAACAACTTTTATTACGACTGATATGAATGATTTTCACGCTGACTTTAATTTGATTTTATTTTTATTTTTATACAGGAAGCTTGATGCAGAAAGGGAAGGAAAGAAGAAGGAGCTGAGTAAACACATTCCAGGACCCCTACAGGGACAGTAAGTATTGCTGGTTAGTTGGTTAGTTGTTGGACTAGTAATCAGTAGGTTGCTGACCTGGGCACTTCGGTCAATCCTTGGGCAAGACAGTTCATTCCATATTGCCTCAGTCTACCCAACTGCAAAATGGGTCCTTAGTATTAAAAAGGCAGTGTTTAGAGCTTGCACTCTATATGCAGCTGCTCTGTAATACTGGTATCCTTTGGGGGATTGAAATGGTGTCCATGTGTACAGGCCTGCTAGGGAAGGAGGGTCGTATGAACACTTGGGTGGATACAAGACTATAAACAGAATACCTTTACCTTTTACCTTCATCTCTCATTGTAGTACAATGCGTGTAAGGACACATAGGGCTGAATGGGTTAAATGTAGCATTAGTATCATATTTTATTGGCTTGGTGGGTGGAATCAAGGATCTTACCCTTAGGGCAGTCACCTGTAGACAGGAGTGATTGGTTATGCAAGGGTGTCCAGGTATATAGATCCTGGAGCACCACTATAAATCTCCCCTGGAGCACAGCATTTTTAGTGGACGGCATGCTACAAGTGGATCAAAGATATTGTTAAAAGTTTGGACTACTACTATTTAAGCATTCATATCAATAATTAGAGCTAGTATCAATGAAAAGGCTTATAAATCTATTCATCAATATATTTAGAGTTTTAACAACTTTTATTACGACTGATATGAATGATTTTCACGCTGACTTTAATTTGATTTTATTTTTATTTTTATACAGGAAGCTTGATGCAGAAAGGGAAGGAAAGAAGAAGGAGCTGAGTAAACACATTCCAGGACCCCTACAGGGACAGTAAGTATTGCTGGTTAGTTGGTTAGTTGTTGGACTAGTAATCAGTAGGTTGCTGACCTGGGCACTTCGGTCAATCCTTGGGCAAGACAGTTCATTCCATATTGCCTCAGTCTACCCAACTGCAAAATGGGTCCTTAGTATTAAAAAGGCAGTGTTTAGAGCTTGCACTCTATATGCAGCTGCTCTGTAATACTGGTATCCTTTGGGGGATTGAAATGGTGTCCATGTGTACAGGCCTGCTAGGGAAGGAGGGTCGTATGAACACTTGGGTGGATACAAGACTATAAACAGAATACCTTTACCTTTTACCTTCATCTCTCATTGTAGTACAATGCGTGTAAGGACACATAGGGCTGAATGGGTTAAATGTAGCATTAGTATCATATTTTATTGGCTTGGTGGGTGGAATCAAGGATCTTACCCTTAGGGCAGTCACCTGTAGACAGGAGTGATTGGTTATGCAAGGGTGTCCAGGTATATAGATCCTGGAGCACCACTATAAATCTCCCCTGGAGCACAGCATTTTTAGTGGACGGCATGCTACAAGTGGATCAAAGATATTGTTAAAAGTTTGGACTACTACTATTTAAGCCTTCATATCAATAATTAGAGCTAGTATCAATGAAAAGGCTTATAAATCTATTCATCAATATATTTAGAGTTTTAACAACTTTTATTACGACTGATATGAATGATTTTCACGCTGACTTTAATTTGATTTTATTTTTATTTTTATACAGGAAGCTTGATGCAGAAAGGGAAGGAAAGAAGAAGGAGCTGAGTAAACACATTCCAGGACCCCTACAGGGACAGTAAGTATTGCTGGTTAGTTGGTTAGTTGTTGGACTAGTAATCAGTAGGTTGCTGACCTGGGCACTTCGGTCAATCCTTGGGCAAGACAGTTCATTCCATATTGCCTCAGTCTACCCAACTGCAAAATGGGTCCTTAGTATTAAAAAGGCAGTGTTTAGAGCTTGCACTCTATATGCAGCTGCTCTGTAATACTGGTATCCTTTGGGGGATTGAAATGGTGTCCATGTGTACAGGCCTGCTAGGGAAGGAGGGTCGTATGAACACTTGGGTGGATACAAGACTATAAACAGAATACCTTTACCTTTTACCTTCATCTCTCATTGTAGTACAATGCGTGTAAGGACACATAGGGCTGAATGGGTTAAATGTAGCATTAGTATCATATTTTATTGGCTTGGTGGGTGGAATCAAGGATCTTACCCTTAGGGCAGTCACCTGTAGACAGGAGTGATTGGTTATGCAAGGGTGTCCAGGTATATAGATCCTGGAGCACCACTATAAATCTCCCCTGGAGCACAGCATTTTTAGTGGACGGCATGCTACAAGTGGATCAAAGATATTGTTAAAAGTTTGGACTACTACTATTTAAGCATTCATATCAATAATTAGAGCTAGTATCAATGAAAAGGCTTATAAATCTATTCATCAATATATTTAGAGTTTTAACAACTTTTATTACGACTGATATGAATGATTTTCACGCTGACTTTAATTTGATTTTATTTTTATTTTTATACAGGAAGCTTGATGCAGAAAGGGAAGGAAAGAAGAAGGAGCTGAGTAAACAAATTCCAGGACCCCTACAGGGACAGTAAGTATTGCTGGTTAGTTGGTTAGTTGTTGGACTAGTAATCAGTAGGTTGCTGACCTGGGCACTTCGGTCAATCCTTGGGCAAGACAGTTCATTCCATATTGCCTCAGTCTACCCAACTGCAAAATGGGTCCTTAGTATTAAAAAGGCAGTGTTTAGAGCTTGCACTCTATATGCAGCTGCTCTGTAATACTGGTATCCTTTGGGGGATTGAAATGGTGTCCATGTGTACAGGCCTGCTAGGGAAGGAGGGTCGTATGAACACTTGGGTGGATACAAGACTATAAACAGAATACCTTTACCTTTTACCTTCATCTCTCATTGTAGTACAATGCGTGTAAGGACACATAGGGCTGAATGGGTTAAATGTAGCATTAGTATCATATTTTATTGGCTTGGTGGGTGGAATCAAGGATCTTACCCTTAGGGCAGTCACCTGTAGACAGGAGTGATTGGTTATGCAAGGGTGTCCAGGTATATAGATCCTGGAGCACCACTATAAATCTCCCCTGGAGCACAGCATTTTTAGTGGACGGCATGCTACAAGTGGATCAAAGATATTGTTAAAAGTTTGGACTACTACTATTTAAGCCTTCATATCAATAATTAGAGCTAGTATCAATGAAAAGGCTTATAAATCTATTCATCAATATATTTAGAGTTTTAACAACTTTTATTACGACTGATATGAATGATTTTCACGCTGACTTTAATTTGATTTTATTTTTATTTTTATACAGGAAGCTTGATGCAGAAAGGGAAGGAAAGAAGAAGGAGCTGAGTAAACACATTCCAGGACCCCTACAGGGACAGTAAGTATTGCTGGTTAGTTGGTTAGTTGTTGGACTAGTAATCAGTAGGTTGCTGACCTGGGCACTTCGGTCAATCCTTGGGCAAGACAGTTCATTCCATATTGCCTCAGTCTACCCAACTGCAAAATGGGTCCTTAGTATTAAAAAGGCAGTGTTTAGAGCTTGCACTCTATATGCAGCTGCTCTGTAATACTGGTATCCTTTGGGGGATTGAAATGGTGTCCATGTGTACAGGCCTGCTAGGGAAGGAGGGTCGTATGAACACTTGGGTGGATACAAGACTATAAACAGAATACCTTTACCTTTTACCTTCATCTCTCATTGTAGTACAATGCGTGTAAGGACACATAGGGCTGAATGGGTTAAATGTAGCATTAGTATCATATTTTATTGGCTTGGTGGGTGGAATCAAGGATCTTACCCTTAGGGCAGTCACCTGTAGACAGGAGTGATTGGTTATGCAAGGGTGTCCAGGTATATAGATCCTGGAGCACCACTATAAATCTCCCCTGGAGCACAGCATTTTTAGTGGACGGCATGCTACAAGTGGATCAAAGATATTGTTAAAAGTTTGGACTACTACTATTTAAGCCTTCATATCAATAATTAGAGCTAGTATCAATGAAAAGGCTTATAAATCTATTCATCAATATATTTAGAGTTTTAACAACTTTTATTACGACTGATATGAATGATTTTCACGCTGACTTTAATTTGATTTTATTTTTATTTTTATACAGGAAGCTTGATGCAGAAAGGGAAGGAAAGAAGAAGGAGCTGAGTAAACACATTCCAGGACCCCTACAGGGACAGTAAGTATTGCTGGTTAGTTGGTTAGTTGTTGGACTAGTAATCAGTAGGTTGCTGACCTGGGCACTTCGGTCAATCCTTGGGCAAGACAGTTCATTCCATATTGCCTCAGTCTACCCAACTGCAAAATGGGTCCTTAGTATTAAAAAGGCAGTGTTTAGAGCTTGCACTCTATATGCAGCTGCTCTGTAATACTGGTATCCTTTGGGGGATTGAAATGGTGTCCATGTGTACAGGCCTGCTAGGGAAGGAGGGTCGTATGAACACTTGGGTGGATACAAGACTATAAACAGAATACCTTTACCTTTTACCTTCATCTCTCATTGTAGTACAATGCGTGTAAGGACACATAGGGCTGAATGGGTTAAATGTAGCATTAGTATCATATTTTATTGGCTTGGTGGGTGGAATCAAGGATCTTACCCTTAGGGCAGTCACCTGTAGACAGGAGTGATTGGTTATGCAAGGGTGTCCAGGTATATAGATCCTGGAGCACCACTATAAATCTCCCCTGGAGCACAGCATTTTTAGTGGACGGCATGCTACAAGTGGATCAAAGATATTGTTAAAAGTTTGGACTACTACTATTTAAGCATTCATATCAATAATTAGAGCTAGTATCAATGAAAAGGCTTATAAATCTATTCATCAATATATTTAGAGTTTTAACAACTTTTATTACGACTGATATGAATGATTTTCACGCTGACTTTAATTTGATTTTATTTTTATTTTTATACAGGAAGCTTGATGCAGAAAGGGAAGGAAAGAAGAAGGAGCTGAGTAAACACATTCCAGGACCCCTACAGGGACAGTAAGTATTGCTGGTTAGTTGGTTAGTTGTTGGACTAGTAATCAGTAGGTTGCTGACCTGGGCACTTCGGTCAATCCTTGGGCAAGACCGTTCATTCCATATTGCCTCAGTCTACCCAACTGCAAAATGGGTCCTTAGTATTAAAAAGGCAGTGTTTAGAGCTTGCACTCTATATGCAGCTGCTCTGTAATACTGGTATCCTTTGGGGGATTGAAATGGTGTCCATGTGTACAGGCCTGCTAGGGAAGGAGGGTCATATGAACACTTGGGTGGATACAAGACTATAAACAGAATACCTTTACCTTTTACCTTCATCTCTCATTGTAGTACAATGCGTGTAAGGACACATAGGGCTGAATGGGTTAAATGTAGCATTAGTATCATATTTTATTGGCTTGGTGGGTGGAATCAAGGATCTTACCCTTAGGGCAGTCACCTGTAGACAGGAGTGATTGGTTATGCAAGGGTGTCCAGGTATATAGATCCTGGAGCACCACTATAAATCTCCCCTGGAGCACAGCATTTTTAGTGGACGGCATGCTACAAGTGGATCAAAGATATTGTTAAAAGTTTGGACTACTACTATTTAAGCCTTCATATCAATAATTAGAGCTAGTATCAATGAAAAGGCTTATAAATCTATTCATCAATATATTTAGAGTTTTAACAACTTTTATTACGACTGATATGAATGATTTTCACGCTGACTTTAATTTGATTTTATTTTTATTTTTATACAGGAAGCTTGATGCAGAAAGGGAAGGAAAGAAGAAGGAGCTGAGTAAACACATTCCAGGACCCCTACAGGGACAGTAAGTATTGCTGGTTAGTTGGTTAGTTGTTGGACTAGTAATCAGTAGGTTGCTGACCTGGGCACTTCGGTCAATCCTTGGGCAAGACAGTTCATTCCATATTGCCTCAGTCTACCCAACTGCAAAATGGGTCCTTAGTATTAAAAAGGCAGTGTTTAGAGCTTGCACTCTATATGCAGCTGCTCTGTAATACTGGTATCCTTTGGGGGATTGAAATGGTGTCCATGTGTACAGGCCTGCTAGGGAAGGAGGGTCGTATGAACACTTGGGTGGATACAAGACTATAAACAGAATACCTTTACCTTTTACCTTCATCTCTCATTGTAGTACAATGCGTGTAAGGACACATAGGGCTGAATGGGTTAAATGTAGCATTAGTATCATATTTTATTGGCTTGGTGGGTGGAATCAAGGATCTTACCCTTAGGGCAGTCACCTGTAGACAGGAGTGATTGGTTATGCAAGGGTGTCCAGGTATATAGATCCTGGAGCACCACTATAAATCTCCCCTGGAGCACAGCATTTTTAGTGGACGGCATGCTACAAGTGGATCAAAGATATTGTTAAAAGTTTGGACTACTACTATTTAAGCATTCATATCAATAATTAGAGCTAGTATCAATGAAAAGGCTTATAAATCTATTCATCAATATATTTAGAGTTTTAACAACTTTTATTACGACTGATATGAATGATTTTCACGCTGACTTTAATTTGATTTTATTTTTATTTTTATACAGGAAGCTTGATGCAGAAAGGGAAGGAAAGAAGAAGGAGCTGAGTAAACACATTCCAGGACCCCTACAGGGACAGTAAGTATTGCTGGTTAGTTGGTTAGTTGTTGGACTAGTAATCAGTAGGTTGCTGACCTGGGCACTTCGGTCAATCCTTGGGCAAGACAGTTCATTCCATATTGCCTCAGTCTACCCAACTGCAAAATGGGTCCTTAGTATTAAAAAGGCAGTGTTTAGAGCTTGCACTCTATATGCAGCTGCTCTGTAATACTGGTATCCTTTGGGGGATTGAAATGGTGTCCATGTGTACAGGCCTGCTAGGGAAGGAGGGTCGTATGAACACTTGGGTGGATACAAGACTATAAACAGAATACCTTTACCTTTTACCTTCATCTCTCATTGTAGTACAATGCGTGTAAGGACACATAGGGCTGAATGGGTTAAATGTAGCATTAGTATCATATTTTATTGGCTTGGTGGGTGGAATCAAGGATCTTACCCTTAGGGCAGTCACCTGTAGACAGGAGTGATTGGTTATGCAAGGGTGTCCAGGTATATAGATCCTGGAGCACCACTATAAATCTCCCCTGGAGCACAGCATTTTTAGTGGACGGCATGCTACAAGTGGATCAAAGATATTGTTAAAAGTTTGGACTACTACTATTTAAGCCTTCATATCAATAATTAGAGCTAGTATCAATGAAAAGGCTTATAAATCTATTCATCAATATATTTAGAGTTTTAACAACTTTTATTACGACTGATATGAATGATTTTCACGCTGACTTTAATTTGATTTTATTTTTATTTTTATACAGGAAGCTTGATGCAGAAAGGGAAGGAAAGAAGAAGGAGCTGAGTAAACACATTCCAGGACCCCTACAGGGACAGTAAGTATTGCTGGTTAGTTGGTTAGTTGTTGGACTAGTAATCAGTAGGTTGCTGACCTGGGCACTTCGGTCAATCCTTGGGCAAGACAGTTCATTCCATATTGCCTCAGTCTACCCAACTGCAAAATGGGTCCTTAGTATTAAAAAGGCAGTGTTTAGAGCTTGCACTCTATATGCAGCTGCTCTGTAATACTGGTATCCTTTGGGGGATTGAAATGGTGTCCATGTGTACAGGCCTGCTAGGGAAGGAGGGTCGTATGAACACTTGGGTGGATACAAGACTATAAACAGAATACCTTTACCTTTTACCTTCATCTCTCATTGTAGTACAATGCGTGTAAGGACACATAGGGCTGAATGGGTTAAATGTAGCATTAGTATCATATTTTATTGGCTTGGTGGGTGGAATCAAGGATCTTACCCTTAGGGCAGTCACCTGTAGACAGGAGTGATTGGTTATGCAAGGGTGTCCAGGTATATAGATCCTGGAGCACCACTATAAATCTCCCCTGGAGCACAGCATTTTTAGTGGACGGCATGCTACAAGTGGATCAAAGATATTGTTAAAAGTTTGGACTACTACTATTTAAGCATTCATATCAATAATTAGAGCTAGTATCAATGAAAAGGCTTATAAATCTATTCATCAATATATTTAGAGTTTTAACAACTTTTATTACGACTGATATGAATGATTTTCACGCTGACTTTAATTTGATTTTATTTTTATTTTTATACAGGAAGCTTGATGCAGAAAGGGAAGGAAAGAAGAAGGAGCTGAGTAAACACATTCCAGGACCCCTACAGGGACAGTAAGTATTGCTGGTTAGTTGGTTAGTTGTTGGACTAGTAATCAGTAGGTTGCTGACCTGGGCACTTCGGTCAATCCTTGGGCAAGACAGTTCATTCCATATTGCCTCAGTCTACCCAACTGCAAAATGGGTCCTTAGTATTAAAAAGGCAGTGTTTAGAGCTTGCACTCTATATGCAGCTGCTCTGTAATACTGGTATCCTTTGGGGGATTGAAATGGTGTCCATGTGTACAGGCCTGCTAGGGAAGGAGGGTCGTATGAACACTTGGGTGGATACAAGACTATAAACAGAATACCTTTACCTTTTACCTTCATCTCTCATTGTAGTACAATGCGTGTAAGGACACATAGGGCTGAATGGGTTAAATGTAGCATTAGTATCATATTTTATTGGCTTGGTGGGTGGAATCAAGGATCTTACCCTTAGGGCAGTCACCTGTAGACAGGAGTGATTGGTTATGCAAGGGTGTCCAGGTATATAGATCCTGGAGCACCACTATAAATCTCCCCTGGAGCACAGCATTTTTAGTGGACGGCATGCTACAAGTGGATCAAAGATATTGTTAAAAGTTTGGACTACTACTATTTAAGCCTTCATATCAATAATTAGAGCTAGTATCAATGAAAAGGCTTATAAATCTATTCATCAATATATTTAGAGTTTTAACAACTTTTATTACGACTGATATGAATGATTTTCACGCTGACTTTAATTTGATTTTATTTTTATTTTTATACAGGAAGCTTGATGCAGAAAGGGAAGGAAAGAAGAAGGAGCTGAGTAAACACATTCCAGGACCCCTACAGGGACAGTAAGTATTGCTGGTTAGTTGGTTAGTTGTTGGACTAGTAATCAGTAGGTTGCTGACCTGGGCACTTCGGTCAATCCTTGGGCAAGACAGTTCATTCCATATTGCCTCAGTCTACCCAACTGCAAAATGGGTCCTTAGTATTAAAAAGGCAGTGTTTAGAGCTTGCACTCTATATGCAGCTGCTCTGTAATACTGGTATCCTTTGGGGGATTGAAATGGTGTCCATGTGTACAGGCCTGCTAGGGAAGGAGGGTCGTATGAACACTTGGGTGGATACAAGACTATAAACAGAATACCTTTACCTTTTACCTTCATCTCTCATTGTAGTACAATGCGTGTAAGGACACATAGGGCTGAATGGGTTAAATGTAGCATTAGTATCATATTTTATTGGCTTGGTGGGTGGAATCAAGGATCTTACCCTTAGGGCAGTCACCTGTAGACAGGAGTGATTGGTTATGCAAGGGTGTCCACTGTCCAGGTATATAGATCCTGGAGCACCACTATAAATCTCCCCTGGAGCACAGCATTTTTAGTGGACGGCATGCTACAAGTGGATCAAAGATATTGTTAAAAGTTTGGACTACTACTATTTAAGCCTTCATATCAATAATTAGAGCTAGTATCAATGAAAAGGCTTATAAATCTATTCATCAATATATTTAGAGTTTTAACAACTTTTATTACGACTGATATGAATGATTTTCACGCTGACTTTAATTTGATTTTATTTTTATTTTTATACAGGAAGCTTGATGCAGAAAGGGAAGGAAAGAAGAAGGAGCTGAGTAAACACATTCCAGGACCCCTACAGGGACAGTAAGTATTGCTGGTTAGTTGGTTAGTTGTTGGACTAGTAATCAGTAGGTTGCTGACCTGGGCACTTCGGTCAATCCTTGGGCAAGACAGTTCATTCCATATTGCCTCAGTCTACCCAACTGCAAAATGGGTCCTTAGTATTAAAAAGGCAGTGTTTAGAGCTTGCACTCTATATGCAGCTGCTCTGTAATACTGGTATCCTTTGGGGGATTGAAATGGTGTCCATGTGTACAGGCCTGCTAGGGAAGGAGGGTCGTATGAACACTTGGGTGGATACAAGACTATAAACAGAATACCTTTACCTTTTACCTTCATCTCTCATTGTAGTACAATGCGTGTAAGGACACATAGGGCTGAATGGGTTAAATGTAGCATTAGTATCATATTTTATTGGCTTGGTGGGTGGAATCAAGGATCTTACCCTTAGGGCAGTCACCTGTAGACAGGAGTGATTGGTTATGCAAGGGTGTCCAGGTATATAGATCCTGGAGCACCACTATAAATCTCCCCTGGAGCACAGCATTTTTAGTGGACGGCATGCTACAAGTGGATCAAAGATATTGTTAAAAGTTTGGACTACTACTATTTAAGCCTTCATATCAATAATTAGAGCTAGTATCAATGAAAAGGCTTATAAATCTATTCATCAATATATTTAGAGTTTTAACAACTTTTATTACGACTGATATGAATGATTTTCACGCTGACTTTAATTTGATTTTATTTTTATTTTTATACAGGAAGCTTGATGCAGAAAGGGAAGGAAAGAAGAAGGAGCTGAGTAAACACATTCCAGGACCCCTACAGGGACAGTAAGTATTGCTGGTTAGTTGGTTAGTTGTTGGACTAGTAATCAGTAGGTTGCTGACCTGGGCACTTCGGTCAATCCTTGGGCAAGACAGTTCATTCCATATTGCCTCAGTCTACCCAACTGCAAAATGGGTCCTTAGTATTAAAAAGGCAGTGTTTAGAGCTTGCACTCTATATGCAGCTGCTCTGTAATACTGGTATCCTTTGGGGGATTGAAATGGTGTCCATGTGTACAGGCCTGCTAGGGAAGGAGGGTCGTATGAACACTTGGGTGGATACAAGACTATAAACAGAATACCTTTACCTTTTACCTTCATCTCTCATTGTAGTACAATGCGTGTAAGGACACATAGGGCTGAATGGGTTAAATGTAGCATTAGTATCATATTTTATTGGCTTGGTGGGTGGAATCAAGGATCTTACCCTTAGGGCAGTCACCTGTAGACAGGAGTGATTGGTTATGCAAGGGTGTCCAGGTATATAGATCCTGGAGCACCACTATAAATCTCCCCTGGAGCACAGCATTTTTAGTGGATGGCATGCTACAAGTGGATCAAAGATATTGTTAAAAGTTTGGACTACTACTATTTAAGCCTTCATATCAATAATTAGAGCTAGTATCAATGAAAAGGCTTATAAATCTATTCATCAATATATTTAGAGTTTTAACAACTTTTATTACGACTGATATGAATGATTTTCACGCTGACTTTAATTTGATTTTATTTTTATTTTTATACAGGAAGCTTGATGCAGAAAGGGAAGGAAAGAAGAAGGAGCTGAGTAAACACATTCCAGGACCCCTACAGGGACAGTAAGTATTGCTGGTTAGTTGGTTAGTTGTTGGACTAGTAATCAGTAGGTTGCTGACCTGGGCACTTCGGTCAATCCTTGGGCAAGACAGTTCATTCCATATTGCCTCAGTCTACCCAACTGCAAAATGGGTCCTTAGTATTAAAAAGGCAGTGTTTAGAGCTTGCACTCTATATGCAGCTGCTCTGTAATACTGGTATCCTTTGGGGGATTGAAATGGTGTCCATGTGTACAGGCCTGCTAGGGAAGGAGGGTCGTATGAACACTTGGGTGGATACAAGACTATAAACAGAATACCTTTACCTTTTACCTTCATCTCTCATTGTAGTACAATGCGTGTAAGGACACATAGGGCTGAATGGGTTAAATGTAGCATTAGTATCATATTTTATTGGCTTGGTGGGTGGAATCAAGGATCTTACCCTTAGGGCAGTCACCTGTAGACAGGAGTGATTGGTTATGCAAGGGTGTCCAGGTATATAGATCCTGGAGCACCACTATAAATCTCCCCTGGAGCACAGCATTTTTAGTGGACGGCATGCTACAAGTGGATCAAAGATATTGTTAAAAGTTTGGACTACTACTATTTAAGCATTCATATCAATAATTAGAGCTAGTATCAATGAAAAGGCTTATAAATCTATTCATCAATATATTTAGAGTTTTAACAACTTTTATTACGACTGATATGAATGATTTTCACGCTGACTTTAATTTGATTTTATTTTTATTTTTATACAGGAAGCTTGATGCAGAAAGGGAAGGAAAGAAGAAGGAGCTGAGTAAACACATTCCAGGACCCCTACAGGGACAGTAAGTATTGCTGGTTAGTTGGTTAGTTGTTGGACTAGTAATCAGTAGGTTGCTGACCTGGGCACTTCGGTCAATCCTTGGGCAAGACAGTTCATTCCATATTGCCTCAGTCTACCCAACTGCAAAATGGGTCCTTAGTATTAAAAAGGCAGTGTTTAGAGCTTGCACTCTATATGCAGCTGCTCTGTAATACTGGTATCCTTTGGGGGATTGAAATGGTGTCCATGTGTACAGGCCTGCTAGGGAAGGAGGGTCGTATGAACACTTGGGTGGATACAAGACTATAAACAGAATACCTTTACCTTTTACCTTCATCTCTCATTGTAGTACAATGCGTGTAAGGACACATAGGGCTGAATGGGTTAAATGTAGCATTAGTATCATATTTTATTGGCTTGGTGGGTGGAATCAAGGATCTTACCCTTAGGGCAGTCACCTGTAGACAGGAGTGATTGGTTATGCAAGGGTGTCCAGGTATATAGATCCTGGAGCACCACTATAAATCTCCCCTGGAGCACAGCATTTTTAGTGGACGGCATGCTACAAGTGGATCAAAGATATTGTTAAAAGTTTGGACTACTACTATTTAAGCCTTCATATCAATAATTAGAGCTAGTATCAATGAAAAGGCTTATAAATCTATTCATCAATATATTTAGAGTTTTAACAACTTTTATTACGACTGATATGAATGATTTTCACGCTGACTTTAATTTGATTTTATTTTTATTTTTATACAGGAAGCTTGATGCAGAAAGGGAAGGAAAGAAGAAGGAGCTGAGTAAACACATTCCAGGACCCCTACAGGGACAGTAAGTATTGCTGGTTAGTTGGTTAGTTGTTGGACTAGTAATCAGTAGGTTGCTGACCTGGGCACTTCGGTCAATCCTTGGGCAAGACAGTTCATTCCATATTGCCTCAGTCTACCCAACTGCAAAATGGGTCCTTAGTATTAAAAAGGCAGTGTTTAGAGCTTGCACTCTATATGCAGCTGCTCTGTAATACTGGTATCCTTTGGGGGATTGAAATGGTGTCCATGTGTACAGGCCTGCTAGGGAAGGAGGGTCGTATGAACACTTGGGTGGATACAAGACTATAAACAGAATACCTTTACCTTTTACCTTCATCTCTCATTGTAGTACAATGCGTGTAAGGACACATAGGGCTGAATGGGTTAAATGTAGCATTAGTATCATATTTTATTGGCTTGGTGGGTGGAATCAAGGATCTTACCCTTAGGGCAGTCACCTGTAGACAGGAGTGATTGGTTATGCAAGGGTGTCCAGGTATATAGATCCTGGAGCACCACTATAAATCTCCCCTGGAGCACAGCATTTTTAGTGGACGGCATGCTACAAGTGGATCAAAGATATTGTTAAAAGTTTGGACTACTACTATTTAAGCATTCATATCAATAATTAGAGCTAGTATCAATGAAAAGGCTTATAAATCTATTCATCAATATATTTAGAGTTTTAACAACTTTTATTACGACTGATATGAATGATTTTCACGCTGACTTTAATTTGATTTTATTTTTATTTTTATACAGGAAGCTTGATGCAGAAAGGGAAGGAAAGAAGAAGGAGCTGAGTAAACACATTCCAGGACCCCTACAGGGACAGTAAGTATTGCTGGTTAGTTGGTTAGTTGTTGGACTAGTAATCAGTAGGTTGCTGACCTGGGCACTTCGGTCAATCCTTGGGCAAGACCGTTCATTCCATATTGCCTCAGTCTACCCAACTGCAAAATGGGTCCTTAGTATTAAAAAGGCAGTGTTTAGAGCTTGCACTCTATATGCAGCTGCTCTGTAATACTGGTATCCTTTGGGGGATTGAAATGGTGTCCATGTGTACAGGCCTGCTAGGGAAGGAGGGTCATATGAACACTTGGGTGGATACAAGACTATAAACAGAATACCTTTACCTTTTACCTTCATCTCTCATTGTAGTACAATGCGTGTAAGGACACATAGGGCTGAATGGGTTAAATGTAGCATTAGTATCATATTTTATTGGCTTGGTGGGTGGAATCAAGGATCTTACCCTTAGGGCAGTCACCTGTAGACAGGAGTGATTGGTTATGCAAGGGTGTCCAGGTATATAGATCCTGGAGCACCACTATAAATCTCCCCTGGAGCACAGCATTTTTAGTGGACGGCATGCTACAAGTGGATCAAAGATATTGTTAAAAGTTTGGACTACTACTATTTAAGCCTTCATATCAATAATTAGAGCTAGTATCAATGAAAAGGCTTATAAATCTATTCATCAATATATTTAGAGTTTTAACAACTTTTATTACGACTGATATGAATGATTTTCACGCTGACTTTAATTTGATTTTATTTTTATTTTTATACAGGAAGCTTGATGCAGAAAGGGAAGGAAAGAAGAAGGAGCTGAGTAAACACATTCCAGGACCCCTACAGGGACAGTAAGTATTGCTGGTTAGTTGGTTAGTTGTTGGACTAGTAATCAGTAGGTTGCTGACCTGGGCACTTCGGTCAATCCTTGGGCAAGACAGTTCATTCCATATTGCCTCAGTCTACCCAACTGCAAAATGGGTCCTTAGTATTAAAAAGGCAGTGTTTAGAGCTTGCACTCTATATGCAGCTGCTCTGTAATACTGGTATCCTTTGGGGGATTGAAATGGTGTCCATGTGTACAGGCCTGCTAGGGAAGGAGGGTCGTATGAACACTTGGGTGGATACAAGACTATAAACAGAATACCTTTACCTTTTACCTTCATCTCTCATTGTAGTACAATGCGTGTAAGGACACATAGGGCTGAATGGGTTAAATGTAGCATTAGTATCATATTTTATTGGCTTGGTGGGTGGAATCAAGGATCTTACCCTTAGGGCAGTCACCTGTAGACAGGAGTGATTGGTTATGCAAGGGTGTCCAGGTATATAGATCCTGGAGCACCACTATAAATCTCCCCTGGAGCACAGCATTTTTAGTGGACGGCATGCTACAAGTGGATCAAAGATATTGTTAAAAGTTTGGACTACTACTATTTAAGCATTCATATCAATAATTAGAGCTAGTATCAATGAAAAGGCTTATAAATCTATTCATCAATATATTTAGAGTTTTAACAACTTTTATTACGACTGATATGAATGATTTTCACGCTGACTTTAATTTGATTTTATTTTTATTTTTATACAGGAAGCTTGATGCAGAAAGGGAAGGAAAGAAGAAGGAGCTGAGTAAACACATTCCAGGACCCCTACAGGGACAGTAAGTATTGCTGGTTAGTTGGTTAGTTGTTGGACTAGTAATCAGTAGGTTGCTGACCTGGGCACTTCGGTCAATCCTTGGGCAAGACAGTTCATTCCATATTGCCTCAGTCTACCCAACTGCAAAATGGGTCCTTAGTATTAAAAAGGCAGTGTTTAGAGCTTGCACTCTATATGCAGCTGCTCTGTAATACTGGTATCCTTTGGGGGATTGAAATGGTGTCCATGTGTACAGGCCTGCTAGGGAAGGAGGGTCGTATGAACACTTGGGTGGATACAAGACTATAAACAGAATACCTTTACCTTTTACCTTCATCTCTCATTGTAGTACAATGCGTGTAAGGACACATAGGGCTGAATGGGTTAAATGTAGCATTAGTATCATATTTTATTGGCTTGGTGGGTGGAATCAAGGATCTTACCCTTAGGGCAGTCACCTGTAGACAGGAGTGATTGGTTATGCAAGGGTGTCCAGGTATATAGATCCTGGAGCACCACTATAAATCTCCCCTGGAGCACAGCATTTTTAGTGGACGGCATGCTACAAGTGGATCAAAGATATTGTTAAAAGTTTGGACTACTACTATTTAAGCCTTCATATCAATAATTAGAGCTAGTATCAATGAAAAGGCTTATAAATCTATTCATCAATATATTTAGAGTTTTAACAACTTTTATTACGACTGATATGAATGATTTTCACGCTGACTTTAATTTGATTTTATTTTTATTTTTATACAGGAAGCTTGATGCAGAAAGGGAAGGAAAGAAGAAGGAGCTGAGTAAACACATTCCAGGACCCCTACAGGGACAGTAAGTATTGCTGGTTAGTTGGTTAGTTGTTGGACTAGTAATCAGTAGGTTGCTGACCTGGGCACTTCGGTCAATCCTTGGGCAAGACAGTTCATTCCATATTGCCTCAGTCTACCCAACTGCAAAATGGGTCCTTAGTATTAAAAAGGCAGTGTTTAGAGCTTGCACTCTATATGCAGCTGCTCTGTAATACTGGTATCCTTTGGGGGATTGAAATGGTGTCCATGTGTACAGGCCTGCTAGGGAAGGAGGGTCGTATGAACACTTGGGTGGATACAAGACTATAAACAGAATACCTTTACCTTTTACCTTCATCTCTCATTGTAGTACAATGCGTGTAAGGACACATAGGGCTGAATGGGTTAAATGTAGCATTAGTATCATATTTTATTGGCTTGGTGGGTGGAATCAAGGATCTTACCCTTAGGGCAGTCACCTGTAGACAGGAGTGATTGGTTATGCAAGGGTGTCCAGGTATATAGATCCTGGAGCACCACTATAAATCTCCCCTGGAGCACAGCATTTTTAGTGGACGGCATGCTACAAGTGGATCAAAGATATTGTTAAAAGTTTGGACTACTACTATTTAAGCATTCATATCAATAATTAGAGCTAGTATCAATGAAAAGGCTTATAAATCTATTCATCAATATATTTAGAGTTTTAACAACTTTTATTACGACTGATATGAATGATTTTCACGCTGACTTTAATTTGATTTTATTTTTATTTTTATACAGGAAGCTTGATGCAGAAAGGGAAGGAAAGAAGAAGGAGCTGAGTAAACACATTCCAGGACCCCTACAGGGACAGTAAGTATTGCTGGTTAGTTGGTTAGTTGTTGGACTAGTAATCAGTAGGTTGCTGACCTGGGCACTTCGGTCAATCCTTGGGCAAGACAGTTCATTCCATATTGCCTCAGTCTACCCAACTGCAAAATGGGTCCTTAGTATTAAAAAGGCAGTGTTTAGAGCTTGCACTCTATATGCAGCTGCTCTGTAATACTGGTATCCTTTGGGGGATTGAAATGGTGTCCATGTGTACAGGCCTGCTAGGGAAGGAGGGTCGTATGAACACTTGGGTGGATACAAGACTATAAACAGAATACCTTTACCTTTTACCTTCATCTCTCATTGTAGTACAATGCGTGTAAGGACACATAGGGCTGAATGGGTTAAATGTAGCATTAGTATCATATTTTATTGGCTTGGTGGGTGGAATCAAGGATCTTACCCTTAGGGCAGTCACCTGTAGACAGGAGTGATTGGTTATGCAAGGGTGTCCAGGTATATAGATCCTGGAGCACCACTATAAATCTCCCCTGGAGCACAGCATTTTTAGTGGACGGCATGCTACAAGTGGATCAAAGATATTGTTAAAAGTTTGGACTACTACTATTTAAGCCTTCATATCAATAATTAGAGCTAGTATCAATGAAAAGGCTTATAAATCTATTCATCAATATATTTAGAGTTTTAACAACTTTTATTACGACTGATATGAATGATTTTCACGCTGACTTTAATTTGATTTTATTTTTATTTTTATACAGGAAGCTTGATGCAGAAAGGGAAGGAAAGAAGAAGGAGCTGAGTAAACACATTCCAGGACCCCTACAGGGACAGTAAGTATTGCTGGTTAGTTGGTTAGTTGTTGGACTAGTAATCAGTAGGTTGCTGACCTGGGCACTTCGGTCAATCCTTGGGCAAGACAGTTCATTCCATATTGCCTCAGTCTACCCAACTGCAAAATGGGTCCTTAGTATTAAAAAGGCAGTGTTTAGAGCTTGCACTCTATATGCAGCTGCTCTGTAATACTGGTATCCTTTGGGGGATTGAAATGGTGTCCATGTGTACAGGCCTGCTAGGGAAGGAGGGTCGTATGAACACTTGGGTGGATACAAGACTATAAACAGAATACCTTTACCTTTTACCTTCATCTCTCATTGTAGTACAATGCGTGTAAGGACACATAGGGCTGAATGGGTTAAATGTAGCATTAGTATCATATTTTATTGGCTTGGTGGGTGGAATCAAGGATCTTACCCTTAGGGCAGTCACCTGTAGACAGGAGTGATTGGTTATGCAAGGGTGTCCAGGTATATAGATCCTGGAGCACCACTATAAATCTCCCCTGGAGCACAGCATTTTTAGTGGACGGCATGCTACAAGTGGATCAAAGATATTGTTAAAAGTTTGGACTACTACTATTTAAGCATTCATATCAATAATTAGAGCTAGTATCAATGAAAAGGCTTATAAATCTATTCATCAATATATTTAGAGTTTTAACAACTTTTATTACGACTGATATGAATGATTTTCACGCTGACTTTAATTTGATTTTATTTTTATTTTTATACAGGAAGCTTGATGCAGAAAGGGAAGGAAAGAAGAAGGAGCTGAGTAAACACATTCCAGGACCCCTACAGGGACAGTAAGTATTGCTGGTTAGTTGGTTAGTTGTTGGACTAGTAATCAGTAGGTTGCTGACCTGGGCACTTCGGTCAATCCTTGGGCAAGACCGTTCATTCCATATTGCCTCAGTCTACCCAACTGCAAAATGGGTCCTTAGTATTAAAAAGGCAGTGTTTAGAGCTTGCACTCTATATGCAGCTGCTCTGTAATACTGGTATCCTTTGGGGGATTGAAATGGTGTCCATGTGTACAGGCCTGCTAGGGAAGGAGGGTCATATGAACACTTGGGTGGATACAAGACTATAAACAGAATACCTTTACCTTTTACCTTCATCTCTCATTGTAGTACAATGCGTGTAAGGACACATAGGGCTGAATGGGTTAAATGTAGCATTAGTATCATATTTTATTGGCTTGGTGGGTGGAATCAAGGATCTTACCCTTAGGGCAGTCACCTGTAGACAGGAGTGATTGGTTATGCAAGGGTGTCCAGGTATATAGATCCTGGAGCACCACTATAAATCTCCCCTGGAGCACAGCATTTTTAGTGGACGGCATGCTACAAGTGGATCAAAGATATTGTTAAAAGTTTGGACTACTACTATTTAAGCCTTCATATCAATAATTAGAGCTAGTATCAATGAAAAGGCTTATAAATCTATTCATCAATATATTTAGAGTTTTAACAACTTTTATTACGACTGATATGAATGATTTTCACGCTGACTTTAATTTGATTTTATTTTTATTTTTATACAGGAAGCTTGATGCAGAAAGGGAAGGAAAGAAGAAGGAGCTGAGTAAACACATTCCAGGACCCCTACAGGGACAGTAAGTATTGCTGGTTAGTTGGTTAGTTGTTGGACTAGTAATCAGTAGGTTGCTGACCTGGGCACTTCGGTCAATCCTTGGGCAAGACAGTTCATTCCATATTGCCTCAGTCTACCCAACTGCAAAATGGGTCCTTAGTATTAAAAAGGCAGTGTTTAGAGCTTGCACTCTATATGCAGCTGCTCTGTAATACTGGTATCCTTTGGGGGATTGAAATGGTGTCCATGTGTACAGGCCTGCTAGGGAAGGAGGGTCGTATGAACACTTGGGTGGATACAAGACTATAAACAGAATACCTTTACCTTTTACCTTCATCTCTCATTGTAGTACAATGCGTGTAAGGACACATAGGGCTGAATGGGTTAAATGTAGCATTAGTATCATATTTTATTGGCTTGGTGGGTGGAATCAAGGATCTTACCCTTAGGGCAGTCACCTGTAGACAGGAGTGATTGGTTATGCAAGGGTGTCCAGGTATATAGATCCTGGAGCACCACTATAAATCTCCCCTGGAGCA
The DNA here is from genome assembly GCA_963942565.1 of Maea johnstoni. Lineage (NCBI taxonomy): Eukaryota > Metazoa > Annelida > Polychaeta > Spionida > Magelonidae > Maea > Maea johnstoni. The sequence continues at coordinate 5,315,196 of OZ012688.1, read as the reverse complement.
CAGCATTTTTAGTGGACGGCATGCTACAAGTGGATCAAAGATATTGTTAAAAGTTTGGACTACTACTATTTAAGCATTCATATCAATAATTAGAGCTAGTATCAATGAAAAGGCTTATAAATCTATTCATCAATATATTTAGAGTTTTAACAACTTTTATTACGACTGATATGAATGATTTTCACGCTGACTTTAATTTGATTTTATTTTTATTTTTATACAGGAAGCTTGATGCAGAAAGGGAAGGAAAGAAGAAGGAGCTGAGTAAACACATTCCAGGACCCCTACAGGGACAGTAAGTATTGCTGGTTAGTTGGTTAGTTGTTGGACTAGTAATCAGTAGGTTGCTGACCTGGGCACTTCGGTCAATCCTTGGGCAAGACAGTTCATTCCATATTGCCTCAGTCTACCCAACTGCAAAATGGGTCCTTAGTATTAAAAAGGCAGTGTTTAGAGCTTGCACTCTATATGCAGCTGCTCTGTAATACTGGTATCCTTTGGGGGATTGAAATGGTGTCCATGTGTACAGGCCTGCTAGGGAAGGAGGGTCGTATGAACACTTGGGTGGATACAAGACTATAAACAGAATACCTTTACCTTTTACCTTCATCTCTCATTGTAGTACAATGCGTGTAAGGACACATAGGGCTGAATGGGTTAAATGTAGCATTAGTATCATATTTTATTGGCTTGGTGGGTGGAATCAAGGATCTTACCCTTAGGGCAGTCACCTGTAGACAGGAGTGATTGGTTATGCAAGGGTGTCCAGGTATATAGATCCTGGAGCACCACTATAAATCTCCCCTAGAGCACAGCATTTTTAGTGGACGGCATGCTACAAGTGGATCAAAGATATTGTTAAAAGTTTGGACTACTACTATTTAAGCCTTCATATCAATAATTAGAGCTAGTATCAATGAAAAGGCTTATAAATCTATTCATCAATATATTTAGAGTTTTAACAACTTTTATTACGACTGATATGAATGATTTTCACGCTGACTTTAATTTGATTTTATTTTTATTTTTATACAGGAAGCTTGATGCAGAAAGGGAAGGAAAGAAGGAGCTGAGTAAACACATTCCAGGACCCCTACAGGGACAGTAAGTATTGCTGGTTAGTTGGTTAGTTGTTGGACTAGTAATCAGTAGGTTGCTGACCTGGGCACTTCGGTCAATCCTTGGGCAAGACAGTTCATTCCATATTGCCTCAGTCTACCCAACTGCAAAATGGGTCCTTAGTATTAAAAAGGCAGTGTTTAGAGCTTGCACTCTATATGCAGCTGCTCTGTAATACTGGTATCCTTTGGGGGATTGAAATGGTGTCCATGTGTACAGGCCTGCTAGGGAAGGAGGGTCGTATGAACACTTGGGTGGATACAAGACTATAAACAGAATACCTTTACCTTTTACCTTCATCTCTCATTGTAGTACAATGCGTGTAAGGACACATAGGGCTGAATGGGTTAAATGTAGCATTAGTATCATATTTTATTGGCTTGGTGGGTGGAATCAAGGATCTTACCCTTAGGTCAGTCACCTGTAGACAGGAGTGATTGGTTATGCAAGGGTGTCCAGGTATATAGATCCTGGAGCACCACTATAAATCTCCCCTGGAGCACAGCATTTTTAGTGGACGGCATGCTACAAGTGGATCAAAGATATTGTTAAAAGTTTGGACTACTACTATTTAAGCCTTCATATCAATAATTAGAGCTAGTATCAATGAAAAGGCTTATAAATCTATTCATCAATATATTTAGAGTTTTAACAACTTTTATTACGACTGATATGAATGATTTTCACGCTGACTTTAATTTGATTTTATTTTTATTTTTATACAGGAAGCTTGATGCAGAAAGGGAAGGAAAGAAGAAGGAGCTGAGTAAACACATTCCAGGACCCCTACAGGGACAGTAAGTATTGCTGGTTAGTTGGTTAGTTGTTGGACTAGTAATCAGTAGGTTGCTGACCTGGGCACTTCGGTCAATCCTTGGGCAAGACAGTTCATTCCATATTGCCTCAGTCTACCCAACTGCAAAATGGGTCCTTAGTATTAAAAAGGCAGTGTTTAGAGCTTGCACTCTATATGCAGCTGCTCTGTAATACTGGTATCCTTTGGGGGATTGAAATGGTGTCCATGTGTACAGGCCTGCTAGGGAAGGAGGGTCGTATGAACACTTGGGTGGATACAAGACTATAAACAGAATACCTTTACCTTTTACCTTCATCTCTCATTGTAGTACAATGCGTGTAAGGACACATAGGGCTGAATGGGTTAAATGTAGCATTAGTATCATATTTTATTGGCTTGGTGGGTGGAATCAAGGATCTTACCCTTAGGGCAGTCACCTGTAGACAGGAGTGATTGGTTATGCAAGGGTGTCCAGGTATATAGATCCTGGAGCACCACTATAAATCTCCCCTGGAGCACAGCATTTTTAGTGGACGGCATGCTACAAGTGGATCAAAGATATTGTTAAAAGTTTGGACTACTACTATTTAAGCATTCATATCAATAATTAGAGCTAGTATCAATGAAAAGGCTTATAAATCTATTCATCAATATATTTAGAGTTTTAACAACTTTTATTACGACTGATATGAATGATTTTCACGCTGACTTTAATTTGATTTTATTTTTATTTTTATACAGGAAGCTTGATGCAGAAAGGGAAGGAAAGAAGAAGGAGCTGAGTAAACACATTCCAGGACCCCTACAGGGACAGTAAGTATTGCTGGTTAGTTGGTTAGTTGTTGGACTAGTAATCAGTAGGTTGCTGACCTGGGCACTTTGGTCAATCCTTGGGCAAGACAGTTCATTCCATATTGCCTCAGTCTACCCAACTGCAAAATGGGTCCTTAGTATTAAAAAGGCAGTGTTTAGAGCTTGCACTCTATATGCAGCTGCTCTGTAATACTGGTATCCTTTGGGGGATTGAAATGGTGTCCATGTGTACAGGCCTGCTAGGGAAGGAGGGTCGTATGAACACTTGGGTGGATACAAGACTATAAACAGAATACCTTTACCTTTTACCTTCATCTCTCATTGTAGTACAATGCGTGTAAGGACACATAGGGCTGAATGGGTTAAATGTAGCATTAGTATCATATTTTATTGGCTTGGTGGGTGGAATCAAGGATCTTACCCTTAGGTCAGTCACCTGTAGACAGGAGTGATTGGTTATGCAAGGGTGTCCAGGTATATAGATCCTGGAGCACCACTATAAATCTCCCCTGGAGCACAGCATTTTTAGTGGACGGCATGCTACAAGTGGATCAAAGATATTGTTAAAAGTTTGGACTACTACTATTTAAGCCTTCATATCAATAATTAGAGCTAGTATCAATGAAAAGGCTTATAAATCTATTCATCAATATATTTAGAGTTTTAACAACTTTTATTACGACTGATATGAATGATTTTCACGCTGACTTTAATTTGATTTTATTTTTATTTTTATACAGGAAGCTTGATGCAGAAAGGGAAGGAAAGAAGAAGGAGCTGAGAAAACACATTCCAGGACCCCTACAGGGACAGTAAGTATCGCTGGTTAGTTGGTTAGTTGTTGGACTAGTAATCAGTAGGTTGCTGACCTGGGCACTTCGGTCAATCCTTGGGCAAGACAGTTCATTCCATATTGCCTCAGTCTACCCAACTGCAAAATGGGTCCTTAGTATTAAAAAGGCAGTGTTTAGAGCTTGCACTCTATATGCAGCTGCTCTGTAATACTGGTATCCTTTGGGGGATTGAAATGGTGTCCATGTGTACAGGCCTGCTAGGGAAGGAGGGTCGTATGAACACTTGGGTGGATACAAGACTATAAACAGAATACCTTTACCTTTTACCTTCATCTCTCATTGTAGTACAATGCGTGTAAGGACACATAGGGCTGAATGGGTTAAATGTAGCATTAGTATCATATTTTATTGGCTTGGTGGGTGGAATCAAGGATCTTACCCTTAGGGCAGTCACCTGTAGACCGGAGTGATTGGTTATGCAAGGGTGTCCAGGTATATAGATCCTGGAGCACCACTATAAATCTCCCCTGGAGCACAGCATTTTTAGTGGACGGCATGCTACAAGTGGATCAAAGATATTGTTAAAAGTTTGGACTACTACTATTTAAGCCTTCATATCAATAATTAGAGCTAGTATCAATGAAAAGGCTTATAAATCTATTCATCAATATATTTAGAGTTTTAACAACTTTTATTACGACTGATATGAATGATTTTCACGCTGACTTTAATTTGATTTTATTTTTATTTTTATACAGGAAGCTTGATGCAGAAAGGGAAGGAAAGAAGAAGGAGCTGAGTAAACACATTCCAGGACCCCTACAGGGACAGTAAGTATTGCTGGTTAGTTGGTTAGTTGTTGGACTAGTAATCAGTAGGTTGCTGACCTGGGCACTTCGGTCAATCCTTGGGCAAGACAGTTCATTCCATATTGCCTCAGTCTACCCAACTGCAAAATGGGTCCTTAGTATTAAAAAGGCAGTGTTTAGAGCTTGCACTCTATATGCAGCTGCTCTGTAATACTGGTATCCTTTGGGGGATTGAAATGGTGTCCATGTGTACAGGCCTGCTAGGGAAGGAGGGTCGTATGAACACTTGGGTGGATACAAGACTATAAACAGAATACCTTTACCTTTTACCTTCATCTCTCATTGTAGTACAATGCGTGTAAGGACACATAGGGCTGAATGGGTTAAATGTAGCATTAGTATCATATTTTATTGGCTTGGTGGGTGGAATCAAGGATCTTACCCTTAGGGCAGTCACCTGTAGACAGGAGTGATTGGTTATGCAAGGGTGTCCAGGTATATAGATCCTGGAGCACCACTATAAATCTCCCCTGGAGCACAGCATTTTTAGTGGACGGCATGCTACAAGTGGATCAAAGATATTGTTAAAAGTTTGGACTACTACTATTTAAGCCTTCATATCAATAATTAGAGCTAGTATCAATGAAAAGGCTTATAAATCTATTCATCAATATATTTAGAGTTTTAACAACTTTTATTACGACTGATATGAATGATTTTCACGCTGACTTTAATTTGATTTTATTTTTATTTTTATACAGGAAGCTTGATGCAGAAAGGGAAGGAAAGAAGAAGGAGCTGAGTAAACACATTCCAGGACCCCTACAGGGACAGTAAGTATTGCTGGTTAGTTGGTTAGTTGTTGGACTAGTAATCAGTAGGTTGCTGACCTGGGCACTTTGGTCAATCCTTGGGCAAGACAGTTCATTCCATATTGCCTCAGTCTACCCAACTGCAAAATGGGTCCTTAGTATTAAAAAGGCAGTGTTTAGAGCTTGCACTCTATATGCAGCTGCTCTGTAATACTGGTATCCTTTGGGGGATTGAAATGGTGTCCATGTGTACAGGCCTGCTAGGGAAGGAGGGTCGTATGAACACTTGGGTGGATACAAGACTATAAACAGAATACCTTTACCTTTTACCTTCATCTCTCATTGTAGTACAATGCGTGTAAGGACACATAGGGCTGAATGGGTTAAATGTAGCATTAGTATCATATTTTATTGGCTTGGTGGGTGGAATCAAGGATCTTACCCTTAGGGCAGTCACCTGTAGACAGGAGTGATTGGTTATGCAAGGGTGTCCAGGTATATAGATCCTGGAGCACCACTATAAATCTCCCCTGGAGCACAGCATTCTTAGTGGACGGCATGCTACAAGTGGATCAAAGATATTGTTAAAAGTTTGGACTACTACTATTTAAGCCTTCATATCAATAATTAGAGCTAGTATCAATGAAAAGGCTTATAAATCTATTCATCAATATATTTAGAGTTTTAACAACTTTTATTACGACTGATATGAATGATTTTCACGCTGACTTTAATTTGATTTTATTTTTATTTTTATACAGGAAGCTTGATGCAGAAAGGGAAGGAAAGAAGAAGGAGCTGAGTAAACACATTCCAGGACCCCTACAGGGACAGTAAGTATTGCTGGTTAGTTGGTTAGTTGTTGGACTAGTAATCAGTAGGTTGCTGACCTGGGCACTTCGGTCAATCCTTGGGCAAGACAGTTCATTCCATATTGCCTCGGTCTACCCAACTGCAAAATGGGTCCTTAGTATTAAAAAGGCAGTGTTTAGAGCTTGCACTCTATATGCAGCTGCTCTGTAATACTGGTATCCTTTGGGGGATTGAAATGGTGTCCATGTGTACAGGCCTGCTAGGGAAGGAGGGTCGTATGAACACTTGGGTGGATACAAGACTATAAACAGAATACCTTTACCTTTTACCTTCATCTCTCATTGTAGTACAATGCGTGTAAGGACACATAGGGCTGAATGGGTTAAATGTAGCATTAGTATCATATTTTATTGGCTTGGTGGGTGGAATCAAGGATCTTACCCTTAGGGCAGTCACCTGTAGACAGGAGTGATTGGTTATGCAAGGGTGTCCAGGTATATAGATCCTGGAGCACCACTATAAATCTCCCCTGGAGCACAGCATTTTTAGTGGACGGCATGCTACAAGTGGATCAAAGATATTGTTAAAAGTTTGGACTACTACTATTTAAGCCTTCATATCAATAATTAGAGCTAGTATCAATGAAAAGGCTTATAAATCTATTCATCAATATATTTAGAGTTTTAACAACTTTTATTACGACTGATATGAATGATTTTCACGCTGACTTTAATTTGATTTTATTTTTATTTTTATACAGGAAGCTTGATGCAGAAAGGGAAGGAAAGAAGAAGGAGCTGAGTAAACACATTCCAGGACCCCTACAGGGACAGTAAGTATTGCTGGTTAGTTGGTTAGTTGTTGGACTAGTAATCAGTAGGTTGCTGACCTGGGCACTTCGGTCAATCCTTGGGCAAGACAGTTCATTCCATATTGCCTCAGTCTACCCAACTGCAAAATGGGTCCTTAGTATTAAAAAGGCAGTGTTTAGAGCTTGCACTCTATATGCAGCTGCTCTGTAATACTGGTATCCTTTGGGGGATTGAAATGGTGTCCATGTGTACAGGCCTGCTAGGGAAGGAGGGTCGTATGAACACTTGGGTGGATACAAGACTATAAACAGAATACCTTTACCTTTTACCTTCATCTCTCATTGTAGTACAATGCGTGTAAGGACACATAGGGCTGAATGGGTTAAATGTAGCATTAGTATCATATTTTATTGGCTTGGTGGGTGGAATCAAGGATCTTACCCTTAGGGCAGTCACCTGTAGACAGGAGTGATTGGTTATGCAAGGGTGTCCAGGTATATAGATCCTGGAGCACCACTATAAATCTCCCCTGGAGCACAGCATTTTTAGTGGACGGCATGCTACAAGTGGATCAAAGATATTGTTAAAAGTTTGGACTACTACTATTTAAGCCTTCATATCAATAATTAGAGCTAGTATCAATGAAAAGGCTTATAAATCTATTCATCAATATATTTAGAGTTTTAACAACTTTTATTACGACTGATATGAATGATTTTCACGCTGACTTTAATTTGATTTTATTTTTATTTTTATACAGGAAGCTTGATGCAGAAAGGGAAGGAAAGAAGAAGGAGCTGAGTAAACACATTCCAGGACCCCTACAGGGACAGTAAGTATTGCTGGTTAGTTGGTTAGTTGTTGGACTAGTAATCAGTAGGTTGCTGACCTGGGCACTTCGGTCAATCCTTGGGCAAGACAGTTCATTCCATATTGCCTCAGTCTACCCAACTGCAAAATGGGTCCTTAGTATTAAAAAGGCAGTGTTTAGAGCTTGCACTCTATATGCAGCTGCTCTGTAATACTGGTATCCTTTGGGGGATTGAAATGGTGTCCATGTGTACAGGCCTGCTAGGGAAGGAGGGTCGTATGAACACTTGGGTGGATACAAGACTATAAACAGAATACCTTTACCTTTTACCTTCATCTCTCATTGTAGTACAATGCGTGTAAGGACACATAGGGCTGAATGGGTTAAATGTAGCATTAGTATCATATTTTATTGGCTTGGTGGGTGGAATCAAGGATCTTACCCTTAGGTCAGTCACCTGTAGACAGGAGTGATTGGTTATGCAAGGGTGTCCAGGTATATAGATCCTGGAGCACCACTATAAATCTCCCCTGGAGCACAGCATTTTTAGTGGACGGCATGCTACAAGTGGATCAAAGATATTGTTAAAAGTTTGGACTACTACTATTTAAGCCTTCATATCAATAATTAGAGCTAGTATCAATGAAAAGGCTTATAAATCTATTCATCAATATATTTAGAGTTTTAACAACTTTTATTACGACTGATATGAATGATTTTCACGCTGACTTTAATTTGATTTTATTTTTATTTTTATACAGGAAGCTTGATGCAGAAAGGGAAGGAAAGAAGGAGCTGAGTAAACACATTCCAGGACCCCTACAGGGACAGTAAGTATTGCTGGTTAGTTGGTTAGTTGTTGGACTAGTAATCAGTAGGTTGCTGACCTGGGCACTTCGGTCAATCCTTGGGCAAGACAGTTCATTCCATATTGCCTCAGTCTACCCAACTGCAAAATGGGTCCTTAGTATTAAAAAGGCAGTGTTTAGAGCTTGCACTCTATATGCAGCTGCTCTGTAATACTGGTATCCTTTGGGGGATTGAAATGGTGTCCATGTGTACAGGCCTGCTAGGGAAGGAGGGTCGTATGAACACTTGGGTGGATACAAGACTATAAACAGAATACCTTTACCTTTTACCTTCATCTCTCATTGTAGTACAATGCGTGTAAGGACACATAGGGCTGAATGGGTTAAATGTAGCATTAGTATCATATTTTATTGGCTTGGTGGGTGGAATCAAGGATCTTACCCTTAGGGCAGTCACCTGTAGACAGGAGTGATTGGTTATGCAAGGGTGTCCAGGTATATAGATCCTGGAGCACCACTATAAATCTCCCCTGGAGCACAGCATTTTTAGTGGACGGCATGCTACAAGTGGATCAAAGATATTGTTAAAAGTTTGGACTACTACTATTTAAGCCTTCATATCAATAATTAGAGCTAGTATCAATGAAAAGGCTTATAAATCTATTCATCAATATATTTAGAGTTTTAACAACTTTTATTACGACTGATATGAATGATTTTCACGCTGACTTTAATTTTATTTTATTTTTATTTTTATACAGGAAGCTTGATGCAGAAAGGGAAGGAAAGAAGAAGGAGCTGAGTAAACACATTCCAGGACCCCTACAGGGACAGTAAGTATTGCTGGTTAGTTGGTTAGTTGTTGGACTAGTAATCAGTAGGTTGCTGACCTGGGCACTTTGGTCAATCCTTGGGCAAGACAGTTCATTCCATATTGCCTCAGTCTACCCAACTGCAAAATGGGTCCTTAGTATTAAAAAGGCAGTGTTTAGAGCTTGCACTCTATATGCAGCTGCTCTGTAATACTGGTATCCTTTGGGGGATTGAAATGGTGTCCATGTGTACAGGCCTGCTAGGGAAGGAGGGTCGTATGAACACTTGGGTGGATACAAGACTATAAACAGAATACCTTTACCTTTTACCTTCATCTCTCATTGTAGTACAATGCGTGTAAGGACACATAGGGCTGAATGGGTTAAATGTAGCATTAGTATCATATTTTATTGGCTTGGTGGGTGGAATCAAGGATCTTACCCTTAGGTCAGTCACCTGTAGACAGGAGTGATTGGTTATGCAAGGGTGTCCAGGTATATAGATCCTGGAGCACCACTATAAATCTCCCCTGGAGCACAGCATTTTTAGTGGACGGCATGCTACAAGTGGATCAAAGATATTGTTAAAAGTTTGGACTACTACTATTTAAGCCTTCATATCAATAATTAGAGCTAGTATCAATGAAAAGGCTTATAAATCTATTCATCAATATATTTAGAGTTTTAACAACTTTTATTACGACTGATATGAATGATTTTCACGCTGACTTTAATTTGATTTTATTTTTATTTTTATACAGGAAGCTTGATGCAGAAAGGGAAGGAAAGAAGAAGGAGCTGAGTAAACACATTCCAGGACCCCTACAGGGACAGTAAGTATCGCTGGTTAGTTGGTTAGTTGTTGGACTAGTAATCAGTAGGTTGCTGACCTGGGCACTTCGGTCAATCCTTTGGCAAGACAGTTCATTCCATATTGCCTCAGTCTACCCAACTGCAAAATGGGTCCTTAGTATTAAAAAGGCAGTGTTTAGAGCTTGCACTCTATATGCAGCTGCTCTGTAATACTGGTATCCTTTGGGGGATTGAAATGGTGTCCATGTGTACAGGCCTGCTAGGGAAGGAGGGTCGTATGAACACTTGGGTGGATACAAGACTATAAACAGAATACCTTTACCTTTTACCTTCATCTCTCATTGTAGTACAATGCGTGTAAGGACACATAGGGCTGAATGGGTTAAATGTAGCATTAGTATCATATTTTATTGGCTTGGTGGGTGGAATCAAGGATCTTACCCTTAGGGCAGTCACCTGTAGACAGGAGTGATTGGTTATGCAAGGGTGTCCAGGTATATAGATCCTGGAGCACCACTATAAATCTCCCCTGGAGCACAGCATTTTTAGTGGACGGCATGCTACAAGTGGATCAAAGATATTGTTAAAAGTTTGGACTACTACTATTTAAGCCTTCATATCAATAATTAGAGCTAGTATCAATGAAAAGGCTTATAAATCTATTCATCAATATATTTAGAGTTTTAACAACTTTTATTACGACTGATATGAATGATTTTCACGCTGACTTTGATTTGATTTTATTTTTATTTTTATACAGGAAGCTTGATGCAGAAAGGGAAGGAAAGAAGAAGGAGCTGAGTAAACACATTCCAGGACCCCTACAGGGACAGTAAGTATTGCTGGTTAGTTGGTTAGTTGTTGGACTAGTAATCAGTAGGTTGCTGACCTGGGCACTTCGGTCAATCCTTGGGCAAGACAGTTCATTCCATATTGCCTCAGTCTACCCAACTGCAAAATGGGTCCTTAGTATTAAAAAGGCAGTGTTTAGAGCTTGCACTCTATATGCAGCTGCTCTGTAATACTGGTATCCTTTGGGGGATTGAAATGGTGTCCATGTGTACAGGCCTGCTAGGGAAGGAGGGTCGTATGAACACTTGGGTGGATACAAGACTATAAACAGAATACCTTTACCTTTTACCTTCATCTCTCATTGTAGTACAATGCGTGTAAGGACACATAGGGCTGAATGGGTTAAATGTAGCATTAGTATCATATTTTATTGGCTTGGTGGGTGGAATCAAGGATCTTACCCTTAGGGCAGTCACCTGTAGACAGGAGTGATTGGTTATGCAAGGGTGTCCAGGTATATAGATCCTGGAGCACCACTATAAATCTCCCCTGGAGCACAGCATTTTTAGTGGACGGCATGCTACAAGTGGATCAAAGATATTGTTAAAAGTTTGGACTACTACTATTTAAGCCTTCATATCAATAATTAGAGCTAGTATCAATGAAAAGGCTTATAAATCTATTCATCAATATATTTAGAGTTTTAACAACTTTTATTACGACTGATATGAATGATTTTCACGCTGACTTTAATTTGATTTTATTTTTATTTTTATACAGGAAGCTTGATGCAGAAAGGGAAGGAAAGAAGAAGGAGCTGAGTAAACACATTCCAGGACCCCTACAGGGACAGTAAGTATTGCTGGTTAGTTGGTTAGTTGTTGGACTAGTAATCAGTAGGTTGCTGACCTGGGCACTTCGGTCAATCCTTGGGCAAGACAGTTCATTCCATATTGCCTCAGTCTACCCAACTGCAAAATGGGTCCTTAGTATTAAAAAGGCAGTGTTTAGAGCTTGCACTCTATATGCAGCTGCTCTGTAATACTGGTATCCTTTGGGGGATTGAAATGGTGTCCATGTGTACAGGCCTGCTAGGGAAGGAGGGTCGTATGAACACTTGGGTGGATACAAGACTATAAACAGAATACCTTTACCTTTTACCTTCATCTCTCATTGTAGTACAATGCGTGTAAGGACACATAGGGCTGAATGGGTTAAATGTAGCATTAGTATCATATTTTATTGGCTTGGTGGGTGGAATCAAGGATCTTACCCTTAGGGCAGTCACCTGTAGACAGGAGTGATTGGTTATGCAAGGGTGTCCAGGTATATAGATCCTGGAGCACCACTATAAATCTCCCCTGGAGCACAGCATTTTTAGTGGACGGCATGCTACAAGTGGATCAAAGATATTGTTAAAAGTTTGGACTACTACTATTTAAGCCTTCATATCAATAATTAGAGCTAGTATCAATGAAAAGGCTTATAAATCTATTCATCAATATATTTAGAGTTTTAACAACTTTTATTACGACTGATATGAATGATTTTCACGCTGACTTTAATTTGATTTTATTTTTATTTTTATACAGGAAGCTTGATGCAGAAAGGGAAGGAAAGAAGAAGGAGCTGAGTAAACACATTCCAGGACCCCTACAGGGACAGTAAGTATTGCTGGTTAGTTGGTTAGTTGTTGGACTAGTAATCAGTAGGTTGCTGACCTGGGCACTTCGGTCAATCCTTGGGCAAGACAGTTCATTCCATATTGCCTCAGTCTACCCAACTGCAAAATGGGTCCTTAGTATTAAAAAGGCAGTGTTTAGAGCTTGCACTCTATATGCAGCTGCTCTGTAATACTGGTATCCTTTGGGGGATTGAAATGGTGTCCATGTGTACAGGCCTGCTAGGGAAGGAGGGTCGTATGAACACTTGGGTGGATACAAGACTATAAACAGAATACCTTTACCTTTTACCTTCATCTCTCATTGTAGTACAATGCGTGTAAGGACACATAGGGCTGAATGGGTTAAATGTAGCATTAGTATCATATTTTATTGGCTTGGTGGGTGGAATCAAGGATCTTACCCTTAGGGCAGTCACCTGTAGACAGGAGTGATTGGTTATGCAAGGGTGTCCAGGTATATAGATCCTGGAGCACCACTATAAATCTCCCCTGGAGCACAGCATTTTTAGTGGACGGCATGCTACAAGTGGATCAAAGATATTGTTAAGTTTGGACTACTACTATTTAAGCCTTCATATCAATAATTAGAGCTAGTATCAATGAAAAGGCTTATAAATCTATTCATCAATATATTTAGAGTTTTAACAACTTTTATTACGACTGATATGAATGATTTTCACGCTGACTTTAATTTGATTTTATTTTTATTTTTATACAGGAAGCTTGATGCAGAAAGGGAAGGAAAGAAGAAGGAGCTGAGTAAACACATTCCAGGACCCCTACAGGGACAGTAAGTATTGCTGGTTAGTTGGTTAGTTGTTGGACTAGTAATCAGTAGGTTGCTGACCTGGGCACTTCGGTCAATCCTTGGGCAAGACAGTTCATTCCATATTGCCTCGGTCTACCCAACTGCAAAATGGGTCCTTAGTATTAAAAAGGCAGTGTTTAGAGCTTGCACTCTATATGCAGCTGCTCTGTAATACTGGTATCCTTTGGGGGATTGAAATGGTGTCCATGTGTACAGGCCTGCTAGGGAAGGAGGGTCGTATGAACACTTGGGTGGATACAAGACTATAAACAGAATACCTTTACCTTTTACCTTCATCTCTCATTGTAGTACAATGCGTGTAAGGACACATAGGGCTGAATGGGTTAAATGTAGCATTAGTATCATATTTTATTGGCTTGGTGGGTGGAATCAAGGATCTTACCCTTAGGGCAGTCACCTGTAGACAGGAGTGATTGGTTATGCAAGGGTGTCCAGGTATATAGATCCTGGAGCACCACTATAAATCTCCCCTGGAGCACAGCATTTTTAGTGGACGGCATGCTACAAGTGGATCAAAGATATTGTTAAAAGTTTGGACTACTACTATTTAAGCCTTCATATCAATAATTAGAGCTAGTATCAATGAAAAGTCCTGGCCCACCCCATACATTAAATATGCCCTTTGCACTTGTCGAACTCATTCCTTGTCAATGGATTTTCTGTGCATATTCTATAAATGGATTTCTAAGCTTATTACAATGATACAGGTACATAGATTAAACACTCACCATATTTGGATAAGTGTGTTTAGACATCTATGTGTTTAACACGTATCACACATGCATGCTGTATTCATGGGAATAAGTATTCCTGCATGTACAAAGCATGGAATATTAAACTTGTGTATACATTAAGGTGCTAAATATGTGTGGTCTTCAGACACATGTGTAGACCTTAAGTGTTATTTGATGGCAAGGGTCATTTTGTGAAATCAAGTATAAAGGCATTTAAAACAGTTAATTCTCAAGATTGCTCCATTCTTGGTTGAATTAGATATGGAAATTCTATAATTTTTACTTTTTTGCCATATAAAGAGAGAGAGAGTTATTAAAACCCTCCTTGCTGGAGAAGACACCCACCTAACCCCAAAATCAGTGGCAAATTTCTCACATGCCCAAGATAGATTTGAATTTAGGCAGCAGTGCTTATTTTTCACCAGAACATTTCACAAGGAGAAAGATTATGTATTCTTCTTTTTTGTTTGCCTGACATTTAGAGTATACAAATAAACAAGGATTGGCCACGCAATCCAATATGCTCTTTCTTTGAAGGAGACACGTTGAACAAACAGTTATTTTACCAAAGCATACTGAGGACAGCTTGTTGGCTTGTATTTGGGTATTTTTCAATTATTATTCCTACACAGACTCTTTTTGACTTCAAGTATTGGATTCTACACTTCTGTAATAATAATAAGCAGTGAATTACTGAAGACAAATAATTTGAGGATCCTTTAGTTGTATGGGAGGTTGTCTAGTTGTTGCCACTGCTTTCTTTCATATTTTTCAGCTGAGCTGCTGCCTCCATTATTATCATTTACAATTCCTACTACCTTAAATTCTCGGGAAATTTAGACCACCCTGTGAATTTGGGCTACTAGAACTATTTTGCAAAATAATTATTGGGAAATGTGACCATCCTTGATCTATTGCTGGTAGCCATTTCACAAAATATAGACAACTATTACTCTGCTTTGTCAGTATTTTAATAAAACATGGCCCACCTGCAACCCATAAAAATTGTAATTATTAAAACGTGTCCTAAATTACTGAGATTTATAGTACAAACTATGAAAGACTTAACTAATTTTGATAGTTTCCTTTTAAAGAACTAATCATACATAACTAATTCAGTAGACTAACATGAGACAGCAAGATGTTCATTTGAATGATTGTATATAGCATTTGTATGAACCTTTAATGATTCAAGACGATATAAGATAAGAGTTAATTTCTGAGAAGTTGTTTTTATCATTGTCTTTCAGTGGCCAGAAACTTCAAGATGTGATGACACAGATCCAGGACTTGATTGTGTACGAGAGTCTCGGAGAGGGAGATGGCCAGGTTGCAGAAAGTGTGTAAGTATTAAAGGTTTTAAGGTATAATTCTCGAAATAGGCAACTATTGCTCTTCTTTATCAGTATTTTCATAAAACATTGGCAACCCTCAACCCATAAAAATGATAATTATTAAAAGTATTCTAAATTACCGATAGGTAATACTACCTATAGTAATGTCATTACTGATAGGATATAGAATATTGATAAAATAAAGCCACCAGGTAAAAACAGGCAAAATATTTACCTGTTGCCATTTTAACCCTTTAATGCTGTTGGTGGCTAATATGGCCAATACAAAATGATGCAAAAACTTTTTTAAACGACTTAAACGCTGGCACATGGGTACTCATCTGAGAGTACTCAGTGAGAGCTTTCCAATGAATACCAACATGACGGGGTTTAGACGGTTTTCAAAATTACTTGTGTCCTTGTGCTTTCGATGTTAGTAGCCTCAGCATTGAAAGTGTTATGCCATCTTCAAAGCAACTTCAGGTTGGGAGTGACTCATAACTTTGGCAGTTGTGACTTGTAACTAAACTTATATGCAAAGTGTGACACCTCACCAAATCTTTCTAATTTCAATTGTGTATTTATCCATTATGATTGTTGTAAACTGAGTGAATTTTTTTTTTTTTACAGGAGAGCCAAGTTGAGGGACTTGGATGAGAATTCTGAAGTGGCCATATTATCTCACAGCATTGCTGCCTATATTATGACCCTAACCCCAGAGCACCTGAAAACCTTCACCACAAGAATAATATCTGATACAACACTCTGGCTGTCAAGGCTATTTAGGTAAGGAAATGATAACTCCTTTAGAATGCCTGTAATAATCTATATCACAAAGATATTTGTCTCTACTCTGTGATGTTTTAGGTTTATTAAGGTTGAAATGTATCACTGGCAGAACACCTGTAACCACATTTAGTGTAGGAATGATACTGTATATCGTGTTGATTTTGTGGCAGTTTAACCCTTATGCTGTTAGTGACAATTTGTTCAATACAAAATGATGCAAAAACCTCTAAAAAATGACTAAAATCCTCAAGGTACTCATCTAAGAGTTCTTAGCAAGAGCTATCCAATGAATACCAGCATGACAGGGTTTAAATAGCTTTCAAAAATCTTTGTGTCCTTGTCCTTTCAATGAAAGTAGCCTGGGAAGGGTTAATTGATGCATACTTTGAGCAAACCCTAAAGTTCACAATTATTAAACTGTGCCCCATTGTTTGGACATTCGATCCCTATACTAGTATCATACAACATGCCAACATGATAGCTTATCATTCAACACATGTACACAAAAAATTAAACTTTGCATCAAAGGCAGCTGGATACTGAACGCATTAGTTTATATGTGCAATATTAACACGGTATACAGTGTCTGCCTATATTCTTACAGCATCATCCTTTTTAGAACACCTGTTCTTGTATTAAGTGCAATGATATTATCCCAGCTTGGAAATTTGTATCATAAGAGTAATATTGAACTCAACATTTTGGCTCTAGGTGCTATTTAGGTTAGGAATTATTATATTCTAACTGGAAAACTCCTCAATATATCTCTTTTGAAAGCCTTTCTTGATAATAAATTGATATAATTGTGAGTCAATGCATGAAATTGGAAAGAGCTTGTATCACTTAAATTGTGGACAAATTAGACCTAATCTTTCATGCAAGAACAAACCAGGATAAGTATGACGTTGAATACTACTTGAGAAGCAAAGTAAAACTTCGAAGTTGACAATAGCTGGCAGTTGCATGTTTTATTTGTACTTAATTGTGTTTCAATTTCAAAGACTCTCTAGCATGTTTCCATGAGGAAGAGCGTGAAGGTCTAGTGAAAATTTGCCGCTTGGCACTCCATAAAAAATACCCTAAATATGCAACAGAAGGCTTTGAAGCCCTGTACTCTCGACCCCCTGTCATCTACATCAGCAGCGCAGCTAGGCCAGGACTAGGACAGTATGTCTGCTCACAGGTAAGGAATATGTCCTGCAGCTGCTTATGTATTAGGCATGCCTGTGATAGGGGCTAAGCGGTGTTTTTGCTGGGTACTCCAGTTTTTCTTTACCGCTTGCGACTGGTTAGTCGCAATTTAGCCACATCAGAGCAGAAAAAGTGGCGATAAACAACAACTTGTTTTTATACAGGGAGAATTTATTAGGGACAGTGCCGGTATTTCATTTTAAGGTGTTTTTGCATGGATTTTAATGACAAATAATTGTATTGACACAAGATTCTCTCAGTAAAGCTAAGTTAGTTTATTATGTTCGGCTTTATCCTTATGCTTCTGGGGCTAATTTGGGCAATACAAAAGGATGCAAAAACCTGAAAAATGACTTAAACCCAGTCATATGGGTACTCATCTGAGAGTACTCAGTGAGAGCTATCCAATGAATACCAACGTGACAGGGTTTAGATGGTTTCGTGTCCTTATGCTTTGAACAAATGTAGCCTCAGTATTGGAAGGGTTAATTGTACCTATTCGATATATTATATAGAAGCAGTCCCAGCTTATTATATCTTAAGATGTTCTATATTCCATAAACTGTTTATATTATAGATATGCAGTATCAAAATAAAGAGAAATCTGTTCATGATGTTTGTTTGTTTCTTTCAGTTGGGCCTCCCTATCTCCTGTCTATGCACAGTACCTTGTAACACAATGTTCGGCTCTCAGCATAAAATGGTAGGTGTGAACCTGAGTCAGTCATTATAAAAATAGATCAGAAAATAAGTAAAGAGAATTAACCATTACTGTGCTTTCCTTATTCTGTGTAATGTGTTATTTGATGAATAAAAGTTAGGAGACAAACGTTATTAACAGTCGAGAATGCTTATTTGTCGAAATTCATTTCATATAACTGTAATGTTGTTATTCTGTGTAATGTGTTTTTTCATGGGTAAACGTAACTAGGAGAAAAATGTGATTTACCAGAATGCTTATTTGTCAAAATTCATTTCATATAACTGCAATGTTCTTATTCTGTGTAATGTGTTATTTCATGGATAAAAGTTAGGAGACAAAGTTCTGTGATTCACCAGAATGCTTATTTGTTGTGATTAAATTCATAGTACTCACCATAAAGTAAAACATCCTCATTAGGGTTGTATATTACATACTGAAATGTATGTGCCAATTGATGAATGATACTTAGCAAATGTCTTTGTAATTGTATTGACCTTTATTTACATAACTACAGTCATGCAGGTGTTATTTTAGATTATTATGATATTGTTTTTATTAGATGTTAGCTTCACAAATTAGCACCATTGAAATTTACCACGAATGACGCATCATTTATGCTTGAATTTATATTGTAGGATGTAGCCTCATTAGAAAAGTTAATCCAAGATGATATTTCCTCTGCAAAAACTCCAGTTCTACTAGTAGGATATGCAGGTAAGATGGTTGTAAGAATATTTCACTTAACCTATTCATGCCTAGAGGTCCACTTGACAAAAGTTGTATGTACATATTGAGTCAAGTCAGTAAAAAACACTATGATACCATGACCCCTATTTGTAAAGAATTTAGTGTGAATTCACAAAATACTTGTTGGAGTGTTGTTGGTTATGTTATGTTCAACGTAAATATATATATGTGTGTGTACGTGCGCGCTAGCGTGCACGCGCTGAAAATGCTATTGCCAAAGTAGTGTGGACCTCTTTGGGTACTCCATGCATAAGTGGGTTAACCTATTACATTGTTCGTACTATCGTAATAAGTTAGGTGAAAATAGTTTGCATTTACTTGTTGTTTTCATATTTTTCTAGTTTATTCCATTAAATGTTTTCCTCGATTCCCATAAATTCTTTATCATAGTATGTTTATTGAAGTCAAACATGTTTTTCTTTTAGGTACCCCAGTAGTTGGTCACATAGATAACCTTCAAAGACTAAACCAGATCTGTAAGAAGAATGACATATGGTTTCATTTACAGGGGTAAGTATTCACTGCATAGAATATCTTTATATCAGATTTCTTAAAGGATTGCTATTCTCTTAATTGCATTAGATATATTTACTCTCTTACCCCTGTATGTTTGGAAATAGAAATTAGAAACATCAACAATAAAGATTTCCATTTTCAACCAGACTGCATTCAATATTCATTGAATTATTAGAATAAGTTATGATAAAAATGAGTAAAAAGTCATAGATGAAGAGGAACCATTTGTCTTCTATTTTCTTTATTGGTATCGTTATCCTCATTCCTTTTTATCCTAGTAAAAACCTTACTTATATGGTTGTTTTTTATGCTTTTAATTATTTTTACATATCATTAAAAGAATATTTAAGGACTTAACCACATTGTTTGTTGTTGTTGTAGTTTTCTGGAGTAATCTTGCTTGGTTTTCAATGCATTTATTTCTATTTTTATATCCGTGTAAGAATATTTAAGTACTTAACAAATAAGTAATTGCTGTTGTTTTCATGAGTAATCTTGCTTGTTTTTCAATGCTTATATGTATTTTGTATATGCTTGAAAGACTATTCAAATACTTAACCACTTTGTTGTTGTTGTTGTTTTCAGGAGTAATCTTGCCACACTGTGTCTGTTCTCGGTACCCACTGCAGTCCAGCCAGCCAAGACGGGTGATAGTATGACACTTAATATAGGAGCCTGGCTCGGACTCTCCATGGTGCCATCTGTTGTATCCTTCACATCAAAACAATAGAATATTGTCGTTTGAACAATAGAATATATATAAACGTGTAATTACCGTAACCCTTTTACTCTTCCAATGCTAAAGCTACTTTTGTTCAAAGCACAAGATGAAAAGATTTTTTGAAACTATCTAAACCCTGTTATGTTGGTATTCATTGAATAGCTCCCACTGAGTACTCTCAGATGAGTACCCATGTGCCAGGGTTTCAGTCATTTTTTTTTGTTTGTTTTTTTGCATCATTTGGTATTGGCCAAATTAGCCATCAGCTGCATGCATAAGGGTTAAGAGATTTGTTTGAAATTGTCCTGGATTTATGATACTTTTGATAATAAATTTGGAATTCAGGATGATTTGAATGAGATTTGTTGGCATTCTTCTGAATGATATCCTTCCTTCAAAGATTTTTCCAATGTGGCTTTTTCCTGCAGCATTTCATCAAAATTGTCAGACCGCTTTTGGCCACCATGTGCATTAATGGGTGAAGCAAGAAGTGCATATTTGAGGTCCATTTTTACCCCTATATTCTGGAAAGCACCAAAATGGCCCAAACAATTCCAGCCCTGTATCTCCCGTAATTTTCCCTTTCCAAAGGTCATGATGGTCATGTCATCATGCGTGATATTGTGTGGTCCTTGACTTACCTGCCAGACATTATTTAGAACTGCTGATCCAGCCATCTCCAACCAGGCCGGTCTGACAACCTTCAATCCTCGCACCAAACTCACGTGTCTGCCACTGTGGCTGGTTCTACAGAACATTGGACATGAGGGCGTCGTCAATAGAATACAATACTGCTGTGATCTGGTAAGATAGTCGTATTGTTAATTCTAGTACTACCAGTACTACTGCTTCTACCACTACTACTTCTCGTTCTCAGAGCTTATGACAAGTGCCATTGACGCTCTTGTAAGTTACGTTCAGTCACTAGCTGTGTCCCCCACAATGAATATTTCAAAACTTCATTTTATGTATGCTCTTTAGATATTGCCCCTACAGTACTTCTCAGTACTACTTGCTTGGTGTAGTTTATGATTTTGTGAATTCAGGGTCTCGGTAGATAATAGTAACAATAAATTTTAACTTTTAAGGTGATGCAATTTGCAAACCCAACCCTTAACTACCCTGAATTCACTAGGTCTCTGTATATCATACTTCTTTCTATGTGTTGTATGTATTGTAAGCCATCTATTACTTATTTATAAAACATTCTCGTACACTAGTGGCTTATTGTCAGCATATCCTTGTTTCTTGCGACATTGTTTAGTCTTTTGAATCATCACTGTGGTACCTTGAAATCTTTAGTCATTACAATAATAAGACCTTTCTTATAGGCCTTGTAGTATTATAGTATTATATATTTTTTTTTCTACTTTTGAAATGAACCTCACTGCACAAGCTTTATGTTGGACTATCCTCTTAATGCAGTTTCTTGGATCTTAAGGTTATAAACAATCTTCTCTATATATTCTTGAAACTTGACAACCTGTCCAATCAATATTTTTATATTTGAGCCATTTATTATCGCACTTTATGAGCACTTTATTTCAAAATCTAGTTTGACTGCTATCATAAGGGAAATAGGACATGTAGGGAATAGTACCTTTTTTTGCCAAAAGGTGGCCGTATGTTACATCAAAGAAAACACTGATACGTTCTAGGTACATGTATAGCTGCATGACTTATGTATTGTGTGAGTGTTGTATATAGGTTGTTATTGAAAAGTCTAGGTGACACTGAATAGCTGCTGACACAGCTTTTTAAGTGTTAAGTGTTAGAATAGTATATTCCAGGAGGGGGGTTTGATTGTAACGTGGGTGCTAGCTGTGGCTGCTGAGGGGGTGCTATGCTCCTTGCGGAATAGACAGGCATTTGGGGCTGAGCTGGTTGGGGTGCAGCGGCCTGACCAAATAATCCATAGCCCGATCCAACATCTACCGCAGGCTGCGGGATCTACAAAACAACCAGAGAGAAATCATGCAGATTTGCAAGGCATATGTTTCTGTCTATAGGTGTAGGACTGTCATTGACATCCATTTTTTTTTTCGATTCGATCATTGACATTTTATTTTTCGATTCCGATTATTTCGATTCGATTTTGAAGAACTGCACTTATAGAATATTTTCACATGTTCCGCATTATTTTTGTGGCTAGGAATGATTATTTAGCCCATTTTAACTTTTATTTTTATTTTGAAGCAAGTTATCATCAGAGGTTGGAAAATCTCAGTTTGTGTTGTTTTCTGTATAGATTACTACAGGAGCCAAGTATGCCATCTGTGGTGCTACTACTTATTCTATGTGAATTGGTCTGTTTTTGACTTTCTATGTTTTCTTTATTTCAGCCCACAGGTCCGAGTTCCCATGAATCAGATGACACGGACAGCGTCACCAACCCCTCAAGCTGCTATTTCTAAACCTACAGTGGCTCCCCCTGCTGCTGCTATTGCTGCTCCCCTGGTGGCAGCCGGACAAACTACTGCTCCCATCATTCCTGGGCCTGTTATGGGGTCTCCATGTTATTCCTAAATATTCCATACATTTCCCATCTATTAATTTTCTACCATTTTCTACCACCACAATGGTGCCTGTGCATAGTTTAGTATTACGTATTCATACTTATTTGTATTACTTTTATTTTGGTGATACCTATATGTATTGACTTTGTTTATCATTTGATAGATAGCTGGTTCAAACGATAGATAGCTGGTTCAATAGCTAGATGGTTTGAAAGATAGATAGTTTGATGGATAGATAGCTGGTTCAATACATAGATATAGCTGATTTATTTGATAGATAGATAGCTGGTTTGATAGATAGAAAGATGGTTCAATAGATAGATGGTTAAATAGATATATAGATGGTTTGATAGATAGCTGGTTCAATATATAGATAGATAGATGCTTTGATAGATAGATAGATGGTTTGATAGATAGAAAGCTGGTTTGATACATGGTTAGCTGATTTGATAGATAGAAAGATGGTTCAATAGATAGATAGATGGTTTGATAGATAGATATATGGTTCAATAGAAACATAGAGAATTGGATAGATTATTTTTAAAATTTGCTTTTGTCAGGGGGCGGTCATCAAAAAATGTCAGGCTCTGAAGGCTGCTGCTGGCCTGAATGGGTTTATGTTTACGTCCTTGTTGGACCTGCACACCACAATGGTGCCTGTGCATAGACTAGTATTAATTATTCCGACTTATTTGTATTACTTTTATTTGGTGATCACCTATGTATTGACATCAAACCCGGCAATGGGCACACCTTATGGTTTGATTTAGGAGTTGGCACCTGCTGGAGAATGCTAAGCTATCTCTAATTAATACATCTATTAAGAAGGTTGTGTGCTTTCTATTTTTAAGGGTTGTGTTTACTACTGAGCATTGGACCTTTGCTAATTCAGAAACTGTATACTGCTTCAGTTTGCAGTGCAAATAATTTTGCTTAACAGCCCTGCCGGAAAGTATTTGTGCTACTTTAAATTTGCACATTCAAGCACTCAAACTATATATCTATTAGTGCAAAAAGTAAGATGGCTATCAATAATGAAAACACATTTATTCATATGTATATTTATCTTTAAGTAAACACACACATATTTACATACATACTTAGAAACATACATACACACATACATACATATATATACATATGTATATATATATATATATATGTATAATTTGTGTGTGTCCAAGTGCGTGCGCCCACACAGATAGATAGAAAGATAGATAGAAATACTGACTGACAAACAGACATGTAGATAGATGTTAGATATTGATAGATAAACATAGAGATAAATACATGTTTCCATTATTGATAGGTTTGTCTTACTTATAGTACTGATGATATATTCTATGACATACTGAAGGACATGCACATGGCCTTTTTTGCGACTCCGGTAAATTAAGTTCCCTTTGCCAATAAGATGAGCCAAGCAACCAGTCATTGCTTGAAATATATTTACCAGCCTTCTGTAGAAGCAGTATAAATAGTTTTATTTACCCTCCCTCTAGAGTGGTCAGGCTAAATAGTTTGATCTTCTCTACCCCCAAAATGTTTGAGAAAATAAAAAGCTTTTGATTTGCTTTTTCACACTTGGTCCATCGTACCCAGTAGACATTCGTGAATAACTGGTTCATGCCTTTGCTAACTTTATAAAGTTGTACATACAGTTCCTTGGTACGTAGGCTAAAATGCAACATGTTATAACCAAAGCATACCAAAAACACCATTTTAAGTAAGGGCATACTAAATTAACCCTTTTGTGATATTAGAAGTTAGTAAGTATGAATGCTCTTAAGTTCAGTATCTATTTCATTTCATGATTAATATATGTGAAACAATCCATTTATTTGTCTTATTTTAGATACTGTAGAATAGGCAAAGTTTGTGAGTGCGATTATTTATATTTACGTCCTTGTTGGACCTGCACACCACAATGGTGCCCGTGCATAGACTAGTATTAAGTATTCCGACTTATTTGTATTACTTTTATTTGGTGATGCCTATGTGGATTGACTGTTCGATAGATAAAAAGATGGTTCAATAGATAGATGGTTTGATAGATAAATGGTTCAATAGAAAGATAGAGCGTACGATAGATTATTTTCAAAATTTGCTTTTGTCAGGGGGCGGTCATCAAAAAATGTCAGGCTTTGAAGGCTGCTGCTGGCCTGAATGGGTTTATGTTTACGTCCATTATTGTTTTTTCTTAAATTATTATTCTTTCAAGATTATTATAATTATATTCATTATTATTATTATTATAATTAAATTCATTATTATTAGAGTCATTATTATTATTCTTTATATTATTATAATTTTCATCATCATTATTGTGTAGTTTTTTCAATCATTTATTGTTACTGATAATCTTCTTTTGGTGTCATTGAAGACGGAAGAAAGGAAGGAATTCTTCACAGCCATGTTTGGCGCGTGCTTTATTGCCACAGCCTACACAGTGATCTCCTGTCTTCACCATAACAGACGGTCCCGGAAAAGCAATGTCATCTTTAAAAGATGTTATGGTACTACCTTGCTCCTCATCGGACTCAACACCATCATCTTCAGAGAGCCTACTGAAAGCAGCTTAACCCGTCGGTGAGGTGCCCATCATCAGTCCCTGCACTCAAGAACATGGGTAAGTTTACATTTAAATTCATGATCTTTAAACCATGATTTGTCCACATCTTAGTCATGGTAAATAAAAGTTACTTAGTGCATTATTCAATTAATCTACTAGAAATACTGGTCTTTTCAATCAGTTATGTTATGTAATTTAATCAGGTGATAAAGACATTAATCAGAGCCATGTCACCCTACAACATATGTGGTACATACTCCCAAAGTCACACCATGAAGGTTGTCATTATTAGTAAATACCATTACAGATTACATTGCAATTTTTTGATTTCCTGGGCTGTTTGAGTAATTGTTGGTGGGTATTATAACCCCATGTTATACCTAAATATTCCATACATTTCCCATCTATTAATTTTCTACCATTTTCTACCACCACAATGGTGCCTGTGCATAGACTAGTATTACGTATTCCGACTTATTTGTATTACTTTTATTTTGGTGATACCTATATGTATTGACTTTGTTTATCATTTGATGTGTATTTTCCAGGTTGTATTATCTGTTCAAGGAGGAGATAATGACTTTGCAGGATTCACCGCCCCAAAGTGGTGAATGCTGCCTATCATATACAATCCTACAGCACTGTTGAATAATTAATTATCATTATTACTAGCTGGTTTGATAAGTAGATAGCTGGTTTGATACATAGATAGCTGGTTCAATATATAGCTTAATGATTTGATAGATAGCTGGTTTGATAGATAGCTGGTTCGAACGATAGATAGATGGTTCAATAGCTAGATGGTTTGAAAGATAGATAGTTTGATGGATAGATAGCACCCCGCAAGGGGCACACCTACTGTGTGCAATAGGAGTTGGCACCTCCCGGGCAACCCTACGCCAGCGTGGCACCCTGCTCGCCTTATAAAAAAAATGGGGATGTGTGGATCTGTCTATGGATACCATGCATCTAAAAGATCCCTTGGTCATCTTTGGATATGAAGGCTCTGCTCTTTCTCTTCCGCTTTTTCTTCTTTCACATGCTTTGCCATTGTTCTTCAACAATGGCAAACAACCACTTTACGAAAAAAAAACCAATTAATGGCACTAAATAGCCTAATGTGCTGATGTGCCTTTAAGCCCTCATTCATTCATTCATTGGATAGATAGCTGGGCACACGTACTTTATGGTTTGATTTAGGAGTTGGCACCTGCTGGAGAATGCTAAGCTATCTCTAATTAATACATCTATTAAGAAGGTTGTGTGCTTTCTATTTTGAAGGGTTGTGTTTACTACTGAGCATTGGACCTTTGCTAATTCAGAAACTGTATACTGCTTCAGTTTGCAGTGCAAATAATTTCGCTTAACAGCCCTGCTGGAGAGTATTTGTGCTACTTTAAATTTGCGCATTCAAGCACTCAAACTATATATCTATTAGTGCAAAAAGTAAGATGGCTATCAATAATGAAAACACATTTATTCATATGTATATTTATCTATAAGTAAACACACACATATTTACATACATACTTAGAAACATACATACACACATACATACATATATATACATATGTATATATATATATATATATATGTATAATTTGTGTGTGTCCAAGTGCGTGCGCCCACACAGATAGATAGAAAGATAGATAGAAATACTGACTGACAAACAGACATGTAGATAGATGTTAGATATTGATAGATAAACATAGAGATAAATACATGTTTCCATTATTGATAGGTTTGTCTTACTTATAGTACTGATGATATATTCTATGACATACTGAAGGACATGCACATGGCCTTTTTTGCGACTCCGGTAAATTAAGTTCCCTTTGCCAATAAGATGAGCCAAGCAACCAGTCATTGCTTGAAATATATTTACCAGCCTTCTGTAGAAGCAGTATAAATAGTTTTATTTACCCTCCCTCTAGAGTGGTCAGGCTAAATAGTTTGATCTTCTCTACCCCCAAAATGTTTGAGAAAATAAAAAGCTTTTGATTTGCTTTTTCACACTTGGTCCATCGTACCCAGTAGACATTCGTGAATAACTGGTTCATGCCTTTGCTAACTTTATAAAGTTGTACATACAGTTCCTTGGTACGTAGGCTAAAATGCAACATGTTATAACCAAAGCATACCAAAAACACCATTTTAAGTAAGGGCATACTAAATTAACCCTTTTGTGATATTAGAAGTTAGTAAGTATGAATGCTCTTAAGTTCAGTATCTATTTCATTTCATGATTAATATATGTGAAACAATCCATTTATTTGTCTTATTTTAGATACTGTAGAATAGGCAAAGTTTGTGAGTGCGATTATTTATATTTACGTCCTTGTTGGACCTGCACACCACAATGGTGCCCGTGCATAGACTAGTATTAAGTATTCTGACTTATTTGTATTACTTTTATTTGGTGATGCCTATGTGGATTGACTGTTCGATAGATAAAAAGATGGTTCAATAGATAGATGGTTTGATAGATAAATGGTTCAATAGAAAGATAGAGCGTACGATAGATTATTTTCAAAATTTGCTTTTGTCAGGGGGCGGTCATCAAAAAATGTCAGGCTTTGAAGGCTGCTGCTGGCCTGAATGGGTTTATGTTTACTTCCATTATTGTTTTTTCTTAAATTATTATTCTTTCAAGATTATTATAATTATATTCATTATTATTATTATTATAATTAAATTCATTATTATTAGAGTCATTATTATTATTCTTTATATTATTATAATTTTCATCATCATTATTGTGTAGTTTTTTCAATCATTTATTGTTACTGATAATCTTCTTTTGGTGTCATTGAAGACGGAAGAAAGGAAGGAATTCTTCACAGCCATGTTTGGCGCGTGCTTTATTGCCACAGCCTACACAGTGATCTCCTGTCTTCACCATAACAGACGGTCCCGGAAAAGCAATGTCATCTTTAAAAGATGTTATGGTACTACCTTGCTCCTCATCGGACTCAACACCATCATCTTCAGAGAGCCTACTGAAAGCAGCTTAACCCGTCGGTGAGGTGCCCATCATCAGTCCCTGCACTCAAGAACATGGGTAAGTTTACATTTAAATTCATGATCTTTAAACCATGATTTGTCCACATCTTAGTCATGGTAAATAAAAGTTACTTAGTGCATTATTCAATTAATCTACTAGAAATACTGGTCTTTTCAATCAGTTATGTTATGTAATTTAATCAGGTGATAAAGACATTAATCAGAGCCATGTCACCCTACAACATATGTGGTACATACTCCCAAAGTCACACCATGAAGGTTGTCATTATTAGTAAATACCATTACAGATTACATTGCAATTTTTTGATTTCCTGGGCTGTTTGAGTAATTGTTGGTGGGTATTATAACCCCATGTTATACCTAAATATTCCATACATTTCCCATCTATTAATTTTCTACCATTTTCTACCACCACAATGGTGCCTGTGCATAGACTAGTATTACGTATTCCGACTTATTTGTATTACTTTTATTTTGGTATTACCTATATGTATTGACTTTGTTTATCATTTGATGTGTATTTTCCAGGTAGTATTATCTGTTCAAGGAGGAGATAATGACTTTGCAGGATTCACCGCCCCAAAGTGGTGAATGCTGCCTATCATATACAATCCTACAGCACTGTTGAATAATTAATTATCATTATTACTAGCTGGTTTGATAAGTAGATAGCTGGTTTGATACATAGATAGCTGGTTCAATATATAGCTTAATGATTTGATAGATAGCTGGTTTGATAGATAGCTGGTTCGAACGATAGATAGATGGTTCAATAGCTAGATGGTTTGAAAGATAGATAGTTTGATGGATAGATAGCACCCCGCAAGGGGCACACCTACTGTGTGCAATAGGAGTTGGCACCTCCCGGGCAACCCTACGCCAGCGTGGCACCCTGCTCGCCTTATAAAAAAAATGGGGATGTGTGGATTTGTCTATGGATACCATGCATCTAAAAGATCCCTTGGTCATCTTTGGATATGAAGGCTCTGCTCTTTCTCTTCCGCTTTTTCTTCTTTCACATGCTTTGCCATTGTTCTTCAACAATGGCAAACAACCACTTTACGAAAAAAAACCCAATTAATGGCACTAAATAGCCTAATGTGCTGATGTGCCTTTAAGCCCTCATTCATTCATTCATTGGATAGATAGCTGGGCACACGTACTTTATGGTTTGATTTAGGAGTTGGCACCTGCTGGAGAATGCTAAGCTATCTCTAATTAATACATCTATTAAGAAGGTTGTGTGCTTTCTATTTTGAAGGGTTGTGTTTACTACTGAGCATTGGACCTTTGCTAATTCAGAAACTGTATACTGCTTCAGTTTGCAGTGCAAATAATTTCGCTTAACAGCCCTGCTGGAGAGTATTTGTGCTACTTTAAATTTGCGCATTCAAGCACTCAAACTATATATCTATTAGTGCAAAAAGTAAGATGGCTATCAATAATGAAAACACATTTATTCATATGTATATTTATCTATAAGTAAACACACACATATTTACATACATACTTAGAAACATACATACACACATACATACATATATATATATATGTATATATATATATATATATATGTATAATTTGTGTGTGTCCAAGTGCGCACGCCCACACAGATAGATAGATAGAAAGATAGATAGAAATACTGACTGACAAACAGACATGTAGATAGATGTTAGATATTGATAGATAAACATAGAGATAAATACATGTTTCCATTATTGATAGGTTTGTCTTACTTATAGTACTGATGATATATTCTATGACATACTGAAGGACATGCACATGGCCTTTTTTGCGACTCCGGTAAATTAAGTTCCCTTTGCCAATAAGATGAGCCAAGCAACCAGTCATTGCTTGAATTATATTTACCAGCCTTCTGTAGAAGTAGGATAAATAGTTTTATTTACCCTCCCTCTAGAGTGGTCAGGCTAAATAGTTTGATCTTCTCTACCCCCAAAATGTTTGAGAAAATAAAAAGCTTTTGATTTGCTTTTTCACACTTGGTCCATCGTACCCAGTAGACATTCGTGAATAACTGGTTCATGCCTTTGCTAACTTTATAAAGTTGTACATACAGTTCCTTGGTACGTAGGCTAAAATGCAACATGTTATAACCAAAGCATACCAAAAACACCATTTTAAGTAAGGGCATACTAAATTAACCCTTTTGTGATATTAGAAGTTAATAAGTATGAATGCTCTTAAGTTCAGTATCTATTTCATTTCATGATTAATATATGTGAAACAATCCATTTATTTTTGTCTTATTTTAGATACTGTAGAATAGGCAAAGTTTGTGAGTGCGATTATTTATATTTACGTCCTTGTTGGACCTGCACACCACAATGGTGCCCGTGCATAGACTAGTATTAAGTATTCCGACTTATTTGTATTACTTTTATTTGGTGATGCCTATGTGGATTGACTGTTCGATAGATAAAAAGATGGTTCAATAGATAGATGGTTTGATAGATAAATGGTTCAATAGAAAGATAGAGCGTACGATAGATTATTTTCAAAATTTGCTTTTGTCAGGGGCGGTCATCAAAAAATGTCAGGCTTTGAAGGCTGCTGCTGGCCTGAATGGGTTTATGTTTACGTCCATTATTGTTTTTTCTTAAATTATTATTCTTTCAAGATTATTATAATTATATTCATTATTATTATTATCATAATTAAATTCATTATTATTAGAGTCATTATTATTCTTTATATTATTATAATTTTCATCATCATTATTGTGTAGTTTTTTCAATCATTTATTGTTACTGATAATCTTCTTTTGGTGTCATTGAAGACGGAAGAAAGGAAGGAATTCTTCACAGCCATGTTTGGCGCGTGCTTTATTGCCACAGCCTACACAGTGATCTCCTGTCTTCACCATAACAGACGGTCCCGGAAAAGCAATGTCATCTTTAAAAGATGTTATGGTACTACCTTGCTCCTCATCGGACTCAACACCATCATCTTCAGAGAGCCTACTGAAAGCAGCTTAACCCGTCGGTGAGGTGCCCATCATCAGTCCCTGCACTCAAGAACATGGGTAAGTTTACATTTAAATTCATGATCTTTAAACCATGATTTGTCCACATCTTAGTCATGGTAAATAAAAGTTACTTAGTGCATTATTCAATTAATCTATTAGAAATACTGGTCTTTTCAATCAGTTATGTTATGTAATTTAATCAGGTGATAAAGACATTAATCAGAGCCATGTCACCCTACAACATATGTGGTACATACTCCCAAAGTCACACCATGAAGGTTGTCATTATTAGTAAATACCATTACAGATTACATTGCAATTTTTTGATTTCCTGGGCTGTTTGAGTAATTGTTGGTGGGTATTATAACCCCATGTTATACCTAAATATTCCATACATTTCCCATCTATTAATTTTCTACCATTTTCTACCACCACAATGGTGCCTGTGCATAGACTAGTATTACGTATTCGGACTTATTTGTATTACTTTTATTTTGGTGATACCTATATGTATTGACTTTGTTTATCATTTGATGTGTATTTTCCAGGTTGTATTATCTGTTCAAGGAGGAGATAATGACTTTGCAGGATTCACCGCCCCAAAGTGGTGAATGCTGCCTATCATATACAATCCTACAGCACTGTTGAATAATTAATTATCATTATTACTAGCTGGTTTGATAAGTAGATAGCTGGTTTGATACATAGATAGCTGGTTCAATATATAGCTTAATGATTTGATAGATAGCTGGTTCGAACGATAGATAGATGGTTCAATAGCTAGATGGTTTGAAAGATAGATAGTTTGATGGATAGATAGCACCCCGCAAGGGGCACACCTACTGTGTGCAATAGGAGTTGGCACCTCCCGGGCAACCCTACGCCAGCGTGGCACCCTGCTCGCCTTATAAAAAAAATGGGGATGTGTGGATCTGTCTATGGATACCATGCATCTAAAAGATCCCTTGGTCATCTTTGGATATGAAGGCTCTGCTCTTTCTCTTCCGCTTTTTCTTCTTTCACATGCTTTGCCATTGTTCTTCAACAATGGCAAACAACCACTTTACGAAAAAAAAACCAATTAATGGCACTAAATAGCCTAATGTGCTGATGTGCCTTTAAGCCCTCATTCATTCATTCATTGGATAGATAGCTGGTTCAATACATAGATATAGCTGATTTATTTGATAGATAGATAGCTGGTTTGATAGATAGAAAGATGGTTCAATGGATAGATGGTTAAATAGATATATAGATGGTTTGATAGATAGCTGGTTCAATATATAGATAGATAGATGGTTTGATAGATAGATAGATGGTTTGATAGATAGATAGATGGTTTTGAGGGTTTATTTTGGTGTCTACATTTGCTGATATTTATGGTTATATAAATGGTTCCAATATAATGATATTAATTAAAGAATAAGTATGTAATACTATGTAATACTCAATTGAATCAAACCCGGCAATGGGCACACGTACCTTATGGTTTGATTTAGGAGTTGGCACCTGCTGGAGAATGCTAAGCTATCTCTAATTAATACATCTATTAAGAAGGTTGTGTGCTTTCTATTTTGAAGGGTTGTGTTTACTACTGAGCATTGGACCTTTGCTAATTCAGAAACTGTATACTGCTTCAGTTTGCAGTGCAAATAATTTCGCTTAACAGCCCTGCTGGAGAGTATTTGTGCTACTTTAAATTTGCGCATTCAAGCACTCAAACTATATATCTATTAGTGCAAAAAGTAAGATGGCTATCAATAATGAAAACATTTATTCATATGTATATTTATCTATAAGTAAACACACACATATTTACATACATACTTAGAAACATACATACACACATACATACATATATATATATGTATATATATATATATGTATAATTTGTGTGTGTCCAAGTGCGCACGCCCACACAGATAGATAGATAGAAAGATAGATAGAAATACTGACTGACAAACAGACATGTAGATAGATGTTAGATATTGATAGATAAACATAGAGATAAATACATGTTTCCATTATTGATAGGTTTGTCTTACTTATAGTACTGATGATATATTCTATGACATACTGAAGGACATGCACATGGCCTTTTTTGCGACTCCGGTAAATTAAGTTCCCTTTGCCAATAAGATGAGCCAAGCAACCAGTCATTGCTTGAATTATATTTACCAGCCTTCTGTAGAAGTAGGATAAATAGTTTTATTTACCCTCCCTCTAGAGTGGTCAGGCTAAATAGTTTGATCTTCTCTACCCCCAAAATGTTTGAGAAAATAAAAAGCTTTTGATTTGCTTTTTCACACTTGGTCCATCGTACCCAGTAGACATTCGTGAATAACTGGTTCATGCCTTTGCTAACTTTATAAAGTTGTACATACAGTTCCTTGGTACGTAGGCTAAAATGCAACATGTTATAACCAAAGCATACCAAAAACACCATTTTAAGTAAGGGCATACTAAATTAACCCTTTTGTGATATTAGAAGTTAATAAGTATGAATGCTCTTAAGTTCAGTATCTATTTCATTTCATGATTAATATATGTGAAACAATCCATTTATTTTTGTCTTATTTTAGATACTGTAGAATAGGCAAAGTTTGTGAGTGCGATTATTTATATTTACGTCCTTGTTGGACCTGCACACCACAATGGTGCCCGTGCATAGACTAGTATTAAGTATTCCGACTTATTTGTATTACTTTTATTTGGTGATGCCTATGTGGATTGACTGTTCGATAGATAAAAAGATGGTTCAATAGATAGATGGTTTGATAGATAAATGGTTCAATAGAAAGATAGAGCGTACGATAGATTATTTTCAAAATTTGCTTTTGTCAGGGGCGGTCATCAAAAAATGTCAGGCTTTGAAGGCTGCTGCTGGCCTGAATGGGTTTATGTTTACGTCCATTATTGTTTTTTCTTAAATTATTATTCTTTCAAGATTATTATAATTATATTCATTATTATTATTATCATAATTAAATTCATTATTATTAGAGTCATTATTATTCTTTATATTATTATAATTTTCATCATCATTATTGTGTAGTTTTTTCAATCATTTATTGTTACTGATAATCTTCTTTTGGTGTCATTGAAGACGGAAGAAAGGAAGGAATTCTTCACAGCCATGTTTGGCGCGTGCTTTATTGCCACAGCCTACACAGTGATCTCCTGTCTTCACCATAACAGACGGTCCCGGAAAAGCAATGTCATCTTTAAAAGATGTTATGGTACTACCTTGCTCCTCATCGGACTCAACACCATCATCTTCAGAGAGCCTACTGAAAGCAGCTTAACCCGTCGGTGAGGTGCCCATCATCAGTCCCTGCACTCAAGAACATGGGTAAGTTTACATTTAAATTCATGATCTTTAAACCATGATTTGTCCACATCTTAGTCATGGTAAATAAAAGTTACTTAGTGCATTATTCAATTAATCTATTAGAAATACTGGTCTTTTCAATCAGTTATGTTATGTAATTTAATCAGGTGATAAAGACATTAATCAGAGCCATGTCACCCTACAACATATGTGGTACATACTCCCAAAGTCACACCATGAAGGTTGTCATTATTAGTAAATACCATTACAGATTACATTGCAATTTTTTGATTTCCTGGGCTGTTTGAGTAATTGTTGGTGGGTATTATAACCCCATGTTATACCTAAATATTCCATACATTTCCCATCTATTAATTTTCTACCATTTTCTACCACCACAATGGTGCCTGTGCATAGACTAGTATTACGTATTCGGACTTATTTGTATTACTTTTATTTTGGTGATACCTATATGTATTGACTTTGTTTATCATTTGATGTGTATTTTCCAGGTTGTATTATCTGTTCAAGGAGGAGATAATGACTTTGCAGGATTCACCGCCCCAAAGTGGTGAATGCTGCCTATCATATACAATCCTACAGCACTGTTGAATAATTAATTATCATTATTACTAGCTGGTTTGATAAGTAGATAGCTGGTTTGATACATAGATAGCTGGTTCAATATATAGCTTAATGATTTGATAGATAGCTGGTTCGAACGATAGATAGATGGTTCAATAGCTAGATGGTTTGAAAGATAGATAGTTTGATGGATAGATAGCACCCCGCAAGGGGCACACCTACTGTGTGCAATAGGAGTTGGCACCTCCCGGGCAACCCTACGCCAGCGTGGCACCCTGCTCGCCTTATAAAAAAAATGGGGATGTGTGGATCTGTCTATGGATACCATGCATCTAAAAGATCCCTTGGTCATCTTTGGATATGAAGGCTCTGCTCTTTCTCTTCCGCTTTTTCTTCTTTCACATGCTTTGCCATTGTTCTTCAACAATGGCAAACAACCACTTTACGAAAAAAAAACCAATTAATGGCACTAAATAGCCTAATGTGCTGATGTGCCTTTAAGCCCTCATTCATTCATTCATTGGATAGATAGCTGGTTCAATACATAGATATAGCTGATTTATTTGATAGATAGATAGCTGGTTTGATAGATAGAAAGATGGTTCAATGGATAGATGGTTAAATAGATATATAGATGGTTTGATAGATAGCTGGTTCAATATATAGATAGATAGATGGTTTGATAGATAGATAGATGGTTTGATAGATAGATAGATGGTTTTGAGGGTTTATTTTGGTGTCTACATTTGCTGATATTTATGGTTATATAAATGGTTCCAATATAATGATATTAATTAAAGAATAAGTATGTAATACTATGTAATACTCAATTGAATCAAACCCGGCAATGGGCACACGTACCTTATGGTTTGATTTAGGAGTTGGCACCTGCTGGAGAATGCTAAGCTATCTCTAATTAATACATCTATTAAGAAGGTTGTGTGCTTTCTATTTTGAAGGGTTGTGTTTACTACTGAGCATTGGACCTTTGCTAATTCAGAAACTGTATACTGCTTCAGTTTGCAGTGCAAATAATTTCGCTTAACAGCCCTGCTGGAGAGTATTTGTGCTACTTTAAATTTGCGCATTCAAGCACTCAAACTATATATCTATTAGTGCAAAAAGTAAGATGGCTATCAATAATGAAAACATTTATTCATATGTATATTTATCTATAAGTAAACACACACATATTTACATACATACTTAGAAACATACATACACACATACATACATATATATATATGTATATATATATATATGTATAATTTGTGTGTGTCCAAGTGCGCACGCCCACACAGATAGATAGATAGAAAGATAGATAGAAATACTGACTGACAAACAGACATGTAGATAGATGTTAGATATTGATAGATAAACATAGAGATAAATACATGTTTCCATTATTGATAGGTTTGTCTTACTTATAGTACTGA
Organism: Maea johnstoni; assembly: GCA_963942565.1. Classification (NCBI taxonomy): domain Eukaryota; kingdom Metazoa; phylum Annelida; class Polychaeta; order Spionida; family Magelonidae; genus Maea; species Maea johnstoni. The sequence continues at coordinate 5,278,693 of OZ012688.1, read as the reverse complement.
TGATATATTCTATGACATACTGAAGGACATGCACATGGCCTTTTTTGCGACTCCGGTAAATTAAGTTCCCTTTGCCAATAAGATGAGCCAAGCAACCAGTCATTGCTTGAAATATATTTACCAGCCTTCTGTAGAAGTAGGATAAATAGTTTTATTTACCCTCCCTCTAGAGTGGTCAGGCTAAATAGTTTGATCTTCTCTACCCCCAAAATGTTTGAGAAAATAAAAAGCTTTTGATTTGCTTTTTCACACTTGGTCCATCGTACCCAGTAGACATTCGTGAATAACTGGTTCATGCCTTTGCTAACTTGATAAAGTTGTACATACAGTTCCTTGGTACGTAGGCTAAAATGCAACATGTTATAACCAAAGCATACCAAAAACACCATTTTAAGTAAGGGCATACTAAATTAACCCTTTTGTGATATTAGAAGTTAATAAGTATGAATGCTCTTAAGTTCAGTATCTATTTCATTTCATGATTAATATATGTGAAACAATCCATTTATTTTTGTCTTATTTTAGATACTGTAGAATAGGCAAAGTTTGTGAGTGCGATTATTTATATTTACGTCCTTGTTGGACCTGCACACCACAATGGTGCCCGTGCATAGACTAGTATTAAGTATTCCGACTTATTTGTATTACTTTTATTTGGTGATGCCTATGTGGATTGACTGTTCGATAGATAAAAAGATGGTTCAATAGATAGATGGTTTGATAGATAAATGGTTCAATAGAAAGATAGAGCGTACGATAGATTATTTTCAAAATTTGCTTTTGTCAGGGGGCGGTCATCAAAAAATGTCAGGCTTTGAAGGCTGCTGCTGGCCTGAATGGGTTTATGTTTACGTCCATTATTGTTTTTTCTTAAATTATTATTCTTTCAAGATTATTATAATTATATTCATTATTATTATTATTATAATTAAATTCATTATTATTAGAGTCATTATTATTCTTTATATTATTATAATTTTCATCATCATTATTGTGTAGTTTTTTCAATCATTTATTGTTACTGATAATCTTCTTTTGGTGTCATTGAAGACGGAAGAAAGGAAGGAATTCTTCACAGCCATGTTTGGCGCGTGCTTTATTGCCACAGCCTACACAGTGATCTCCTGTCTTCACCATAACAGCCGGTCCCGGAAAAGCAATGTCATCTTTAAAAGATGTTATGGTACTACCTTGCTCCTCATCGGACTCAACACCATCATCTTCAGAGAGCCTACTGAAAGCAGCTTAACCCGTCGGTGAGGTGCCCATCATCAGTCCCTGCACTCAAGAACATGGGTAAGTTTACATTTAAATTCATGATCTTTAAACCATGATTTGTCCACATCTTAGTCATGGTAAATAAAAGTTACTTAGTGCATTATTCAATTAATCTATTAGAAATACTGGTCTTTTCAATCAGTTATGTTATGTAATTTAATCAGGTGATAAAGACATTAATCAGAGCCATGTCACCCTACAACATATGTGGTACATACTCCCAAAGTCACACCATGAAGGTTGTCATTATTAGTAAATACCATTACAGATTACATTGCAATTTTTTGATTTCCTGGGCTGTTTGAGTAATTGTTGGTGGGTATTATAACCCCATGTTATACCTAAATATTCCATACATTTCCCATCTATTAATTTTCTACCATTTTCTACCAACACAATGGTGCCTGTGCATAGACTAGCATTACGTATTCGGACTTATTTGTATTACTTTTATTTTGGTGATACCTATATGTATTGACTTTGTTTATCATTTGATGTGTATTTTCCAGGTTGTATTATCTGTTCAAGGAGGAGATAATGACTTTGCAGGATTCACCGCCCCAAAGTGGTGAATGCTGCCTATCATATACAATCCTACAGCACTGTTGAATAATTAATTATCATTATTACTAGCTGGTTTGATAAGTAGATAGCTGGTTTGATACATAGATAGCTGGTTCAATATATAGCTTAATGATTTGATAGATAGCTGGTTTGATAGATAGCTGGTTCGAACGATAGATAGATGGTTCAATAGCTAGATGGTTTGAAAGATAGATAGTTTGATGGATAGATAGCACCCCGCAAGGGGCACACCTACTGTGTGCAATAGGAGTTGGCACCTCCCGGGCAACCCTACGCCAGCGTGGCACCCTGCTCGCCTTATAAAAAAAATGGGGATGTGTGGATCTGTCTATGGATACCATGCATCTAAAAGATCCCTTGGTCATCTTTGGATATGAAGGCTCTGCTCTTTCTCTTCTGCTTTTTCTTCTTTCACATGCTTTGCCATTGTTCTTCAACAATGGCAAACAACCACTTTACGAAAAAAAAACCAATTAATGGCACTAAATAGCCTAATGTGCTGATGTGCCTTTAAGCCCTCATTCATTCATTCATTGGATAGATAGCTGGTTCAATACATAGATATAGCTGATTTATTTGATAGATAGATAGCTGGTTTGATAGATAGAAAGATGGTTCAATGGATAGATGGTTAAATAGATATATAGATGGTTTGATAGATAGCTGGTTCAATATATAGATAGATAGATGGTTTGATAGATAGATAGATGCTTTGATAGATAGATAGATGGTTTTGAGGGTTTATTTTGGTGTCTACATTTGCTGATATTTATGGTTTTATAAATGGTTCCAATATAATGATATTAATTAAAGAATAAGTATGTAATACTATGTAATACTCAATTGAATCAAACCCGGCAATGGGCACACATACTTTATGGTTTGATTTAGGAGTTGGCACCTGCTGGAGAATGCTAAGCTATCTCTAATTAATACATCTATTAAGAAGGTTGTGTGCTTTCTATTTTGAAGGGTTGTGTTTACTACTGAGCATTGGACCTTTGCTAATTCAGAAACTGTATACTGCTTAGTGCAAATAATTTCGCTTAACAGCCCTGCTGGAGAGTATTTGTGCTACTTTAAATTTGCGCATTCAAGCACTCAAACTATATATCTATTAGTGCAAAAAGTAAGATGGCTATCAATAATGAAAACATTTATTCATATGTATATTTATCTATAAGTAAACACACACATATTTACATACATACTTAGAAACATACATACACACATACATACATATATATATATGTATATATATATATATATGTATAATTTGTGTGTGTCCAAGTGCGCACGCCCACACAGATAGATAGATAGAAAGATAGATAGAAATACTGACTGACAAACAGACATGTAGATAGATGTTAGATATTGATAGATAAACATAGAGATAAATACATGTTTCCATTATTGATAGGTTTGTCTTACTTATAGTACTGATGATATATTCTATGACATACTGAAGGACATGCACATGGCCTTTTTTGCGACTCCGGTAAATTAAGTTCCCTTTGCCAATAAGATGAGCCAAGCAACCAGTCATTGCTTGAAATATATTTACCAGCCTTCTGTAGAAGTAGGATAAATAGTTTTATTTACCCTCCCTCTAGAGTGGTCAGGCTAAATAGTTTGATCTTCTCTACCCCCAAAATGTTTGAGAAAATAAAAAGCTTTTGATTTGCTTTTTCACACTTGGTCCATCGTACCCAGTAGACATTCGTGAATAACTGGTTCATGCCTTTGCTAACTTGATAAAGTTGTACATACAGTTCCTTGGTACGTAGGCTAAAATGCAACATGTTATAACCAAAGCATACCAAAAACACCATTTTAAGTAAGGGCATACTAAATTAACCCTTTTGTGATATTAGAAGTTAATAAGTATGAATGCTCTTAAGTTCAGTATCTATTTCATTTCATGATTAATATATGTGAAACAATCCATTTATTTTTGTCTTATTTTAGATACTGTAGAATAGGCAAAGTTTGTGAGTGCGATTATTTATAGTTACGTCCTTGTTGGACCTGCACACCACAATGGTGCCCGTGCATAGACTAGTATTAAGTATTCCGACTTATTTGTATTACTTTTATTTGGTGATGCCTATGTGGATTGACTGTTCGATAGATAAAAAGATGGTTCAATAGATAGATGGTTTGATAGATAAATGGTTCAATAGAAAGATAGAGCGTACGATAGATTATTTTCAAAATTTGCTTTTGTCAGGGGGCGGTCATCAAAAAATGTCAGGCTTTGAAGGCTGCTGCTGGCCTGAATGGGTTTATGTTTACGTCCATTATTGTTTTTTCTTAAATTATTATTCTTTCAAGATTATTATAATTATATTCATTATTATTATTATTATAATTAAATTCATTATTATTAGAGTCCTTATTATTATTCTTTATATTATTATAATTTTCATCATCATTATTGTGTAGTTTTTTCAATCATTTATTGTTACTGATAATCTTCTTTTGGTGTCATTGAAGACGGAAGAAAGGAAGGAATTCTTCACAGCCATGTTTGGCGCGTGCTTTATTGCCACAGCCTACACAGTGATCTCCTGTCTTCACCATAACAGCCGGTCCCGGAAAAGCAATGTCATCTTTAAAAGATGTTATGGTACTACCTTGCTCCTCATCGGACTCAACACCATCATCTTCAGAGAGCCTACTGAAAGCAGCTTAACCCGTCGGTGAGGTGCCCATCATCAGTCCCTGCACTCAAGAACATGGGTAAGTTTACATTTAAATTCATGATCTTTAAACCATGATTTGTCCACATCTTAGTCATGGTAAATAAACGTTACTTAGTGCATTATTCAATTAATCTACTAGAAATACTGGTCTTTTCAATCAGTTATGTTATGTAATTTAATCAGGTGATAAAGACATTAATCAGAGCCATGTCACCCTACAACATATGTGGTACATACTCCCAAAGTCACACCATGAAGGTTGTCATTATTAGTAAATACCATTACAGATTACATTGCAATTTTTTGATTTCCTGGGCTGTTTGAGTAATTGTTGGTGGGTATTATAACCCCATGTTATACCTAAATATTCCATACATTTCCCATCTATTAATTTTCTACCATTTTCTACCACCACAATGGTGCCTGTGCATAGACTAGTATTACGTATTCCGACTTATTTGTATTACTTTTATTTTGGTGATACCTATATGTATTGACTTTGTTTATCATTTGATGTGTATTTTCCAGGTTGTATTATCTGTTCAAGGAGGAGATAATGACTTTGCAGGATTCACCGCCCCAAAGTGGTGAATGCTGCCTATCATATACAATCCTACAGCACTGTTGAATAATTAATTATCATTATTACTAGCTGGTTTGATAAGTAGATAGCTGGTTTGATACATAGATAGCTGGTTCAATATATAGCTTAATGATTTGATAGATAGCTGGTTTGATAGATAGCTGGTTCGAACGATAGATAGATGGTTCAATAGCTAGATGGTTTGAAAGATAGATAGTTTGATGGATAGATAGCACCCCGCAAGGGGCACACCTACTGTGTGCAATAGGAGTTGGCACCTCCCGGGCAACCCTACGCCAGCGTGGCACCCTGCTCGCCTTATGAAAAAAATGGGGATGTGTGGATCTGTCTATGGATACCATGCATCTAAAAGATCCCTTGGTCATCTTTGGATATGAAGGCTCTGCTCTTTCTCTTCTGCTTTTTCTTCTTTCACATGCTTTGCCATTGTTCTTCAACAATGGCAAACAACCACTTTACGAAAAAAAACCCAATTAATGGCACTAAATAGCCTAATGTGCTGATGTGCCTTTAAGCCCTCATTCATTCATTCATTGGATAGATAGCTGGTTCAATACATAGATATAGCTGATTTATTTGATAGATAGATAGCTGGTTTGATAGATAGAAAGATGGTTCAATGGATAGATGGTTAAATAGATATATAGATGGTTTGATAGATAGCTGGTTCAATATATAGATAGATAGATGGTTTGATAGATAGATAGATGGTTTGATAGATAGATAGATGCTTTGATAGATAGATAGATGGTTTTGAGGGTTTATTTTGGTGTCTACATTTGCTGATATTTATGGTTATATAAATGGTTCCAATATAATGATATTAATTAAAGAATAAGTATGTAATACTATGTAATACTCAATTGAATCAAACCCGGCAATGGGCACACATACTTTATGGTTTGATTTAGGAGTTGGCACCTGCTGCAGAATGCTAAGCTATCTCTAATTAATACATCTATTAAGAAGGTTGTGTGCTTTCTATTTTGAAGGGTTGTGTTTACTACTGAGCATTGGACCTTTGCTAATTCAGAAACTGTATACTGCTTCAGTTTGCAGTGCAAATAATTTCGCTTAACAGCCCTGCTGGAGAGTATTTGTGCTACTTTAAATTTGCGCATTCAAGCACTCAAACTATATATCTATTAGTGCAAAAAGTAAGATGGCTATCAATAATGAAAACACATTTATTCATATGTATATTTATCTATAAGTAAACACACACATATTTACATACATACTTAGAAACATACATACACACATACATACATATATATATATGTATATATATATATATGTATAATTTGTGTGTCCAAGTGCGCACGCCCACACAGATAGATAGAAAGATAGATAGAAATACTGACTGACAAACAGACATGTAGATAGATGTTAGATATTGATAGATAAACATAGAGATAAATACATGTTTCCATTATTGATAGGTTTGTCTTACTTATAGTACTGATGATATATTCTATGACATACTGAAGGACATGCACATGGCCTTTTTTGCGACTCCGGTAAATTAAGTTCCCTTTGCCAATAAGATGAGCCAAGCAACCAGTCATTGCTTGAAATATATTTACCAGCCTTCTGTAGAAGTAGGATAAATAGTTTTATTTACCCTCCCTCTAGAGTGGTCAGGCTAAATAGTTTGATCTTCTCTACCCCCAAAATGTTTGAGAAAATAAAAAGCTTTTGATTTGCTTTTTCACACTTGGTCCATCGTACCCAGTAGACATTCGTGAATAACTGGTTCATGCCTTTGCTAACTTGATAAAGTTGTACATACAGTTCCTTGGTACGTAGGCTAAAATGCAACATGTTATAACCAAAGCATACCAAAAACACCATTTTAAGTAAGGGCATACTAAATTAACCCTTTTGTGATATTAGAAGTTAATAAGTATGAATGCTCTTAAGTTCAGTATCTATTTCATTTCATGATTAATATATGTGAAACAATCCATTTATTTTTGTCTTATTTTAGATACTGTAGAATAGGCAAAGTTTGTGAGTGCGATTATTTATAGTTACGTCCTTGTTGGACCTGCACACCACAATGGTGCCCGTGCATAGACTAGTATTAAGTATTCCGACTTATTTGTATTACTTTTATTTGGTGATGCCTATGTGGATTGACTGTTCGATAGATAAAAAGATGGTTCAATAGATAGATGGTTTGATAGATAAATGGTTCAATAGAAAGATAGAGCGTAGGATAGATTATTTTCAAAATTTGCTTTTGTCAGGGGGCGGTCATCAAAAAATGTCAGGCTTTGAAGGCTGCTGCTGGCCTGAATAGGTTAATGTTTACGTCCATTATTGTTTTTTCTTAAATTATTATTCTTTCAAGATTATTATAATTATATTCATTATTATTATTATTATAATTAAATTCATTATTATTAGAGTCCTTATTATTATTCTTTATATTATTATAATTTTCATCATCATTATTGTGTAGTTTTTTCAATCATTTATTGTTACTGATAATCTTCTTTTGGTGTCATTGAAGACGGAAGAAAGGAAGGAATTCTTCACAGCCATGTTTGGCGCGTGCTTTATTGCCACAGCCTACACAGTGATCTCCTGTCTTCACCATAACAGCCGGTCCCGGAAAAGCAATGTCATCTTTAAAAGATGTTATGGTACTACCTTGCTCCTCATCGGACTCAACACCATCATCTTCAGAGAGCCTACTGAAAGCAGCTTAACCCGTCGGTGAGGTGCCCATCATCAGTCCCTGCACTCAAGAACATGGGTAAGTTTACATTTAAATTCATGATCTTTAAACCATGATTTGTCCACATCTTAGTCATGGTAAATAAACGTTACTTAGTGCATTATTCAATTAATCTACTAGAAATACTGGTCTTTTCAATCAGTTATGTTATGTAATTTAATCAGGTGATAAAGACATTAATCAGAGCCATGTCACCCTACAACATATGTGGTACATACTCCCAAAGTCACACCATGAAGGTTGTCATTATTAGTAAATACCATTACAGATTACATTGCAATTTTTTGATTTCCTGGGCTGTTTGAGTAATTGTTGGTGGGTATTATAACCCCATGTTATACCTAAATATTCCATACATTTCCCATCTATTAATTTTCTACCATTTTCTACCACCACAATGGTGCCTGTGCATAGACTAGTATTACGTATTCCGACTTATTTGTATTACTTTTATTTTGGTGATACCTATATGTATTGACTTTGTTTATCATTTGATGTGTATTTTCCAGGTTGTATTATCTGTTCAAGGAGGAGATAATGACTTTGCAGGATTCACCGCCCCAAAGTGGTGAATGCTGCCTATCATATACAATCCTACAGCACTGTTGAATAATTAATTATCATTATTACTAGCTGGTTTGATAAGTAGATAGCTGGTTTGATACATAGATAGCTGGTTCAATATATAGCTTAATGATTTGATAGATAGCTGGTTTGATAGATAGCTGGTTCGAACGATAGATAGATGGTTCAATAGCTAGATGGTTTGAAAGATAGATAGTTTGATGGATAGATAGCACCCCACAAGGGGCACACCTACTGTGTGCAATAGGAGTTGGCACCTCCCGGGCAACCCTACGCCAGCGTGGCACCCTGCCCACCTTATAAAAAAATGGGGATGTGTGGATCTGTCTATGGATACCATGCATCTAAAAGATCCCTTGGTCATCTTTGGATATGAAGGCTCTGCTCTTTCTCTTCTGCTTTTTCTTCTTTCACATGCTTTGCCATTGTTCTTCAACAATGGCAAACAACCACTTTACGAAAAAAAACCCAATTAATGGCACTAAATAGCCTAATGTGCTGATGTGCCTTTAAGCCCTCATTCATTCATTCATTGGATGGATAGCTGGTTCAATACATAGATATAGCTGATTTATTTGATAGATAGATAGCTGGTTTGATAGATAGAAAGATGGTTCAATGGATAGATGGTTAAATAGATATATAGATGGTTTGATAGATAGCTGGTTCAATATATAGATAGATAGATGGTTTGATAGATAGATGCTTTGATAGATAGATAGATGGTTTTGAGGGTTTATTTTGGTGTCTACATTTGCTGATACTTATGGTTATATAAATGGTTCCAATATAATGATATTAATTAAAGAATAAGTATGTAATACTATGTAATACTCAATTGAATCAAACCCGGCAATGGGCACACGTACTTTATGGTTTGATTTAGGAGTTGGCACCTGCTGGAGAATGCTAAGCTATCTCTAATTAATACATCTATTAAGAAGGTTGTGTGCTTTCTATTTTGAGGGTTGTGTTTACTACTGAGCATTGGACCTTTGCTAATTCAGAAACTGTATACTGCTTCAGTTTGCAGTGCAAATAATTTCGCTTAACAGCCCTGCTGGAGAGTATTTGTGCTACTTTAAATTTGCGCATTCAAGCACTCAAACTATATATCTATTAGTGCAAAAAGTAAGATGGCTATCAATAATGAAAACACATTTATTCATATGTATATTTATCTATAAGTAAACACACACATATTTACATACATACTTAGAAACATACATACACACATACATACATATATATATATGTATATATATATATATGTATAATTTGTGTGTGTCCAAGTGCGCACGCCCACACAGATAGATAGATAGAAAGATAGATAGAAATACTGACTGACAAACAGACATGTAGATAGATGTTAGATATTGATAGATAAACATAGAGATAAATACATGTTTCCATTATTGATAGGTTTGTCTTACTTATAGTACTGATGATATATTCTATGACATACTGAAGGACATGCACATGGCCTTTTTTGCGACTCCGGTAAATTAAGTTCCCTTTGCCAATAAGATGAGCCAAGCAACCAGTCATTGCTTGAAATATATTTACCAGCCTTCTGTAGAAGTAGGATAAATAGTTTTATTTACCCTCCCTCTAGAGTGGTCAGGCTAAATAGTTTGATCTTCTCTACCCCCAAAATGTTTGAGAAAATAAAAAGCTTTTGATTTGCTTTTTCACACTTGGTCCATCGTACCCAGTAGACATTCGTGAATAACTGGTTCATGCCTTTGCTAACTTGATAAAGTTGTACATACAGTTCCTTGGTACGTAGGCTAAAATGCAACATGTTATAACCAAAGCATACCAAAAACACCATTTTAAGTAAGGGCATACTAAATTAACCCTTTTGTGATATTAGAAGTTAATAAGTATGAATGCTCTTAAGTTCAGTATCTATTTCATTTCATGATTAATATATGTGAAACAATCCATTTATTTTTGTCTTATTTTAGATACTGTAGAATAGGCAAAGTTTGTGAGTGCGATTATTTATATTTACATCCTTGTTGGACCTGCACACCACAATGGTGCCCGTGCATAGACTAGTATTAAGTATTCCGACTTATTTGTATTACTTTTATTTGGTGATGCCTATGTGGATTGACTGTTCGATAGATAAAAAGATGGTTCAACAGATAGATGGTTTGATAGATAAATGGTTCAATAGAAAGATAGAGCGTACGATAGATTATTTTCAAAATTTGCTTTTGTCAGGGGGCGGTCATCAAAAAATGTCAGGCTTTGAAGGCTGCTGCTGGCCTGAATGGGTTTATGTTTACGTCCATTATTGTTTTTTCTTAAATTATTATTCTTTCAAGATTATTATAATTATATTCATTATTATTATTATTATAATTAAATTCATTATTATTAGAGTCATTATTATTATTCTTTATATTATTATAATTTTCATCATCATTATTGTGTAGTTTTTTCAATCATTTATTGTTACTGATAATCTTCTTTTGGTGTCATTGAAGACGGAAGAAAGGAAGGAATTCTTCACAGCCATGTTTGGCGCGTGCTTTATTGCCACAGCCTACACAGTGATCTCCTGTCTTCACCATAACAGACGGTCCCGGAAAAGCAATGTCATCTTTAAAAGATGTTATGGTACTACCTTGCTCCTCATCGGACTCAACACCATCATCTTCAGAGAGCCTACTGAAAGCAGCTTAACCCGTCGGTGAGGTGCCCATCATCAGTCCCTGCACTCAAGAACATGGGTAAGTTTACATTTAAATTCATGATCTTTAAACCATGATTTGTCCACATCTTAGTCATGGTAAATAAAAGTTACTTAGTGCATTATTCAATTAATCTACTAGAAATACTGGTCTTTTCAATCAGTTATGTTATGTAATTTAATCAGGTGATAAAGACATTAATCAGGGCCATGTCACCCTACAACATATGTGGTACATACTCCCAAAGTCACACCATGAAGGTTGTCATTATTAGTAAATACCATTACAGATTACATTGCAATTTTTTGATTTCCTGGGCTGTTTGAGTAATTGTTGGTGGGTATTATAACCCCATGTTATACCTAAATATTCCATACATTTCCCATCTATTAATTTTCTACCATTTTCTACCACCACAATGGTGCCTGTGCATAGACTAGTATTACGTATTCCGACTTATTTGTATTACTTTTATTTTGGTGATACCTATATGTATTGACTTTGTTTATCATTTGATGTGTATTTTCCAGGTTGTATTATCTGTTCAAGGAGGAGATAATGACTTTGCAGGATTCACCGCCCCAAAGTGGTGAATGCTGCCTATCATATACAATCCTACAGCACTGTTGAATAATTAATTATCATTATTACTAGCTGGTTTGATAAGTAGATAGCTGGTTTGATACATAGATAGCTGGTTCAATATATAGCTTAATGATTTGATAGATAGCTGGTTTGATAGATAGCTGGTTCGAACGATAGATAGATGGTTCAATAGCTAGATGGTTTGAAAGATAGATAGTTTGATGGATAGATAGCACCCCGCAAGGGGCACACCTACTGTGTGCAATAGGAGTTGGCACCTCCCGGGCAACCCTACGCCAGCGTGGCACCCTGCTCGCCTTATAAAAAAAATGGGGATGTGTGGATCTGTCTATGGATACCATGCATCTAAAAGATCCCTTGGTCATCTTTAGATATGAAGGCTCTGCTCTTTCTCTTCCGCTTTTTCTTCTTTCACATGCTTTGCCATTGTTCTTCAACAATGGCAAACAACCACTTTACGAAAAAAAAACCAATTAATGGCACTAAATAGCCTAATGTGCTGATGTGCCTTTAAGCCCTCATTCATTCATTCATTGGATAGATAGCTGGTTCAATACATAGATATAGCTGATTTATTTGATAGATAGATAGCTGGTTTGATAGATAGAAAGATGGTTCAATAGATAGATGGTTAAATAGATATATAGATGGTTTGATAGATAGCTGGTTCAATATATAGATAGATAGATGGTTTGATAGATAGATAGATGCTTTGATAGATAGATAGATGGTTTTGAGGGTTTATTTTGGTGTCTACATTTGCTGATATTTATGGTTATATAAATGGTTCCAATATAATGATATTAATTAAAGAATAAGTATGTAATACTATGTAATACTCAATTGAATCAAACCCGGCAATGGGCACACGTACTTTATGGTTTGATTTAGGAGTTGGCACCTGCTGGAGAATGCTAAGCTATCTCTAATTAATACATCTATTAAGAAGGTTGTGTGCTTTCTATTTTGAAGGGTTGTGTTTACTACTGAGCATTGGACCTTTGCTAATTCAGAAACTGTATACTGCTTCAGTTTGCAGTGCAACTAATTTCGCTTAACAGCCCTGCTGGAGAGTATTTGTGCTACTTTAAATTTGCGCATTCAAGCACTCAAACTATATATCTATTAGTGCAAAAAGTAAGATGGCTATCAATAATGAAAACACATTTATTCATATGTATATTTATCTATAAGTAAACACACACATATTTACATACATACTTAGAAACATACATACACACATACATACATATATATATATGTATATATATATATATGTATAATTTGTGTGTGTCCAAGTGCGCACGCCCACACAGATAGATAGATAGAAAGATAGATAGAAATACTGACTGACAAACAGACATGTAGATAGATGTTAGATATTGATAGATAAACATAGAGATAAATACATGTTTCCATTATTGATAGGTTTGTCTTACTTATAGTACTGATGATATATTCTATGACATACTGAAGGACATGCACATGGCCTTTTTTGCGACTCCGGTAAATTAAGTTCCCTTTGCCAATAAGATGAGCCAAGCAACCAGTCATTGCTTGAAATATATTTACCAGCCTTCTGTAGAAGTAGGATAAATAGTTTTATTTACCCTCCCTCTAGAGTGGTCAGGCTAAATAGTTTGATCTTCTCTACCCCCAAAATGTTTGAGAAAATAAAAAGCTTTTGATTTGCTATTTCACACTTGGTCCATCGTACCCAGTAGACATTCGTGAATAACTGGTTCATGCCTTTGCTAACTTTATAAAGTTGTACATACAGTTCCTTGGTACGTAGGCTAAAATGCAACATGTTATAACCAAAGCATACCAAAAACACCATTTTAAGTAAGGGCATACTAAATTAACCCTTTTGTGATATTAGAAGTTAATAAGTATGAATGCTCTTAAGTTCAGTATCTATTTCATTTCATGATTAATATATGTGAAACAATCCATTTATTTTTGTCTTATTTTAGATACTGTAGAATAGGCAAAGTTTGTGAGTGCGATTATTTATATTTACGTCCTTGTTGGACCTGCACACCACAATGGTGCCCGTGCATAGACTAGTATTAAGTATTCCGACTTATTTGTATTACTTTTATTTGGTGATGCCTATGTGGATTGACTGTTCGATAGATAAAAAGATGGTTCAATAGATAGATGGTTTGATAGATAAATGGTTCAATAGAAAGATAGAGCGTACGATAGATTATTTTCAAAATTTGCTTTTGTCAGGGGGCGGTCATCAAAAAATGTCAGGCTTTGAAGGCTGCTGCTGGCCTGAATGGGTTTATGTTTACGTCCATTAATGTTTTTTCTTAAATTATTATTCTTTCAAGATTATTATAATTATATTCATTATTATTATTATTATAATTAAATTCATTATTATTAGAGTCCTTATTATTATTCTTTATATTATTATAATTTTCATCATCATTATTGTGTAGTTTTTTCAATCATTTATTGTTACTGATAATCTTCTTTTGGTGTCATTGAAGACGGAAGAAAGGAAGGAATTCTTCACAGCCATGTTTGGCGCGTGCTTTATTGCCACAGCCTACACAGTGATCTCCTGTCTTCACCATAACAGCCGGTCCCGGAAAAGCAATGTCATCTTTAAAATATGTTATGGTACTACCTTGCTCCTCATCGGACTCAACACCATCATCTTCAGAGAGCCTACTGAAAGCAGCTTAACCCGTCGGTGAGGTGCCCATCATCAGTCCCTGCACTCAAGAACATGGGTAAGTTTACATTTAAATTCATGATCTTTAAACCATGATTTGTCCACATCTTAGTCATGGTAAATAAAAGTTACTTAGTGCATTATTCAATTAATCTACTAGAAATACTGGTCTTTTCAATCAGTTATGTTATGTAATTTAATCAGGTGATAAAGACATTAATCAGAGCCATGTCACCCTACAACATATGTGGTACATACTCCCAAAGTCACACCATGAAGGTTGTCAATATTAGTAAATACCATTACAGATTACATTGCAATTTTTTGATTTCCTGGGCTGTTTGAGTAATTGTTGGTGGGTATTATAACCCCATGTTATACCTAAATATTCCATACATTTCCCATCTATTAATTTTCTACCATTTTCTACCACCACAATGGTGCCTGTGCATAGACTAGTATTACGTATTCGGACATTTGTATTACTTTTATTTTGGTGATACCTATATGTATTGACTTTGTTTATCATTTGATGTGTATTTTCCAGGTTGTATTATCTGTTCAAGGAGGAGATAATGACTTTGCAGGATTCACCGCCCCAAAGTGGTGAATGCTGCCTATCATATACAATCCTACAGCACTGTTGAATAATTAATTATCATTATTACTAGCTGGTTTGATAAGCAGATAGCTGGTTTGATACATAGATAGCTGGTTCAATATATAGCTTAATGATTTGATAGATAGCTGGTTTGATAGATAGCTGGTTCGAACGATAGATAGATGGTTCAATAGCTAGATCGTTTGAAAGATAGATAGTTTGATGGATAGATAGCACCCCGCAAGGGGCACACCTACTGTGTGCAATAGGAGTTGGCACCTCCCGGGCAACCCTACGCCAGCGTGGCACCCTGCTCGCCTTATAAAAAAAATGGGGATGTGTGGATCTGTCTATGGATACCATGCATCTAAAAGATCCCTTGGTCATCTTTAGATATGAAGGCTCTGCTCTTTCTCTTCCGCTTTTTCTTCTTTCACATGCTTTGCCATTGTTCTTCAACAATGGCAAACAACCACTTTACGAAAAAAAAACCAATTAATGGCACTAAATAGCCTAATGTGCTGATGTGCCTTTAAGCCCTCATTCATTCATTCATTGGATAGATAGCTGGTTCAATACATAGATATAGCTGATTTATTTGATAGATAGATAGCTGGTTTGATAGATAGAAAGATGGTTCAATAGATAGATGGTTAAATAGATATATAGATGGTTTGATAGATAGCTGGTTCAATATATAGATAGATAGATGGTTTGATAGATAGATAGATGCTTTGATAGATAGATGATGGTTTTGAGGGTTTATTTTGGTGTCTACATTTGCTGATATTTATGGTTATATAAATGGTTCCAATATAATGATATTAATTAAAGAATAAGTATGTAATACTATGTAATACTCAATTGAATCAAACCCGGCAATGGGCACACGTACTTTATGGTTTGATTTAGGAGTTGGCACCTGCTGGAGAATGCTAAGCTATCTCTAATTAATACATCTATTAAGAAGGTTGTGTGCTTTCTATTTTGAAGGGTTGTGTTTACTACTGAGCATTGGACCTTTGCTAATTCAGAAACTGTATACTGCTTCAGTTTGCAGTGCAAATAATTTCGCTTAACAGCCCTGCTGGAGAGTATTTGTGCTACTTTAAATTTGCGCATTCAAGCACTCAAACTATATATCTATTAGTGCAAAAAGTAAGATGGCTATCAATAATGAAAACACATTTATTCATATGTATATTTATCTATAAGTAAACACACACATATTTACATACATACTTAGAAACATACATACATACATATATATATATGTATATATATATATATATGTATAATTTGTGTGTGTCCAAGTGCGCACGCCCACACAGATAGATAGATAGAAAGATAGATAGAAATACTGACTGACAAACAGACATGTAGATAGATGTTAGATATTGATAGATAAACATAGAGATAAATACATGTTTCCATTATTGATAGGTTTGTCTTACTTATAGTACTGATGATATATTCTATGACATACTGAAGGACATGCACATGGCCTTTTTTGCGACTCCGGTAAATTAAGTTCCCTTTGCCAATAAGATGAGCCAAGCAACCAGTCATTGCTTGAAATATATTTACCAGCCTTCTGTAGAAGTAGGATAAATAGTTTTATTTACCCTCCCTCTAGAGTGGTCAGGCTAAATAGTTTGATCTTCTCTACCCCCAAAATGTTTGAGAAAATAAAAAGCTTTTGATTTGCTTTTTCACACTTGGTCCATCGTACCCAGTAGACATTCGTGAATAACTGGTTCATGCCTTTGCTAACTTTATAAAGTTGTACATACAGTTCCTTGGTACGTAGGCTAAAATGCAACATGTTATAACCAAAGCATACCAAAAACACCATTTTAAGTAAGGGCATACTAAATTAACCCTTTTGTGATATTAGAAGTTAATAAGTATGAATGCTCTTAAGTTCAGTATCTATTTCATTTCATGATTAATATATGTGAAACAATCCATTTATTTTTGTCTTATTTTAGATACTGTAGAATAGGCAAAGTTTGTGAGTGCGATTATTTATATTTACGTCCTTGTTGGACCTGCACACCACAATGGTGCCCGTGCATAGACTAGTATTAAGTATTCCGACTTATTTGTATTACTTTTATTTGGTGATGCCTATGTGGATTGACTGTTCGATAGATAAAAAGATGGTTCAATAGATAGATGGTTTGATAGATAAATGGTTCAATAGAAAGATAGAGCGTACGATAGATTATTTTCAAAATTTGCTTTTGTCAGGGGGCGGTCATCAAAAAATGTCAGGCTTTGAAGGCTGCTGCTGGCCTGAATGGGTTTATGTTTACGTCCATTATTGTTTTTTCTTAAATTATTATTCTTTCAAGATTATTATAATTATATTCATTATTATTATTATTATAATTAAATTCATTATTATTAGAGTCATTATTATTATTCTTTATATTATTATAATTTTCATCATCATTATTGTGTAGTTTTTTCAATCATTTATTGTTACTGATAATCTTCTTTTGGTGTCATTGAAGACGGAAGAAAGGAAGGAATTCTTCACAGCCATGTTTGGCGCGTGCTTTATTGCCACAGCCTACACAGTGATCTCCTGTCTTCACCATAACAGACGGTCCCGGAAAAGCAATGTCATCTTTAAAAGATGATATGGTACTACCTTGCTCCTCATCGGACTCAACACCATCATCTTCAGAGAGCCTACTGAAAGCAGCTTAACCCGTCGGTGAGGTGCCCATCATCAGTCCCTGCACTCAAGAACATGGGTAAGTTTACATTTAAATTCATGATCTTTAAACCATGATTTGTCCACATCTTAGTCATGGTAAATAAACGTTACTTAGTGCATTATTCAATTAATCTACTAGAAATACTGGTCTTTTCAATCAGTTATGTTATGTAATTTAATCAGGTGATAAAGACATTAATCAGAGCCATGTCACCCTACAACATATGTGGTACATACTCCCAAAGTCACACCATGAAGGTTGTCATTATTAGTAAATACCATTACAGATTACATTGCAATTTTTTGATTTCCTGGGCTGTTTGAGTAATTGTTGGTGGGTATTATAACCCCATGTTATACCTAAATATTCCATACATTTCCCATCTATTAATTTTCTACCATTTTCTACCACCACAATGGTGCCTGTGCATAGACTAGTATTACGTATTCGGACTTATTTGTATTACTTTTATTTTGGTGATACCTATATGTATTGACTTTGTTTATCATTTGATGTGTATTTTCCAGGTTGTATTATCTGTTCAAGGAGGAGATAATGACTTTGCAGGATTCACCGCCCCAAAGTGGTGAATGCTGCCTATCATATACAATCCTACAGCACTGTTGAATAATTAATTATCATTATTACTAGCTGGTTTGATAAGTAGATAGCTGGTTTGATACATAGATAGCTGGTTCAATATATAGCTTAATGATTTGATAGATAGCTGGTTTGATAGATAGCTGGTTCGAACGATAGATAGATGGTTCAATAGCTAGATGGTTTGAAAGATAGATAGTTTGATGGATAGATAGCACCCCGCAAGGGGCACACCTACTGTGTGCAATAGGAGTTGGCACCTCCCGGGCAACCCTACGCCAGCGTGGCACCCTGCTCGCCTTATAAAAAAAATGGGGATGTGTGGATCTGTCTATGGATACCATGCATCTAAAAGATCCCTTGGTCATCTTTGGATATGAAGGCTCTGCTCTTTCTCTTCCGCTTTTTCTTCTTTCACATGCTTTGCCATTGTTCTTCAACAATGGCAAACAACCACTTTACGAAAAAAAAACCAATTAATGGCATTAAATAGCCTAATGTGCTGATGTGCCTTTAAGCCCTCATTCATTCATTCATTGGATGGATAGCTGGTTCAATACATAGATATAGCTGATTTATTTGATAGATAGATAGCTGGTTTGATAGATAGAAAGATGGTTCAATAGATAGATGGTTAAATAGATATATAGATGGTTTGATAGATAGCTGGTTCAATATATAGATAGATAGATGGTTTGATAGATAGATAGATGCTTTGATAGATAGATAGATGGTTTTGAGGGTTTATTTTGGTGTCTACATTTGCTGATATTTATGGTTATATAAATGGTTCCAATATAATGATATTAATTAAAGAATAAGTATGTAATACTATGTAATACTCAATTGAATCAAACCCGGCAATGGGCACACGTACTTTATGGTTTGATTTAGGAGTTGGCACCTGCTGGAGAATGCTAAGCTATCTCTAATTAATACATCTATTAAGAAGGTTGTGTGCTTTCTATTTTGAAGGGTTGTGTTTACTACTGAGCATTGGACCTTTGCTAATTCAGAAACTGTATACTGCTTCAGTTTGCAGTGCAAATAATTTCGCTTAACAGCCCTGCTGGAGAGTATATGTGCTACTTTAAATTTGCGCATTCAAGCACTCAAACTATATATCTATTAGTGCAAAAAGTAAGATGGCTATCAATAATTAAAACACATTTATTCATATGTATATTTATCTATAAGTAAACACACACATATTTACATACATACTTAGAAACATACATACACACATACATACATATATATATATGTATATATATATATATGTATAATTTGTGTGTCCAAGTGCGCACGCCCACACAGATAGATAGAAAGATAGATAGAAATACTGACTGACAAACAGACATGTAGATAGATGTTAGATATTGATAGATAAACATAGAGATAAATACATGTTTCCATTATTGATAGGTTTGTCTTACTTATAGTACTGATGATATATTCTATGACATACTGAAGGACATGCACATGGCCTTTTTTGCGACTCCGGTAAATTAAGTTCCCTTTGCCAATAAGATGAGCCAAGCAACCAGTCATTGCTTGAAATATATTTACCAGCCTTCTGTAGAAGTAGAATAAATAGTTTTATTTACCCTCCCTCTAGAGTGGTCAGGCTAAATAGTTTGATCTTCACTACCCCCAAAATGTTTGAGAAAATAAAAAGCTTTTGATTTGCTATTTCACACTTGGTCCATCGTACCCAGTAGACATTCGTGAATAACTGGTTCATGCCTTTGCTAACTTTATAAAGTTGTACATACAGTTCCTTGGTACGTAGGCTAAAATGCAACATGTTATAACCAAAGCATACCAAAAACACCATTTTAAGTAAGGGCATACTAAATTAACCCTTTTGTGATATTAGAAGTTAATAAGTATGAATGCTCTTAAGTTCAGTATCTATTTCATTTCATGATTAATATATGTGAAACAATCCATTTATTTTTGTCTTATTTTAGATACTGTAGAATAGGCAAAGTTTGTGGGTGCGATTATTTATATTTACGTCCTTGTTGGACCTGCACACCACAATGGTGCCCGTGCATAGACTAGTATTAAGTATTCCGACTTATTTGTATTACTTTTATTTGGTGATGCCTATGTGGATTGACTGTTCGATAGATAAAAAGATGGTTCAATAGATAGATGGTTTGATAGATAAATGGTTCAATAGAAAGATAGAGCGTACGATAGATTATTTTCAAAATTTGCTTTTGTCAGGGGGCGGTCATCAAAAAATGTCAGGCTTTGAAGGCTGCTGCTGGCCTGAATGGGTTTATGTTTACGTCCATTAATGTTTTTTCTTAAATTATTATTCTTTCAAGATTATTATAATTATATTCATTATTATTATTATTATAATTAAATTCATTATTATTAGAGTCCTTATTATTATTCTTTATATTATTATAATTTTCATCATCATTATTGTGTAGTTTTTTCAATCATTTATTGTTACTGATAATCTTCTTTTGGTGTCATTGAAGACGGAAGAAAGGAAGGAATTCTTCACAGCCATGTTTGGCGCGTGCTTTATTGCCACAGCCTACACAGTGATCTCCTGTCTTCACCATAACAGCCGGTCCCGGAAAAGCAATGTCATCTTTAAAATATGTTATGGTACTACCTTGCTCCTCATCGGACTCAACACCATCATCTTCAGAGAGCCTACTGAAAGCAGCTTAACCCGTCGGTGAGGTGCCCATCATCAGTCCCTGCACTCAAGAACATGGGTAAGTTTACATTTAAATTCATGATCTTTAAACCATGATTTGTCCACATCTTAGTCATGGTAAATAAAAGTTACTTAGTGCATTATTCAATTAATCTACTAGAAATACTGGTCTTTTCAATCAGTTATGTTATGTAATTTAATCAGGTGATAAAGACATTAATCAGAGCCATGTCACCCTACAACATATGTGGTACATACTCCCAAAGTCACACCATGAAGGTTGTCATTATTAGTAAATACCATTACAGATTACATTGCAATTTTTTGATTTCCTGGGCTGTTTGAGTAATTGTTGGTGGGTATTATAACCCCATGTTATACCTAAATATTCCATACATTTCCCATCTATTAATTTTCTACCATTTTCTACCACCACAATGGTGCCTGTGCATAGACTAGTATTACGTATTCGGACTTATTTGTATTACTTTTATTTTGGTGATACCTATATGTATTGACTTTGTTTATCATTTGATGTGTATTTTCCAGGTTGTATTATCTGTTCAAGGAGGAGATAATGACTTTGCAGGATTCACCGCCCCAAAGTGGTGAATGCTGCCTATCATATACAATCCTACAGCACTGTTGAATAATTAATTATCATTATTACTAGCTGGTTTGATAAGTAGATAGCTGGTTTGATACATAGATAGCTGGTTCAATATATAGCTTAATGATTTGATAGATAGCTGGTTTGATAGATAGCTGGTTCGAACGATAGATAGATGGTTCAATAGCTAGATGGTTTGAAAGATAGATAGTTTGATGGATAGATAGCACCCCGCAAGGGGCACACCTACTGTGTGCAATAGGAGTTGGCACCTCCCGGGCAACCCTACGCCAGCGTGGCACCCTGCTCGCCTTATAAAAAAAATGGGGATGTGTGGATCTGTCTATGGATACCATGCATCTAAAAGATCCCTTGGTCATCTTTGGATATGAAGGCTCTGCTCTTTCTCTTCCGCTTTTTCTTCTTTCACATGCTTTGCCATTGTTCTTCAACAATGGCAAACAACCACTTTACGAAAAAAAAACCAATTAATGGCATTAAATAGCCTAATGTGCTGATGTGCCTTTAAGCCCTCATTCATTCATTCATTGGATGGATAGCTGGTTCAATACATAGATATAGCTGATTTATTTGATAGATAGATAGCTGGTTTGATAGATAGAAAGATGGTTCAATAGATAGATGGTTAAATAGATATATAGATGGTTTGATAGATAGCTGGTTCAATATATAGATAGATAGATGGTTTGATAGATAGATAGATGCTTTGATAGATAGATAGATGGTTTTGAGGGTTTATTTTGGTGTCTACATTTGCTGATATTTATGGTTATATAAATGGTTCCAATATAATGATATTAATTAAAGAATAAGTATGTAATACTATGTAATACTCAATTGAATCAAACCCGGCAATGGGCACACGTACTTTATGGTTTGATTTAGGAGTTGGCACCTGCTGGAGAATGCTAAGCTATCTCTAATTAATACATCTATTAAGAAGGTTGTGTGCTTTCTATTTTGAAGGGTTGTGTTTACTACTGAGCATTGGACCTTTGCTAATTCAGAAACTGTATACTGCTTCAGTTTGCAGTGCAAATAATTTCGCTTAACAGCCCTGCTGGAGAGTATATGTGCTACTTTAAATTTGCGCATTCAAGCACTCAAACTATATATCTATTAGTGCAAAAAGTAAGATGGCTATCAATAATTAAAACACATTTATTCATATGTATATTTATCTATAAGTAAACACACACATATTTACATACATACTTAGAAACATACATACACACATACATACATATATATATATGTATATATATATATATGTATAATTTGTGTGTCCAAGTGCGCACGCCCACACAGATAGATAGAAAGATAGATAGAAATACTGACTGACAAACAGACATGTAGATAGATGTTAGATATTGATAGATAAACATAGAGATAAATACATGTTTCCATTATTGATAGGTTTGTCTTACTTATAGTACTGATGATATATTCTATGACATACTGAAGGACATGCACATGGCCTTTTTTGCGACTCCGGTAAATTAAGTTCCCTTTGCCAATAAGATGAGCCAAGCAACCAGTCATTGCTTGAAATATATTTACCAGCCTTCTGTAGAAGTAGAATAAATAGTTTTATTTACCCTCCCTCTAGAGTGGTCAGGCTAAATAGTTTGATCTTCACTACCCCCAAAATGTTTGAGAAAATAAAAAGCTTTTGATTTGCTATTTCACACTTGGTCCATCGTACCCAGTAGACATTCGTGAATAACTGGTTCATGCCTTTGCTAACTTTATAAAGTTGTACATACAGTTCCTTGGTACGTAGGCTAAAATGCAACATGTTATAACCAAAGCATACCAAAAACACCATTTTAAGTAAGGGCATACTAAATTAACCCTTTTGTGATATTAGAAGTTAATAAGTATGAATGCTCTTAAGTTCAGTATCTATTTCATTTCATGATTAATATATGTGAAACAATCCATTTATTTTTGTCTTATTTTAGATACTGTAGAATAGGCAAAGTTTGTGGGTGCGATTATTTATATTTACGTCCTTGTTGGACCTGCACACCACAATGGTGCCCGTGCATAGACTAGTATTAAGTATTCCGACTTATTTGTATTACTTTTATTTGGTGATGCCTATGTGGATTGACTGTTCGATAGATAAAAAGATGGTTCAATAGATAGATGGTTTGATAGATAAATGGTTCAATAGAAAGATAGAGCGTACGATAGATTATTTTCAAAATTTGCTTTTGTCAGGGGGCGGTCATCAAAAAATGTCAGGCTTTGAAGGCTGCTGCTGGCCTGAATGGGTTTATGTTTACGTCCATTAATGTTTTTTCTTAAATTATTATTCTTTCAAGATTATTATAATTATATTCATTATTATTATTATTATAATTAAATTCATTATTATTAGAGTCCTTATTATTATTCTTTATATTATTATAATTTTCATCATCATTATTGTGTAGTTTTTTCAATCATTTATTGTTACTGATAATCTTCTTTTGGTGTCATTGAAGACGGAAGAAAGGAAGGAATTCTTCACAGCCATGTTTGGCGCGTGCTTTATTGCCACAGCCTACACAGTGATCTCCTGTCTTCACCATAACAGCCGGTCCCGGAAAAGCAATGTCATCTTTAAAATATGTTATGGTACTACCTTGCTCCTCATCGGACTCAACACCATCATCTTCAGAGAGCCTACTGAAAGCAGCTTAACCCGTCGGTGAGGTGCCCATCATCAGTCCCTGCACTCAAGAACATGGGTAAGTTTACATTTAAATTCATGATCTTTAAACCATGATTTGTCCACATCTTAGTCATGGTAAATAAAAGTTACTTAGTGCATTATTCAATTAATCTACTAGAAATACTGGTCTTTTCAATCAGTTATGTTATGTAATTTAATCAGGTGATAAAGACATTAATCAGAGCCATGTCACCCTACAACATATGTGGTACATACTCCCAAAGTCACACCATGAAGGTTGTCAATATTAGTAAATACCATTACAGATTACATTGCAATTTTTTGATTTCCTGGGCTGTTTGAGTAATTGTTGGTGGGTATTATAACCCCATGTTATACCTAAATATTCCATACATTTCCCATCTATTAATTTTCTACCATTTTCTACCACCACAATGGTGCCTGTGCATAGACTAGTATTACGTATTCGGACATTTGTATTACTTTTATTTTGGTGATACCTATATGTATTGACTTTGTTTATCATTTGATGTGTATTTTCCAGGTTGTATTATCTGTTCAAGGAGGAGATAATGACTTTGCAGGATTCACCGCCCCAAAGTGGTGAATGCTGCCTATCATATACAATCCTACAGCACTGTTGAATAATTAATTATCATTATTACTAGCTGGTTTGATAAGTAGATAGCTGGTTTGATACATAGATAGCTGGTTCAATATATAGCTTAATGATTTGATAGATAGCTGGTTTGATAGATAGCTGGTTCGAACGATAGATAGATGGTTCAATAGCTAGATGGTTTGAAAGATAGATAGTTTGATGGATAGATAGCACCCCGCAAGGGGCACACCTACTGTGTGCAATAGGAGTTGGCACCTCCCGGGCAACCCTACGCCAGCGTGGCACCCTGCTCGCCTTATAAAAAAAATGGGGATGTGTGGATCTGTCTATGGATACCATGCATCTAAAAGATCCCTTGGTCATCTTTAGATATGAAGGCTCTGCTCTTTCTCTTCCGCTTTTTCTTCTTTCACATGCTTTGCCATTGTTCTTCAACAATGGCAAACAACCACTTTACGAAAAAAAAACCAATTAATGGCACTAAATAGCCTAATGTGCTGATGTGCCTTTAAGCCCTCATTCATTCATTCATTGGATAGATAGCTGGTTCAATACATAGATATAGCTGATTTATTTGATAGATAGATAGCTGGTTTGATAGATAGAAAGATGGTTCAATAGATAGATGGTTAAATAGATATATAGATGGTTTGATAGATAGCTGGTTCAATATATAGATAGATAGATGGTTTGATAGATAGATAGATGCTTTGATAGATAGATGATGGTTTTGAGGGTTTATTTTGGTGTCTACATTTGCTGATATTTATGGTTATATAAATGGTTCCAATATAATGATATTAATTAAAGAATAAGTATGTAATACTATGTAATACTCAATTGAATCAAACCCGGCAATGGGCACACGTACTTTATGGTTTGATTTAGGAGTTGGCACCTGCTGGAGAATGCTAAGCTATCTCTAATTAATACATCTATTAAGAAGGTTGTGTGCTTTCTATTTTGAAGGGTTGTGTTTACTACTGAGCATTGGACCTTTGCTAATTCAGAAACTGTATACTGCTTCAGTTTGCAGTGCAAATAATTTCGCTTAACAGCCCTGCTGGAGAGTATTTGTGCTACTTTAAATTTGCGCATTCAAGCACTCAAACTATATATCTATTAGTGCAAAAAGTAAGATGGCTATCAATAATGAAAACACATTTATTCATATGTATATTTATCTATAAGTAAACACACACATATTTACATACATACTTAGAAACATACATACATACATATATATATATGTATATATATATATATATGTATAATTTGTGTGTGTCCAAGTGCGCACGCCCACACAGATAGATAGATAGAAAGATAGATAGAAATACTGACTGACAAACAGACATGTAGATAGATGTTAGATATTGATAGATAAACATAGAGATAAATACATGTTTCCATTATTGATAGGTTTGTCTTACTTATAGTACTGATGATATATTCTATGACATACTGAAGGACATGCACATGGCCTTTTTTGCGACTCCGGTAAATTAAGTTCCCTTTGCCAATAAGATGAGCCAAGCAACCAGTCATTGCTTGAAATATATTTACCAGCCTTCTGTAGAAGTAGGATAAGTAGTTTTATTTACCCTCCCTCTAGAGTGGTCAGGCTAAATAGTTTGATCTTCACTACCCCCAAAATGTTTGAGAAAATAAAAAGCTTTTGATTTGCTTTTTCACACTTGGTCCATCGTACCCAGTAGACATTCGTGAATAACTGGTTCATGCCTTTGCTAACTTTATAAAGTTGTACATACAGTTCCTTGGTACGTAGGCTAAAATGCAACATGTTATAACCAAAGCATACCAAAAACACCATTTTAAGTAAGGGCATACTAAATTAACCCTTTTGTGATATTAGAAGTTAATAAGTATGAATGCTCTTAAGTTCAGTATCTATTTCATTTCATGATTAATATATGTGAAACAATCCATTTATTTTTGTCTTATTTTAGATACTGTAGAATAGGCAAAGTTTGTGAGTGCGATTATTTATATTTACGTCCTTGTTGGACCTGCACACCACAATGGTGCCCGTGCATAGACTAGTATTAAGTATTCCGACTTATTTGTATTACTTTTATTTGGTGATGCCTATGTGGATTGACTGTTTGATAGATAAAAAGATGGTTCAATAGATAGATGGTTTGATAGATAAATGGTTCAATAGAAAGATAGAGCGTACGATAGATTATTTTCAAAATTTGCTTTTGTCAGGGGGCGGTCATCAAAAAATGTCAGGCTTTGAAGGCTGCTGCTGGCCTGAATGGGTTTATGTTTACGTCCATTATTGTTTTTTCTTAAATTATTATTCTTTCAAGATTATTATAATTATATTCATTATTATTATTATTATAATTAAATTCATTATTATTAGAGTCCTTATTATTATTCTTTATATTATTATAATTTTCATCATCATTATTGTGTAGTTTTTTCAATCATTTATTGTTACTGATAATCTTCTTTTGGTGTCATTGAAGACGGAAGAAAGGAAGGAATTCTTCACAGCCATGTTTGGCGCGTGCTTTATTGCCACAGCCTACACAGTGATCTCCTGTCTTCACCATAACAGCCGGTCCCGGAAAAGCAATGTCATCTTTAAAAGATGTTATGGTACTACCTTGCTCCTCATCGGACTCAACACCATCATCTTCAGAGAGCCTACTGAAAGCAGCTTAACCCGTCGGTGAGGTGCCCATCATCACTCCCTGCACTCAAGAACATGGGTAAGTTTACATTTAAATTCATGATCTTTAAACCATGATTTGTCCACATCTTAGTCATGGTAAATAAACGTTACTTAGTGCATTATTCAATTAATCTACTAGAAATACTGGTCTTTTCAATCAGTTATGTTATGTAATTTAATCAGGTGATAAAGACATTAATCAGAGCCATGTCACCCTACAACATATGTGGTACATACTCCCAAAGTCACACCATGAAGGTTGTCATTATTAGTAAATACCATTACAGATTACATTGCAATTTTTTGATTTCCTGGGCTGTTTGAGTAATTGTTGGTGGGTATTATAACCCCATGTTATACCTAAATATTCCATACATTTCCCATCTATTAATTTTCTACCATTTTCTACCACCACAATGGTGCCTGTGCATAGACTAGTATTACGTATTCCGACTTATTTGTATTACTTTTATTTTGGTGATACCTATATGTATTGACTTTGTTTATCATTTGATGTGTATTTTCCAGGTTGTATTATCTGTTCAAGGAGGAGATAATGACTTTGCAGGATTCACCGCCCCAAAGTGGTGAATGCTGCCTATCATATACAATCCTACAGCACTGTTGAATAATTAATTATCATTATTACTAGCTGGTTTGATAAGTAGATAGCTGGTTTGATACATAGATAGCTGGTTCAATATATAGCTTAATGATTTGATAGATAGCTGCTTTGATAGATAGCTGGTTCGAACGATAGATAGATGGTTCAATAGCTAGATGGTTTGAAAGATAGATAGTTTGATGGATAGATAGCACCCCGCAAGGGGCACACCTACTGTGTGCAATAGGAGTTGGCACCTCCCGGGCAACCCTACGCCAGCGTGGCTCCCTGCGCGCCTTATAAAAAAATTGGGGATGTGTGGATCTGTCTATGGATACCATGCATCTAAAAGATCCCTTGGTCATCTTTGGATATGAAGGCTCTGCTCTTTCTCTTCCGCTTTTTCTTCTTTCACATGCTTTGCCATTGTTCTTCAACAATGGCAAACAACCACTTTACGAAAAAAATCCAATTAATGGCACTAAATAGCCTAATGTGCTGATGTGCCTTTAAGCCCTCATTCATTCATTCATTGGATAGATAGCTGGTTCAATACATAGATATAGCTGATTTATTTGATAGATAGATAGCTGGTTTGATAGATAGAAAGATGGTTCAATGGATAGATGGTTAAATAGATATATAGATGGTTTGATAGATAGCTGGTTCAATATATAGATAGATAGATGGTTTGATAGATAGATAGATGCTTTGATAGATAGATAGATGGTTTTGAGGGTTTATTTTGGTGTCTACATTTGCTGATATTTATGGTTATATAAATGGTTCCAATATAATGATATTAATTAAAGAATAAGTATGTAATACTATGTAATACTCAATTGAATCAAACCCGGCAATGGGCACACCTACTTTATGGTTTGATTTAGGAGTTGGCACCTGCTGGAGAATGCTAAGCTATCTCTAATTAATACATCTATTAAGAAGGTTGTGTGCTTTCTATTTTGAAGGGTTGTGTTTACTACTGAGCATTGGACCTTTGCTAATTCAGAAACTGTATACTGCTTCAGTTTGCAGTGCAAATAATTTCGCTTAACAGCCCTGCTGGAGAGTATATGTGCTACTTTAAATTTGCGCATTCAAGCACTCAAACTATATATCTATTAGTGCAAAAAGTAAGATGGCTATCAATAATGAAAACATTTATTCATATGTATATTTATCTATAAGTAAACACACACATATTTACATACATACTTAGAAACATACATACACACATACATACATATATATATATGTATATATATATATATGTATAATTTGTGTGTCCAAGTGCGCACGCCCACACAGATAGATAGAAAGATAGATAGAAATACTGACTGACAAACAGACATGTAGATAGATGTTAGATATTGATAGATAAACATAGAGATAAATACATGTTTCCATTATTGATAGGTTTGTCTTACTTATAGTACTGATGATATATTCTATGACATACTGAAGGACATGCACATGGCCTTTTTTGCGACTCCGGTAAATTAAGTTCCCTTTGCCAATAAGATGAGCCAAGCAACCAGTCATTGCTTGAAATATATTTACCAGCCTTCTGTAGAAGTAGGATAAATAGTTTTATTTACCCTCCCTCTAGAGTGGTCAGGCTAAATAGTTTGATCTTCTCTACCCCCAAAATGTTTGAGAAAATAAAAAGCTTTTGATTTGCTTTTTCACACTTGGTCCATCGTACCCAGTAGACATTCGTGAATAACTGGTTCATGCCTTTGCTAACTTTATAAAGTTGTACATACAGTTCCTTGGTACGTAGGCTAAAATGCAACATGTTATAACCAAAGCATACCAAAAACACCATTTTAAGTAAGGGCATACTAAATTAACCCTTTTGTGATATTAGAAGTTAATAAGTATGAATGCTCTTAAGTTCAGTATCTATTTCATTTCATGATTAATATATGTGAAACAATCCATTTATTTTTGTCTTATTTTAGATACTGTAGAATAGGCAAAGTTTGTGAGTGCGATTATTTATATTTACGTCCTTGTTGGACCTGCACACCACAATGGTGCCCGTGCATAGACTAGTATTAAGTATTCCGACTTATTTGTATTACTTTTATTTGGTGATGCCTATGTGGATTGACTGTTCGATAGATAAAAAGATGGTTCAATAGATAGATGGTTTGATAGATAAATGGTTCAATAGAAAGATAGAGCGTACGATAGATTATTTTCAAAATTTGCTTTT
Organism: Maea johnstoni; assembly: GCA_963942565.1. Taxonomy (NCBI): domain Eukaryota; kingdom Metazoa; phylum Annelida; class Polychaeta; order Spionida; family Magelonidae; genus Maea; species Maea johnstoni. Next base: position 5,248,100 of record OZ012688.1, on the reverse strand, counting down.
GTCAGGGGGCGGTCATCAAAAAATGTCAGGCTTTGAAGGCTGCTGCTGGCCTGAATGGGTTTATGTTTACGTCCATTATTGTTTTTTCTTAAATTATTATTCTTTCAAGATTATTATAATTATATTCATTATAATTATTATTATAATTAAATTCATTATTATTAGAGTCCTTATTATTATTCTTTATATTATTATAATTTTCATCATCATTATTGTGTATTTTTTTCAATCATTTATTGTTACTGATAATCTTCTTTTGGTGTCATTGAAGACGGAAGAAAGGAAGGAATTCTTCACAGCCATGTTTGGCGCGTGCTTTATTGCCACAGCCTACACAGTGATCTCCTGTCTTCACCATAACAGACGGTCCCGGAAAAGCAATGTCATCTTTAAAAGATGTTATGGTACTACCTTGCTCCTCATCGGACTCAACACCATCATCTTCAGAGAGCCTACTGAAAGCAGCTTAACCCGTCGGTGGGGTGCCCATCATCACTCCCTGCACTCAAGAACATGGGTAAGTTTACATTTAAATTCATGATCTTTTAACCATGATTTGTCCACATCTTAGTCATGGTAAATAAACGTTACTTAGTGCATTATTCAATTAATCTACTAGAAATACTGGTCTTTTCAATCAGTTATGTTATGTAATTTAATCAGGTGATAAAGACATTAATCAGAGCCATGTCACCCTACAACATATGTGGTACATACTCCCAAAGTCACACCATGAAGGTTGTCATTATTAGTAAATACCATTACAGATTACATTGCAATTTTTTGATTTCCTGGGCTGTTTGAGTAATTGTTGGTGGGTATTATAACCCCATGTTATACCTAAATATTCCATACATTTCCCATCTATTAATTTTCTACCATTTTCTACCACCACAATGGTGCCTGTGCATAGACTAGTATTACGTATTCCGACTTATTTGTATTACTTTTATTTTGGTGATACCTATATGTATTGACTTTGTTTATCATTTGATGTGTATTTTCCAGGTTGTATTATCTGTTCAAGGAGGAGATAATGACTTTGCAGGATTCACCGCCCCAAAGTGGTGAATGCTGCCTATCATATACAATCCTACAGCACTGTTGAATAATTAATTATCATTATTACTAGCTGGTTTGATAAGTAGATAGCTGGTTTGATACATAGATAGCTGGTTCAATATATAGCTTAATGATTTGATAGATAGCTGGTTTGATAGATAGCTGGTTCGAACGATAGATAGATGGTTCAATAGCTAGATGGTTTGAAAGATAGATAGTTTGATGGATAGATAGCACCCCGCAAGGGGCACACCTACTGTGTGCAATAGGAGTTGGCACCTCCCGGGCAACCCTACGCCAGCGTGGCACCCTGCTCGCCTTATAAAAAAAATGGGGATGTGTGGATCTGTCTATGGATACCATGCATCTAAAAGATCCCTTGGTCATCTTTGGATATGAAGGCTCTGCTCTTTCTCTTCCGCTTTTTCTTCTTTCACATGCTTTGCCATTGTTCTTCAACAATGGCAAACAACCACTTTACGAAAAAAAAACCAATTAATGGCATTAAATAGCCTAATGTGCTGATGTGCCTTTAAGCCCTCATTCATTCATTCATTGGATGGATAGCTGGTTCAATACATAGATATAGCTGATTTATTTGATAGATAGATAGCTGGTTTGATAGATAGAAAGATGGTTCAATAGATAGATGGTTAAATAGATAATTTGGATGGTTTGATAGATAGCTGGTTCAATATATAGATAGATAGATGGTTTGATAGATAGATAGATGCTTTGATAGATAGATAGATGGTTTTGAGGGTTTATTTTGGCGTCTACATTTGCTGATATTTATGGTTATATAAATGGTTCCAATATAATGATATTAATTAAAGAATAAGTATGTAATACTATGTAATACTCAATTGAATCAAACCCAGCAATGGGCACACGTACTTTATGGTTTGATTTAGGAGTTGGCACCTGCTGGAGAATGCTAAGCTATCTCTAATTAATACATCTATTAAGAAGGTTGTGTGCTTTCTATTTTGAAGGGTTGTGTTTACTACTGAGCATTGGACCTTTGCTAATTCAGAAACTGTATACTGCTTCAGTTTGCAGTGCAAATAATTTCGCTTAACAGCCCTGCTGGAGAGTATTTGTGCTACTTTAAATTTGCGCATTCAAGCACTCAAACTATATATCTATTAGTGCAAAAAGTAAGATGGCTATCAATAATGAAAACACATTTATTCATATGTATATTTATCTATAAGTAAACACACACATATTTACATACATACTTAGAAACATACATACACACATACATACATATATATATATGTATATATATATATATGTATAATTTGTGTGTCCAAGTGCGCACGCCCACACAGATAGATAGAAAGATAGATAGAAATACTGACTGACAAACAGACATGTAGATAGATGTTAGATATTGATAGATAAACATAGAGATAAATACATGTTTCCATTATTGATAGGTTTGTCTTACTTATAGTACTGATGATATATTCTATGACATACTGAAGGACATGCACATGGCCTTTTTTGCGACTACGGTAAATTAAGTTCCCTTTGCCAATAAGATGAGCCAAGCAACCAGTCATTGCTTGAAATATATTTACCAGCCTTCTGTAGAAGTAGGATAAATAGTTTTATTTACCCTCCCTCTAGAGTGGTCAGGCTAAATAGTTTGATCTTCACTACCCCCAAAATGTTTGAGAAAATAAAAAGCTTTTGATTTGCTATTTCACACTTGGTCCATCGTACCCAGTAGACATTCGTGAATAACTGGTTCATGCCTTTGCTAACTTTATAAAGTTGTACATACAGTTCCTTGGTACGTAGGCTAAAATGCAACATGTTATAACCAAAGCATACCAAAAACACCATTTTAAGTAAGGGCATACTAAATTAACCCTTTTGTGATATTAGAAGTTAATAAGTATGAATGCTCTTAAGTTCAGTATCTATTTCATTTCATGATTAATATATGTGAAACAATCCATTTATTTTTGTCTTATTTTAGATACTGTAGAATAGGCAAAGTTTGTGAGTGCGATTATTTATATTTACGTCCTTGTTGGACCTGCACACCACAATGGTGCCCGTGCATAGACTAGTATTAAGTATTCCGACTTATTTGTATTACTTTTATTTGGTGATGCCTATGTGGATTGACTGTTCGATAGATAAAAAGATGGTTCAATAGATAGATGGTTTGATAGATAAATGGTTCAATAGAAAGATAGAGCGTACGATAGATTATTTTCAAAATTTGCTTTTGTCAGGGGGCGGTCATCAAAAAATGTCAGGCTTTGAAGGCTGCTGCTGGCCTGAATGGGTTTATGTTTACGTCCATTAATGTTTTTTCTTAAATTATTATTCTTTCAAGATTATTATAATTATATTCATTATTATTATTATTATAATTAAATTCATTATTATTAGAGTCATTATTATTCTTTATATTATTATAATTTTCATCATCATTATTGTGTAGTTTTTTCAATCATTTATTGTTACTGATAATCTTCTTTTGGTGTCATTGAAGACGGAAGAAAGGAAGGAATTCTTCACAGCCATGTTTGGCGCGTGCTTTATTGCCACAGCCTACACAGTGATCTCCTGTCTTCACCATAACAGCCGGTCCCGGAAAAGCAATGTCATCTTTAAAATATGTTATGGTACTACCTTGCTCCTCATCGGACTCAACACCATCATCTTCAGAGAGCCTACTGAAAGCAGCTTAACCCGTCGGTGAGGTGCCCATCATCAGTCCCTGCACTCAAGAACATGGGTAAGTTTACATTTAAATTCATGATCTTTAAACCATGATTTGTCCACATCTTAGTCATGGTAAATAAACGTTACTTAGTGCATTATTCAATTAATCTACTAGAAATACTGGTCTTTTCAATCAGTTATGTTATGTAATTTAATCAGGTGATAAAGACATTAATCAGAGCCATGTCACCCTACAACATATGTGGTACATACTCCCAAAGTCACACCATGAAGGTTGTCATTATTAGTAAATACCATTACAGATTACATTGCAATTTTTTGATTTCCTGGGCTGTTTGAGTAATTGTTGGTGGGTATTATAACCCCATGTTATACCTAAATATTCCATACATTTCCCATCTATTAATTTTCTACCATTTTCTACCACCACAATGGTGCCTGTGCATAGACTAGTATTACGTATTCCGACTTATTTGTATTACTTTTATTTTGGTGATACCTATATGTATTGACTTTGTTTATCATTTGATGTGTATTTTCCAGGTTGTATTATCTGTTCAAGGAGGAGATAATGACTTTGCAGGATTCACCGCCCCAAAGTGGTGAATGCTGCCTATCATATACAATCCTACAGCACTGTTGAATAATTAATTATCATTATTACTAGCTGGTTTGATAAGTAGATAGCTGGTTTGATACATAGATAGCTGGTTCAATATATAGCTTAATGATTTGATAGATAGCTGGTTTGATAGATAGCTGGTTCGAACGATAGATAGATGGTTCAATAGCTAGATGGTTTGAAAGATAGATAGTTTGATGGATAGATAGCACCCCGCCAGGGGCACACCTACTGTGTGCAATAGGAGTTGGCACCTCCCGGGCAACCCTACGCCAGCGTGGCTCCCTGCGCGCCTTATAAAAAAATTGGGGATGTGTGGATCTGTCTATGGATACCATGCATCTAAAAGATCCCTTGGTCATCTTTGGATATGAAGGCTCTGCTCTTTCTCTTCCGCTTTTTCTTCTTTCACATGCTTTGCCATTGTTCTTCAACAATGGCAAACAACCACTTTACGAAAAAAAAACCAATTAATGGCACTAAATAGCCTAATGTGCTGATGTGCCTTTAAGCCCTCATTCATTCATTCATTGGATGGATAGCTGGTTCAATACATAGATATAGCTGATTTATTTGATAGATAGATAGCTGGTTTGATAGATAGAAAGATGGTTCAATGGATAGATGGTTAAATAGATATATAGATGGTTTGATAGATAGCTGATTCAATATATAGATAGATAGATGGTTTGATAGATAGATAGATGCTTTGATAGATAGATAGATGGTTTTGAGGGTTTATTTTGGTGTCTACATTTGCTGATATTTATGGTTATATAAATGGTTCCAATATAATGATATTAATTAAAGAATAAGTATGTAATACTATGTAATACTCAATTGAATCAAACCCGGCAATGGGCACACGTACTTTATGGTTTGATTTAGGAGTTGGCACCTGCTGGAGAATGCTAAGCTATCTCTAATTAATACATCTATTAAGAAGGTTGTGTGCTTTCTATTTTGAAGGGTTGTGTTTACTACTGAGCATTGGACCTTTGCTAATTCAGAAACTGTATACTGCTTCAGTTTGCAGTGCAAATAATTTCGCTTAACAGCCCTGCTGGAGAGTATATGTGCTACTTTAAATTTGCGCATTCAAGCACTCAAACTATATATCTATTAGTGCAAAAAGTAAGATGGCTATCAATAATGAAAACATTTATTCATATGTATATTTATCTATAAGTAAACACACACATATTTACATACATACTTAGAAACATACATACACACATACATACATATATATATATGTATATATATATATATGTATAATTTGTGTGTCCAAGTGCGCACGCCCACACAGATAGATAGAAAGATAGATAGAAATACTGACTGACAAACAGACATGTAGATAGATGTTAGATATTGATAGATAAACATAGAGATAAATACATGTTTCCATTATTGATAGGTTTGTCTTACTTATAGTACTGATGATATATTCTATGACATACTGAAGGACATGCACATGGCCTTTTTTGCGACTCCGGTAAATTAAGTTCCCTTTGCCAATAAGATGAGCCAAGCAACCAGTCATTGCTTGAAATATATTTACCAGCCTTCTGTAGAAGTAGGATAAATAGTTTTATTTACCCTCCCTCTAGAGTGGTCAGGCTAAATAGTTTGATCTTCTCTACCCCCAAAATGTTTGAGAAAATAAAAAGCTTTTGATTTGCTTTTTCACACTTGGTCCATCGTACCCAGTAGACATTCGTGAATAACTGGTTCATGCCTTTGCTAACTTTATAAAGTTGTACATACAGTTCCTTGGTACGTAGGCTAAAATGCAACATGTTATAACCAAAGCATACCAAAAACACCATTTTAAGTAAGGGCATACTAAATTAACCCTTTTGTGATATTAGAAGTTAATAAGTATGAATGCTCTTAAGTTCAGTATCTATTTCATTTCATGATTAATATATGTGAAACAATCCATTTATTTTTGTCTTATTTTAGATACTGTAGAATAGGCAAAGTTTGTGAGTGCGATTATTTATATTTACGTCCTTGTTGGACCTGCACACCACAATGGTGCCCGTGCATAGACTAGTATTAAGTATTCCGACTTATTTGTATTACTTTTATTTGGTGATGCCTATGTGGATTGACTGTTCGATAGATAAAAAGATGGTTCAACAGATAGATGGTTTGATAGATAAATGGTTCAATAGAAAGATAGAGCGTACGATAGATTATTTTCAAAATTTGCTTTTGTCAGGGGGCGGTCATCAAAAAATGTCAGGCTTTGAAGGCTGCTGCTGGCCTGATTGGGTTTATGTTTACGTCCATTATTGTTTTTTCTTAAATTATTATTCTTTCAAGATTATTATAATTATATTCATTATTATTATTATTATAATTAAATTCATTATTATTAGAGTCCTTATTATTATTCTTTATATTATTATAATTTTCATCATCATTATTGTGTAGTTTTTTCAATCATTCATTGTTACTGATAATCTTCTTTTGGTGTCATTGAAGACGGAAGAAAGGAAGGAATTCTTCACAGCCATGTTTGGCGCGTGCTTTATTGCCACAGCCTACACAGTGATCTCCTGTCTTCACCATAACAGACGGTCCGGGAAAAGCAATGTCATCTTTAAAAGATGTTATGGTACTACCTTGCTCCTCATCGGACTCAACACCATCATCTTCAGAGAGCCTACTGAAAGCAGCTTAACCCGTCGGTGAGGTGCCCATCATCAGTCCCTGCACTCAAGAACATGGGTAAGTTTACATTTAAATTCATGATCTTTAAACCATGATTTGTCTACATCTTAGTCATGGTAAATAAAAGTTACTTAGTGCATTATTCAATTAATCTACTAGAAATACTGGTCTTTTCAATCAGTTATGTTATGTAATTTAATCAGGTGATAAAGACATTAATCAGAGCCATGTCACCCTACAACATATGTGGTACATACTCCCAAAGTCACACCATGAAGGTTGTCATTATTAGTAAATACCATTACAGATTACATTGCAATTTTTTGATTTCCTGGGCTGTTTGAGTAATTGTTGGTGGGTATTATAACCCCATGTTATACCTAAATATTCCATACATTTCCCATCTATTAATTTTCTACCATTTTCTACCACCACAATGGTGCCTGTGCATAGACTAGTATTACGTATTCGGACTTATTTGTATTACTTTTATTTTGGTGATACCTATATGTATTGACTTTGTTTATCATTTGATGTGTATTTTCCAGGTTGTATTATCTGTTCAAGGAGGAGATAATGACTTTGCAGGATTCACCGCCCCAAAGTGGTGAATGCTGCCTATCATATACAATCCTACAGCACTGTTGAATAATTAATTATCATTATTACTAGCTGGTTTGATAAGTAGATAGCTGGTTTGATACATAGATAGCTGGTTCAATATATAGCTTAATGATTTGATAGATAGCTGGTTTGATAGATAGCTGGTTCGAACGATAGATAGATGGTTCAATAGCTAGATGGTTTGAAAGATAGATAGTTTGATGGATAGATAGCACCCCGCAAGGGGCACACCTACTGTGTGCAATAGGAGTTGGCACCTCCCGGGCAACCCTACGCCAGCGTGGCACCCTGCTCGCCTTATAAAAAAAATGGGGATGTGTGGATCTGTCTATGGATACCATGCATCTAAAAGATCCCTTGGTCATCTTTGGATATGAAGGCTCTGCTCTTTCTCTTCCGCTTTTTCTTCTTTCACATGCTTTGCCATTGTTCTTCAACAATGGCAAACAACCACTTTACGAAAAAAAAAACAATTAATGGCACTAAATAGCCTAATGTGCTGATGTGCCTTTAAGCCCTCATTCATTCATTCATTGGATAGATAGCTGGTTCAATACATAGATATAGCTGATTTATTTGATAGATAGATAGCTGGTTTGATAGATAGAAAGATGGTTCAATAGATAGATGGTTAAATAGATATATAGATGGTTTGATAGATAGCTGGTTCAATATATAGATAGATAGATGGTTTGATAGATAGATAGATGCTTTGATAGATAGATGATGGTTTTGAGGGTTTATTTTGGTGTCTACATTTGCTGATATTTATGGTTATATAAATGGTTCCAATATAATGATATTAATTAAAGAATAAGTATGTAATACTATGTAATACTCAATTGAATCAAACCCGGCAATGGGCACACCTACTTTATGGTTTGATTTAGGAGTTGGCACCTGCTGGAGAATGCTAAGCTATCTCTAATTAATACATCTATTAAGAAGGTTGTGTGCTTTCTATTTTGAAGGGTTGTGTTTACTACTGAGCATTGGACCTTTGCTAATTCAGAAACTGTATACTGCTTCAGTTTGCAGTGCAAATAATTTCGCTTAACAGCCCTGCTGGAGAGTATATGTGCTACTTTAAATTTGCGCATTCAAGCACTCAAACTATATATCTATTAGTGCAAAAAGTAAGATGGCTATCAATAATGAAAACATTTATTCATATGTATATTTATCTATAAGTAAACACACACATATTTACATACATACTTAGAAACATACATACACACATACATACATATATATATATGTATATATATATATATGTATAATTTGTGTGTCCAAGTGCGCACGCCCACACAGATAGATAGAAAGATAGATAGAAATACTGACTGACAAACAGACATGTAGATAGATGTTAGATATTGATAGATAAACATAGAGATAAATACATGTTTCCATTATTGATAGGTTTGTCTTACTTATAGTACTGATGATATATTCTATGACATACTGAAGGACATGCACATGGCCTTTTTTGCGACTCCGGTAAATTAAGTTCCCTTTGCCAATAAGATGAGCCAAGCAACCAGTCATTGCTTGAAATATATTTACCAGCCTTCTGTAGAAGTAGGATAAATAGTTTTATTTACCCTCCCTCTAGAGTGGTCAGGCTAAATAGTTTGATCTTCTCTACCCCCAAAATGTTTGAGAAAATAAAAAGCTTTTGATTTGCTTTTTCACACTTGGTCCATCGTACCCAGTAGACATTCGTGAATAACTGGTTCATGCCTTTGCTAACTTTATAAAGTTGTACATACAGTTCCTTGGTACGTAGGCTAAAATGCAACATGTTATAACCAAAGCATACCAAAAACACCATTTTAAGTAAGGGCATACTAAATTAACCCTTTTGTGATATTAGAAGTTAATAAGTATGAATGCTCTTAAGTTCAGTATCTATTTCATTTCATGATTAATATATGTGAAACAATCCATTTATTTTTGTCTTATTTTAGATACTGTAGAATAGGCAAAGTTTGTGAGTGCGATTATTTATATTTACGTCCTTGTTGGACCTGCACACCACAATGGTGCCCGTGCATAGACTAGTATTAAGTATTCCGACTTATTTGTATTACTTTTATTTGGTGATGCCTATGTGGATTGACTGTTCGATAGATAAAAAGATGGTTCAACAGATAGATGGTTTGATAGATAAATGGTTCAATAGAAAGATAGAGCGTACGATAGATTATTTTCAAAATTTGCTTTTGTCAGGGGGCGGTCATCAAAAAATGTCAGGCTTTGAAGGCTGCTGCTGGCCTGATTGGGTTTATGTTTACGTCCATTATTGTTTTTTCTTAAATTATTATTCTTTCAAGATTATTATAATTATATTCATTATTATTATTATTATAATTAAATTCATTATTATTAGAGTCCTTATTATTATTCTTTATATTATTATAATTTTCATCATCATTATTGTGTAGTTTTTTCAATCATTCATTGTTACTGATAATCTTCTTTTGGTGTCATTGAAGACGGAAGAAAGGAAGGAATTCTTCACAGCCATGTTTGGCGCGTGCTTTATTGCCACAGCCTACACAGTGATCTCCTGTCTTCACCATAACAGACGGTCCGGGAAAAGCAATGTCATCTTTAAAAGATGTTATGGTACTACCTTGCTCCTCATCGGACTCAACACCATCATCTTCAGAGAGCCTACTGAAAGCAGCTTAACCCGTCGGTGAGGTGCCCATCATCAGTCCCTGCACTCAAGAACATGGGTAAGTTTACATTTAAATTCATGATCTTTAAACCATGATTTGTCTACATCTTAGTCATGGTAAATAAAAGTTACTTAGTGCATTATTCAATTAATCTACTAGAAATACTGGTCTTTTCAATCAGTTATGTTATGTAATTTAATCAGGTGATAAAGACATTAATCAGAGCCATGTCACCCTACAACATATGTGGTACATACTCCCAAAGTCACACCATGAAGGTTGTCATTATTAGTAAATACCATTACAGATTACATTGCAATTTTTTGATTTCCTGGGCTGTTTGAGTAATTGTTGGTGGGTATTATAACCCCATGTTATACCTAAATATTCCATACATTTCCCATCTATTAATTTTCTACCATTTTCTACCACCACAATGGTGCCTGTGCATAGACTAGTATTACGTATTCGGACTTATTTGTATTACTTTTATTTTGGTGATACCTATATGTATTGACTTTGTTTATCATTTGATGTGTATTTTCCAGGTTGTATTATCTGTTCAAGGAGGAGATAATGACTTTGCAGGATTCACCGCCCCAAAGTGGTGAATGCTGCCTATCATATACAATCCTACAGCACTGTTGAATAATTAATTATCATTATTACTAGCTGGTTTGATAAGTAGATAGCTGGTTTGATACATAGATAGCTGGTTCAATATATAGCTTAATGATTTGATAGATAGCTGGTTTGATAGATAGCTGGTTCGAACGATAGATAGATGGTTCAATAGCTAGATGGTTTGAAAGATAGATAGTTTGATGGATAGATAGCACCCCGCAAGGGGCACACCTACTGTGTGCAATAGGAGTTGGCACCTCCCGGGCAACCCTACGCCAGCGTGGCACCCTGCTCGCCTTATAAAAAAAATGGGGATGTGTGGATCTGTCTATGGATACCATGCATCTAAAAGATCCCTTGGTCATCTTTGGATATGAAGGCTCTGCTCTTTCTCTTCCGCTTTTTCTTCTTTCACATGCTTTGCCATTGTTCTTCAACAATGGCAAACAACCACTTTACGAAAAAAAAAAAAATTAATGGCACTAAATAGCCTAATGTGCTGATGTGCCTTTAAGCCCTCATTCATTCATTCATTGGATAGATAGCTGGTTCAATACATAGATATAGCTGATTTATTTGATAGATAGATAGCTGGTTTGATAGATAGAAAGATGGTTCAATAGATAGATGGTTAAATAGATATATAGATGGTTTGATAGATAGCTGGTTCAATATATAGATAGATAGATGGTTTGATAGATAGATAGATGCTTTGATAGATAGATGATGGTTTTGAGGGTTTATTTTGGTGTCTACATTTGCTGATATTTATGGTTATATAAATGGTTCCAATATAATGATATTAATTAAAGAATAAGTATGTAATACTATGTAATACTCAATTGAATCAAACCCGGCAATGGGCACACGTACTTTATGGTTTGATTTAGGAGTTGGCACCTGCTGGAGAATGCTAAGCTATCTCTAATTAATACATCTATTAAGAAGGTTGTGTGCTTTCTATTTTGAAGGGTTGTGTTTACTACTGAGCATTGGACCTTTGCTAATTCAGAAACTGTATACTGCTTCAGTTTGCAGTGCAAATAATTTCGCTTAACAGCCCTGCTGGAGAGTATTTGTGCTACTTTAAATTTGCGCATTCAAGCACTCAAACTATATATCTATTAGTGCAAAAAGTAAGATGGCTATCAATAATGAAAACACATTTATTCATATGTATATTTATCTATAAGTAAACACACACATATTTACATACATACTTAGAAACATACATACATACATATATATATATGTATATATATATATATGTATAATTTGTGTGTGTCCAAGTGCGCACGCCCACACAGATAGATAGATAGAAAGATAGATAGAAATACTGACTGACAAACAGACATGTAGATAGATGTTAGATATTGATAGATAAACATAGAGATAAATACATGTTTCCATTATTGATAGGTTTGTCTTACTTATAGTACTGATGATATATTCTATGACATACTGAAGGACATGCACATGGCCTTTTTTGCGACTCCGGTAAATTAAGTTCCCTTTGCCAATAAGATGAGCCAAGCAACCAGTCATTGCTTGAAATATATTTACCAGCCTTCTGTAGAAGTAGGATAAATAGTTTTATTTACCCTCCCTCTAGAGTGGTCAGGCTAAATAGTTTGATCTTCACTACCCCCAAAATGTTTGAGAAAATAAAAAGCTTTTGATTTGCTTTTTCACACTTGGTCCATCGTACCCAGTAGACATTCGTGAATAACTGGTTCATGCCTTTGCTAACTTTATAAAGTTGTACATACAGTTCCTTGGTACGTAGGCTAAAATGCAACATGTTATAACCAAAGCATACCAAAAACACCATTTTAAGTAAGGGCATACTAAATTAACCCTTTTGTGATATTAGAAGTTAATAAGTATGAATGCTCTTAAGTTCAGTATCTATTTCATTTCATGATTAATATATGTGAAACAATCCATTTATTTTTGTCTTATTTTAGATACTGTAGAATAGGCAAAGTTTGTGAGTGCGATTATTTATATTTACGTCCTTGTTGGACCTGCACACCACAATGGTGCCCGTGCATAGACTAGTATTAAGTATTCCGACTTATTTGTATTACTTTTATTTGGTGATGCCTATGTGGATTGACTGTTCGATAGATAAAAAGATGGTTCAATAGATAGATGGTTTGATAGATAAATGGTTCAATAGAAAGATAGAGCGTACGATAGATTATTTTCAAAATTTGCTTTTGTCAGGGGGCGGTCATCAAAAAATGTCAGGCTTTGAAGGCTGCTGCTGGCCTGAATGGGTTTATGTTTACGTCCATTATTGTTTTTTCTTAAATTATTATTCTTTCAAGATTATTATAATTATATTCATTATTATTATTATAATTAAATTCATTATTATTAGAGTCCTTATTATTATTCTTTATATTATTATAATTTTCATCATCATTATTGTGTAGTTTTTTCAATCATTTATTGTTACTGATAATCTTCTTTTGGTGTCATTGAAGACGGAAGAAAGGAAGGAATTCTTCACAGCCATGTTTGGCGCGTGCTTTATTGCCACAGCCTACACAGTGATCTCCTGTCTTCACCATAACAGACGGTCCCGGAAAAGCAATGTCATCTTTAAAAGATGTTATGGTACTACCTTGCTCCTCATCGGACTCAACACCATCATCTTCAGAGAGCCTACTGAAAGCAGCTTAACCCGTCGGTGGGGTGCCCATCATCACTCCCTGCACTCAAGAACATGGGTAAGTTTACATTTAAATTCATGATCTTTTAACCATGATTTGTCCACATCTTAGTCATGGTAAATAAACGTTACTTAGTGCATTATTCAATTAATCTACTAGAAATACTGGTCTTTTCAATCAGTTATGTTATGTAATTTAATCAGGTGATAAAGACATTAATCAGAGCCATGTCACCCTACAACATATGTGGTACATACTCCCAAAGTCACACCATGAAGGTTGTCATTATTAGTAAATACCATTACAGATTACATTGCAATTTTTTGATTTCCTGGGCTGTTTGAGTAATTGTTGGTGGGTATTATAACCCCATGTTATACCTAAATATTCCATACATTTCCCATCTATTAATTTTCTACCATTTTCTACCACCACAATGGTGCCTGTGCATAGACTAGTATTACGTATTCGGACTTATTTGTATTACTTTTATTTTGGTGATACCTATATGTATTGACTTTGTTTATCATTTGATGTGTATTTTCCAGGTTGTATTATCTGTTCAAGGAGGAGATAATGACTTTGCAGGATTCACCGCCCCAAAGTGGTGAATGCTGCCTATCATATACAATCCTACAGCACTGTTGAATAATTAATTATCATTATTACTAGCTGGTTTGATAAGTAGATAGCTGGTTTGATACATAGATAGCTGGTTCAATATATAGCTTAATGATTTGATAGATAGCTGGTTTGATAGATAGCTGGTTCGAACGATAGATAGATGGTTCAATAGCTAGATGGTTTGAAAGATAGATAGTTTGATGGATAGATAGCACCCCGCAAGGGGCACACCTTCTGTGTGCAATAGGAGTTGGCACCTCCCGGGCAACCCTACGCCAGCGTGGCACCCTGCTCGCCTTATAAAAAAAATGGGGATGTGTGGATCTGTCTATGGATACCATGCATCTAAAAGATCCCTTGGTCATCTTTGGATATGAAGGCTCTGCTCTTTCTCTTCCGCTTTTTCTTCTTTCACATGCTTTGCCATTGTTCTTCAACAATGGCAAACAACCACTTTACGAAAAAAAAACCAATTAATGGCATTAAATAGCCTAATGTGCTGATGTGCCTTTAAGCCCTCATTCATTCATTCATTGGATGGATAGCTGGTTCAATACATAAATATAGCTGATTTATTTGATAGATAGATAGCTGGTTTGATAGATAGAAAGATGGTTCAATAGATAGATGGTTAAATAGATATATAGATGGTTTGATAGATAGCTGGTTCAATATATAGATAGATAGATGGTTTGATAGATAGATAGATGCTTTGATAGATAGATAGATGGTTTTGAGGGTTTATTTTGGCGTCTACATTTGCTGATATTTATGGTTATATAAATGGTTCCAATATAATGATATTAATTAAAGAATAAGTATGTAATACTATGTAATACTCAATTGAATCAAACCCGGCAATGGGCACACGTACTTTATGGTTTGATTTAGGAGTTGGCACCTGCTGGAGAATGCTAAGCTATCTCTAATTAATACATCTATTAAGAAGGTTGTGTGCTTTCTATTTTGAAGGGTTGTGTTTACTACTGAGCATTGGACCTTTGCTAATTCAGAAACTGTATACTGCTTCAGTTTGCAGTGCAAATAATTTCGCTTAACAGCCCTGCTGGAGAGTATTTGTGCTACTTTAAATTTGCGCATTCAAGCACTCAAACTATATATCTATTAGTGCAAAAAGTAAGATGGCTATCAATAATGAAAACACATTTATTCATATGTATATTTATCTATAAGTAAACACACACATATTTACATACATACTTAGAAACATACATACACACATACATACATATATATATATGTATATATATATATATGTATAATTTGTGTGTCCAAGTGCGCACGCCCACACAGATAGATAGAAAGATAGATAGAAATACTGACTGACAAACAGACATGTAGATAGATGTTAGATATTGATAGATAAACATAGAGATAAATACATGTTTCCATTATTGATAGGTTTGTCTTACTTATAGTACTGATGATATATTCTATGACATACTGAAGGACATGCACATGGCCTTTTTTGCGACTCCGGTAAATTAAGTTCCCTTTGCCAATAAGATGAGCCAAGCAACCAGTCATTGCTTGAAATATATTTACCAGCCTTCTGTAGAAGTAGGATAAATAGTTTTATTTACCCTCCCTCTAGAGTGGTCAGGCTAAATAGTTTGATCTTCACTACCCCCAAAATGTTTGAGAAAATAAAAAGCTTTTGATTTGCTATTTCACACTTGGTCCATCGTACCCAGTAGACATTCGTGAATAACTAGTTCATGCCTTTGCTAACTTTGTAAAGTTGTACATACAGTTCCTTGGTACGTAGGCTAAAATGCAACATGTTATAACCAAAGCATACCAAAAACACCATTTTAAGTAAGGGCATACTAAATTAACCCTTTTGTGATATTAGAAGTTAATAAGTATGAATGCTCTTAAGTTCAGTATCTATTTCATTTCATGATTAATATATGTGAAACAATCCATTTATTTTTGTCTTATTTTAGATACTGTAGAATAGGCAAAGTTTGTGAGTGCGATTATTTATATTTACGTCCTTGTTGGACCTGCACACCACAATGGTGCCCGTGCATAGACTAGTATTAAGTATTCCGACTTATTTGTATTACTTTTATTTGGTGATGCCTATGTGGATTGACTGTTCGATAGATAAAAAGATGGTTCAATAGATAGATGGTTTGATAGATAAATGGTTCAATAGAAAGATAGAGCGTACGATAGATTATTTTCAAAATTTGCTTTTGTCAGGGGGCGGTCATCAAAAAATGTCAGGCTTTGAAGGCTGCTGCTGGCCTGAATGGGTTTATGTTTACGTCCATTAATGTTTTTTCTTAAATTATTATTCTTTCAAGATTATTATAATTATATTCATTATTATTATTATTATAATTAAATTCATTATTATTAGAGTCATTATTATTCTTTATATTATTATAATTTTCATCATCATTATTGTGTAGTTTTTTCAATCATTTATTGTTACTGATAATCTTCTTTTGGTGTCATTGAAGACGGAAGAAAGGAAGGAATTCTTCACAGCCATCTTTGGCGCGTGCTTTATTGCCACAGCCTACACAGTGATCTCCTGTCTTCACCATAACAGCCGGTCCCGGAAAAGCAATGTCATCTTTAAAATATGTTATGGTACTACCTTGCTCCTCATCGGACTCAACACCATCATCTTCAGAGAGCCTATTGAAAGCAGCTTAACCCGTCGGTGAGGTGCCCATCATCAGTCCCTGCACTCAAGAACATGGGTAAGTTTACATTTAAATTCATGATCTTTAAACCATGATTTGTCCACATCTTAGTCATGGTAAATAAACGTTACTTAGTGCATTATTCAATTAATCTACTAGAAATACTGGTCTTTTCAATCAGTTATGTTATGTAATTTAATCAGGTGATAAAGACATTAATCAGAGCCATGTCACCCTACAACATATGTGGTACATACTCCCAAAGTCACACCATGAAGGTTGTCATTATTAGTAAATACCATTACAGATTACATTGCAATTTTTTGATTTCCTGGGCTGTTTGATTAATTGTTGGTGGGTATTATAACCCCATGTTATACCTAAATATTCCATACATTTCCCATCTATTAATTTTCTACCATTTTCTACCACCACAATGGTGCCTGTGCATAGACTAGTATTACGTATTCGGACTTATTTGTATTACTTTTATTTTGGTGATACCTATATGTATTGACTTTGTTTATCATTTGATGTGTATTTTCCAGGTTGTATTATCTGTTCAAGGAGGAGATAATGACTTTGCAGGATTCACCGCCCCAAAGTGGTGAATGCTGCCTATCATATACAATCCTACAGCACTGTTGAATAATTAATTATCATTATTACTAGCTGGTTTGATAAGTAGATAGCTGGTTTGATACATAGATAGCTGGTTCAATATATAGCTTAATGATTTGATAGATAGCTGGTTTGATAGATAGCTGGTTCGAACGATAGATAGATGGTTCAATAGCTAGATGGTTTGAAAGATAGATAGTTTGATGGATAGATAGCACCCCGCCAGGGGCACACCTACTGTGTGCAATAGGAGTTGGCACCTCCCGGGCAACCCTACGCCAGCGTGGCTCCCTGCGCGCCTTATAAAAAAATTGGGGATGTGTGGATCTGTCTATGGATACCATGCATCTAAAAGATCCCTTGGTCATCTTTGGATATGAAGGCTCTGCTCTTTCTCTTCCGCTTTTTCTTCTTTCACATGCTTTGCCATTGTTCTTCAACAATGGCAAACAACCACTTTACGAAAAAAAAACCAATTAATGGCACTAAATAGCCTAATGTGCTGATGTGCCTTTAAGCCCTCATTCATTCATTCATTGGATGGATAGCTGGTTCAATACATAGATATAGCTGATTTATTTGATAGATAGATAGCTGGTTTGATAGATAGAAAGATGGTTCAATGGATAGATGGTTAAATAGATATATAGATGGTTTGATAGATAGCTGATTCAATATATAGATAGATAGATGGTTTGATAGATAGATAGATGCTTTGATAGATAGATAGATGGTTTTGAGGGTTTATTTTGGTGTCTACATTTGCTGATATTTATGGTTATATAAATGGTTCCAATATAATGATATTAATTAAAGAATAAGTATGTAATACTATGTAATACTCAATTGAATCAAACCCGGCAATGGGCACACGTACTTTATGGTTTGATTTAGGAGTTGGCACCTGCTGGAGAATGCTAAGCTATCTCTAATTAATACATCTATTAAGAAGGTTGTGTGCTTTCTATTTTGAAGGGTTGTGTTTACTACTGAGCATTGGACCTTTGCTAATTCAGAAACTGTATACTGCTTCAGTTTGCAGTGCAAATAATTTCGCTTAACAGCCCTGCTGGAGAGTATATGTGCTACTTTAAATTTGCGCATTCAAGCACTCAAACTATATATCTATTAGTGCAAAAAGTAAGATGGCTATCAATAATGAAAACACATTTATTCATATGTATATTTATCTATAAGTAAACACACACATATTTACATACATACTTAGAAACATACATACATACATATATATATATGTATATATATATATATGTATAATTTGTGTGTCCAAGTGCGCACGCCCACACAGATAGATAGAAAGATAGATAGAAATACTGACTGACAAACAGACATGTAGATAGATGTTAGATATTGATAGATAAACATAGAGATAAATACATGTTTCCATTATTGATAGGTTTGTCTTACTTATAGTACTGATGATATATTCTATGACATACTGAAGGACATGCACATGGCCTTTTTTGCGACTCCGGTAAATTAAGTTCCCTTTGCCAATAAGATGAGCCAAGCAACCAGTCATTGCTTGAAATATATTTACCAGCCTTCTGTAGAAGTAGGATAAATAGTTTTATTTACCCTCCCTCTAGAGTGGTCAGGCTAAATAGTTTGATCTTCTCTACCCCCAAAATGTTTGAGAAAATAAAAAGCTTTTGATTTGCTTTTTCACACTTGGTCCATCGTACCCAGTAGACATTCGTGAATAACTGGTTCATGCCTTTGCTAACTTTATAAAGTTGTACATACAGTTCCTTGGTACGTAGGCTAAAATGCAACATGTTATAACCAAAGCATACCAAAAACACCATTTTAAGTAAGGGCATACTAAATTAACCCTTTTGTGATATTAGAAGTTAATAAGTATGAATGCTCTTAAGTTCAGTATCTATTTCATTTCATGATTAATATATGTGAAACAATCCATTTATTTTTGTCTTATTTTAGATACTGTAGAATAGGCAAAGTTTGTGAGTGCGATTATTTATATTTACGTCCTTGTTGGACCTGCACACCACAATGGTGCCCGTGCATAGACTAGTATTAAGTATTCCGACTTATTTGTATTACTTTTATTTGGTGATGCCTATGTGGATTGACTGTTCGATAGATAAAAAGATGGTTCAACAGATAGATGGTTTGATAGATAAATGGTTCAATAGAAAGATAGAGCGTACGATAGATTATTTTCAAAATTTGCTTTTGTCAGGGGGCGGTCATCAAAAAATGTCAGGCTTTGAAGGCTGCTGCTGGCCTGATTGGGTTTATGTTTACGTCCATTATTGTTTTTTCTTAAATTATTATTCTTTCAAGATTATTATAATTATATTCATTATTATTATTATTATAATTAAATTCATTATTATTAGAGTCCTTATTATTATTCTTTATATTATTATAATTTTCATCATCATTATTGTGTAGTTTTTTCAATCATTCATTGTTACTGATAATCTTCTTTTGGTGTCATTGAAGACGGAAGAAAGGAAGGAATTCTTCACAGCCATGTTTGGCGCGTGCTTTATTGCCACAGCCTACACAGTGATCTCCTGTCTTCACCATAACAGACGGTCCCGGAAAAGCAATGTCATCTTTAAAAGATGTTATGGTACTACCTTGCTCCTCATCGGACTCAACACCATCATCTTCAGAGAGCCTACTGAAAGCAGCTTAACCCGTCGGTGGGGTGCCCATCATCACTCCCTGCACTCAAGAACATGGGTAAGTTTACATTTAAATTCATGATCTTTTAACCATGATTTGTCCACATCTTAGTCATGGTAAATAAACGTTACTTAGTGCATTATTCAATTAATCTACTAGAAATACTGGTCTTTTCAATCAGTTATGTTATGTAATTTAATCAGGTGATAAAGACATTAATCAGAGCCATGTCACCCTACAACATATGTGGTACATACTCCCAAAGTCACACCATGAAGGTTGTCATTATTAGTAAATACCATAACAGATTACATTGCAATTTTTTGATTTCCTGGGCTGTTTGAGTAATTGTTGGTGGGTATTATAACCCCATGTTATACCTAAATATTCCATACATTTCCCATCTATTAATTTTCTACCATTTTCTACCACCACAATGGTGCCTGTGCATAGACTAGTATTACGTATTCGGACTTATTTGTATTACTTTTATTTTGGTGATACCTATATGTATTGACTTTGTTTATCATTTGATGTGTATTTTCCAGGTTGTATTATCTGTTCAAGGAGGAGATAATGACTTTGCAGGATTCACCGCCCCAAAGTGGTGAATGCTGCCTATCATATACAATCCTACAGCACTGTTGAATAATTAATTATCATTATTACTAGCTGGTTTGATAAGTAGATAGCTGGTTTGATACATAGATAGCTGGTTCAATATATAGCTTAATGATTTGATAGATAGCTGGTTTGATAGATAGCTGGTTCGAACGATAGATAGATGGTTCAATAGCTAGATGGTTTGAAAGATAGATAGTTTGATGGATAGATAGCACCCCGCAAGGGGCACACCTACTGTGTGCAATAGGAGTTGGCACCTCCCGGGCAACCCTACGCCAGCGTGGCACCCTGCTCGCCTTATAAAAAAAATGGGGATGTGTGGATCTGTCTATGGATACCATGCATCTAAAAGATCCCTTGGTCATCTTTGGATATGAAGGCTCTGCTCTTTCTCTTCCGCTTTTTCTTCTTTCACATGCTTTGCCATTGTTCTTCAACAATGGCAAACAACCACTTTACGAAAAAAAAACCAATTAATGGCATTAAATAGCCTAATGTGCTGATGTGCCTTTAAGCCCTCATTCATTCATTCATTGGATGGATAGCTGGTTCAATACATAGATATAGCTGATTTATTTGATAGATAGATAGCTGGTTTGATAGATAGAAAGATGGTTCAATAGATAGATGGTTAAATAGATATATAGATGGTTTGATAGATAGCTGGTTCAATATATAGATAGATAGATGGTTTGATAGATAGATAGATGCTTTGATAGATAGATAGATGGTTTTGAGGGTTTATTTTGGCGTCTACATTTGCTGATATTTATGGTTATATAAATGGTTCCAATATAATGATATTAATTAAAGAATAAGTATGTAATACTATGTAATACTCAATTGAATCAAACCCGGCAATGGGCACACGTACTTTATGGTTTGATTTAGGAGTTGGCACCTGCTGGAGAATGCTAAGCTATCTCTAATTAATACATCTATTAAGAAGGTTGTGTGCTTTCTATTTTGAAGGGTTGTGTTTACTACTGAGCATTGGACCTTTGCTAATTCAGAAACTGTATACTGCTTCAGTTTGCAGTGCAAATAATTTCGCTTAACAGCCCTGCTGGAGAGTATTTGTGCTACTTTAAATTTGCGCATTCAAGCACTCAAACTATATATCTATTAGTGCAAAAAGTAAGATGGCTATCAATAATGAAAACACATTTATTCATATGTATATTTATCTATAAGTAAACACACACATATTTACATACATACTTAGAAACATACATACACACATACATACATATATATATATGTATATATATATATATGTATAATTTGTGTGTCCAAGTGCGCACGCCCACACAGATAGATAGAAAGATAGATAGAAATACTGACTGACAAACAGACATGTAGATAGATGTTAGATATTGATAGATAAACATAGAGATAAATACATGTTTCCATTATTGATAGGTTTGTCTTACTTATAGTACTGATGATATATTCTATGACATACTGAAGGACATGCACATGGCCTTTTTTGCGACTCCGGTAAATTAAGTTCCCTTTGCCAATAAGATGAGCCAAGCAACCAGTCATTGCTTGAAATATATTTACCAGCCTTCTGTAGAAGTAGGATAAATAGTTTTATTTACCCTCCCTCTAGAGTGGTCAGGCTAAATAGTTTGATCTTCACTACCCCCAAAATGTTTGAGAAAATAAAAAGCTTTTGATTTGCTATTTCACACTTGGTCCATCGTACCCAGTAGACATTCGTGAATAACTAGTTCATGCCTTTGCTAACTTTATAAAGTTGTACATACAGTTCCTTGGTACGTAGGCTAAAATGCAACATGTTATAACCAAAGCATACCAAAAACACCATTTTAAGTAAGGGCATACTAAATTAACCCTTTTGTGATATTAGAAGTTAATAAGTATGAATGCTCTTAAGTTCAGTATCTATTTCATTTCATGATTAATATATGTGAAACAATCCATTTATTTTTGTCTTATTTTAGATACTGTAGAATAGGCAAAGTTTGTGAGTGCGATTATTTATATTTACGTCCTTGTTGGACCTGCACACCACAATGGTGCCCGTGCATAGACTAGTATTAAGTATTCCGACTTATTTGTATTACTTTTATTTGGTGATGCCTATGTGGATTGACTGTTCGATAGATAAAAAGATGGTTCAATAGATAGATGGTTTGATAGATAAATGGTTCAATAGAAAGATAGAGCGTACGATAGATTATTTTCAAAATTTGCTTTTGTCAGGGGGCGGTCATCAAAAAATGTCAGGCTTTGAAGGCTGCTGCTGGCCTGAATGGGTTTATGTTTACGTCCATTATTGTTTTTTCTTAAATTATTATTCTTTCAAGATTATTATAATTATATTCATTATTATTATTATTATAATTAAATTCATTATTATTAGAGTCCTTATTATTATTCTTTATATTATTATAATTTTCATCATCATTATTGTGTAGTTTTTTCAATCATTTATTGTTACTGATAATCTTCTTTTGGTGTCATTGAAGACGGAAGAAAGGAAGGAATTCTTCACAGCCATGTTTGGCGCGTGCTTTATTGCCACAGCCTACACAGTGATCTCCTGTCTTCACCATAACAGACGGTCCCGGAAAAGCAATGTCATCTTTAAAAGATGTTATGGTACTACCTTGCTCCTCATCGGACTCAACACCATCATCTTCAGAGAGCCTACTGAAAGCAGCTTAACCCGTCGGTGGGGTGCCCATCATCACTCCCTGCACTCAAGAACATGGGTAAGTTTACATTTAAATTCATGATCTTTTAACCATGATTTGTCCACATCTTAGTCATGGTAAATAAACGTTACTTAGTGCATTATTCAATTAATCTACTAGAAATACTGGTCTTTTCAATCAGTTATGTTATGTAATTTAATCAGGTGATAAAGACATTAATCAGAGCCATGTCACCCTACAACATATGTGGTACATACTCCCAAAGTCACACCATGAAGGTTGTCATTATTAGTAAATACCATTACAGATTACATTGCAATTTTTTGATTTCCTGGGCTATTTGAGTAATTGTTGGTGGGTATTATAACCCCATGTTATACCTAAATATTCCATACATTTCCCATCTATTAATTTTCTACCATTTTCTACCACCACAATGGTGCCTGTGCATAGACTAGTATTACGTATTCCGACTTATTTGTATTACTTTTATTTTGGTGATACCTATATGTATTGACTTTGTTTATCATTTGATGTGTATTTTCCAGGTTGTATTATCTGTTCAAGGAGGAGATAATGACTTTGCAGGATTCACCGCCCCAAAGTGGTGAATGCTGCCTATCATATACAATCCTACAGCACTGTTGAATAATTAATTATCATTATTACTAGCTGGTTTGATAAGTAGATAGCTGGTTTGATACATAGATAGCTGGTTCAATATATAGCTTAATGATTTGATAGATAGCTGGTTTGATAGATAGCTGGTTCGAACGATAGATAGATGGTTCAATAGCTAGATGGTTTGAAAGATAGATAGTTTGATGGATAGATAGCACCCCGCAAGGGGCACACCTACTGTGTGCAATAGGAGTTGGCACCTCCCGGGCAACCCTACGCCAGCGTGGCACCCTGCTCGCCTTATAAAAAAAATGGGGATGTGTGGATCTGTCTATGGATACCATGCATCTAAAAGATCCCTTGGTCATCTTTGGATATGAAGGCTCTGCTCTTTCTCTTCCGCTTTTTCTTCTTTCACATGCTTTGCCATTGTTCTTCAACAATGGCAAACAACCACTTTACGAAAAAAAAACCAATTAATGGCATTAAATAGCCTAATGTGCTGATGTGCCTTTAAGCCCTCATTCATTCATTCATTGGATGGATAGCTGGTTCAATACATAGATATAGCTGATTTATTTGATAGATAGATAGCTGGTTTGATAGATAGAAAGATGGTTCAATAGATAGATGGTTAAATAGATATATAGATGGTTTGATAGATAGCTGGTTCAATATATAGATAGATAGATGGTTTGATAGATAGATAGATGCTTTGATAGATAGATAGATGGTTTTGAGGGTTTATTTTGGCGTCTACATTTGCTGATATTTATGGTTATATAAATGGTTCCAATATAATGATATTAATTAAAGAATAAGTATGTAATACTATGTAATACTCAATTGAATCAAACCCGGCAATGGGCACACGTACTTTATGGTTTGATTTAGGAGTTGGCACCTGCTGGAGAATGCTAAGCTATCTCTAATTAATACATCTATTAAGAAGGTTGTGTGCTTTCTATTTTGAAGGGTTGTGTTTACTACTGAGCATTGGACCTTTGCTAATTCAGAAACTGTATACTGCTTCAGTTTGCAGTGCAAATAATTTCGCTTAACAGCCCTGCTGGAGAGTATTTGTGCTACTTTAAATTTGCGCATTCAAGCACTCAAACTATATATCTATTAGTGCAAAAAGTAAGATGGCTATCAATAATGAAAACACATTTATTCATATGTATATTTATCTATAAGTAAACACACACATATTTACATACATACTTAGAAACATACATACACACATACATACATATATATATATGTATATATATATATATGTATAATTTGTGTGTCCAAGTGCGCACGCCCACACAGATAGATAGAAAGATAGATAGAAATACTGACTGACAAACAGACATGTAGATAGATGTTAGATATTGATAGATAAACATAGAGATAAATACATGTTTCCATTATTGATAGGTTTGTCTTACTTATAGTACTGATGATATATTCTATGACATACTGAAGGACATGCACATGGCCTTTTTTGCGACTCCGGTAAATTAAGTTCCCTTTGCCAATAAGATGAGCCAAGCAACCAGTCATTGCTTGAAATATATTTACCAGCCTTCTGTAGAAGTAGGATAAATAGTTTTATTTACCCTCCCTCTAGAGTGGTCAGGCTAAATAGTTTGATCTTCACTACCCCCAAAATGTTTGAGAAAATAAAAAGCTTTTGATTTGCTATTTCACACTTGGTCCATCGTACCCAGTAGACATTCGTGAATAACTAGTTCATGCCTTTGCTAACTTTATAAAGTTGTACATACAGTTCCTTGGTACGTAGGCTAAAATGCAACATGTTATAACCAAAGCATACCAAAAACACCATTTTAAGTAAGGGCATACTAAATTAACCCTTTTGTGATATTAGAAGTTAATAAGTATGAATGCTCTTAAGTTCAGTATCTATTTCATTTCATGATTAATATATGTGAAACAATCCATTTATTTTTGTCTTATTTTAGATACTGTAGAATAGGCAAAGTTTGTGAGTGCGATTATTTATATTTACGTCCTTGTTGGACCTGCACACCACAATGGTGCCCGTGCATAGACTAGTATTAAGTATTCCGACTTATTTGTATTACTTTTATTTGGTGATGCCTATGTGGATTGACTGTTCGATAGATAAAAAGATGGTTCAATAGATAGATGGTTTGATAGATAAATGGTTCAATAGAAAGATAGAGCGTACGATAGATTATTTTCAAAATTTGCTTTTGTCAGGGGGCGGTCATCAAAAAATGTCAGGCTTTGAAGGCTGCTGCTGGCCTGAATGGGTTTATGTTTACGTCCATTAATGTTTTTTCTTAAATTATTATTCTTTCAAGATTATTATAATTATATTCATTATTATTATTATTATAATTAAATTCATTATTATTAGAGTCATTATTATTCTTTATATTATTATAATTTTCATCATCATTATTGTGTAGTTTTTTCAATCATTTATTGTTACTGATAATCTTCTTTTGGTGTCATTGAAGACGGAAGAAAGGAAGGAATTCTTCACAGCCATGTTTGGCGCGTGCTTTATTGCCACAGCCTACACAGTGATCTCCTGTCTTCACCATAACAGCCGGTCCCGGAAAAGCAATGTCATCTTTAAAATATGTTATGGTACTACCTTGCTCCTCATCGGACTCAACACCATCATCTTCAGAGAGCCTACTGAAAGCAGCTTAACCCGTCGGTGAGGTGCCCATCATCAGTCCCTGCACTCAAGAACATGGGTAAGTTTACATTTAAATTCATGATCTTTAAACCATGATTTGTCCACATCTTAGTCATGGTAAATAAACGTTACTTAGTGCATTATTCAATTAATCTACTAGAAATACTGGTCTTTTCAATCAGTTATGTTATGTAATTTAATCAGGTGATAAAGACATTAATCAGAGCCATGTCACCCTACAACATATGTGGTACATACTCCCAAAGTCACACCATGAAGGTTGTCATTATTAGTAAATACCATTACAGATTACATTGCAATTTTTTGATTTCCTGGGCTGTTTGAGTAATTGTTGGTGGGTATTATAACCCCATGTTATACCTTAATATTCCATACATTTCCCATCTATTAATTTTCTACCATTTTCTACCACCACAATGGTGCCTGTGCATAGACTAGTATTACGTATTCCGACTTATTTGTATTACTTTTATTTTGGTGATACCTATATGTATTGACTTTGTTTATCATTTGATGTGTATTTTCCAGGTTGTATTATCTGTTCAAGGAGGAGATAATGACTTTGCAGGATTCACCGCCCCAAAGTGGTGAATGCTGCCTATCATATACAATCCTACAGCACTGTTGAATAATTAATTATCATTATTACTAGCTGGTTTGATAAGTAGATAGCTGGTTTGATACATAGATAGCTGGTTCAATATATAGCTTAATGATTTGATAGATAGCTGGTTTGATAGATAGCTGGTTCGAACGATAGATAGATGGTTCAATAGCTAGATGGTTTGAAAGATAGATAGTTTGATGGATAGATAGCACCCCGCCAGGGGCACACCTACTGTGTGCAATAGGAGTTGGCACCTCCCGGGCAACCCTACGCCAGCGTGGCTCCCTGCGCGCCTTATAAAAAAATTGGGGATGTGTGGATCTGTCTATGGATACCATGCATCTAAAAGATCCCTTGGTCATCTTTGGATATGAAGGCTCTGCTCTTTCTCTTCCGCTTTTTCTTCTTTCACATGCTTTGCCATTGTTCTTCAACAATGGCAAACAACCACTTTACGAAAAAAAAACCAATTAATGGCACTAAATAGCCTAATGTGCTGATGTGCCTTTAAGCCCTCATTCATTCATTCATTGGATGGATAGCTGGTTCAATACATAGATATAGCTGATTTATTTGATAGATAGATAGCTGGTTTGATAGATAGAAAGATGGTTCAATGGATAGATGGTTAAATAGATATATAGATGGTTTGATAGATAGCTGATTCAATATATAGATAGATAGATGGTTTGATAGATAGATAGATGCTTTGATAGATAGATAGATGGTTTTGAGGGTTTATTTTGGTGTCTACATTTGCTGATATTTATGGTTATATAAATGGTTCCAATATAATGATATTAATTAAAGAATAAGTATGTAATACTATGTAATACTCAATTGAATCAAACCCGGCAATGGGCACACGTACTTTATGGTTTGATTTAGGAGTTGGCACCTGCTGGAGAATGCTAAGCTATCTCTAATTAATACATCTATTAAGAAGGTTGTGTGCTTTCTATTTTGAAGGGTTGTGTTTACTACTGAGCATTGGACCTTTGCTAATTCAGAAACTGTATACTGCTTCAGTTTGCAGTGCAAATAATTTCGCTTAACAGCCCTGCTGGAGAGTATATGTGCTACTTTAAATTTGCGCATTCAAGCACTCAAACTATATATCTATTAGTGCAAAAAGTAAGATGGCTATCAATAATGAAAACATTTATTCATATGTATATTTATCTATAAGTAAACACACACATATTTACATACATACTTAGAAACATACATACACACATACATACATATATATATATGTATATATATATATATGTATAATTTGTGTGTCCAAGTGCGCACGCCCACACAGATAGATAGAAAGATAGATAGAAATACTGACTGACAAACAGACATGTAGATAGATGTTAGATATTGATAGATAAACATAGAGATAAATACATGTTTCCATTATTGATAGGTTTGTCTTACTTATAGTACTGATGATATATTCTATGACATACTGAAGGACATGCACATGGCCTTTTTTGCGACTCCGGTAAATTAAGTTCCCTTTGCCAATAAGATGAGCCAAGCAACCAGTCATTGCTTGAAATATATTTACCAGCCTTCTGTAGAAGTAGGATAAATAGTTTTATTTACCCTCCCTCTAGAGTGGTCAGGCTAAATAGTTTGATCTTCTCTACCCCCAAAATGTTTGAGAAAATAAAAAGCTTTTGATTTGCTTTTTCACACTTGGTCCATCGTACCCAGTAGACATTCGTGAATAACTGGTTCATGCCTTTGCTAACTTTATAAAGTTGTACATACAGTTCCTTGGTACGTAGGCTAAAATGCAACATGTTATAACCAAAGCATACCAAAAACACCATTTTAAGTAAGGGCATACTAAATTAACCCTTTTGTGATATTAGAAGTTAATAAGTATGAATGCTCTTAAGTTCAGTATCTATTTCATTTCATGATTAATATATGTGAAACAATCCATTTATTTTTGTCTTATTTTAGATACTGTAGAATAGGCAAAGTTTGTGAGTGCGATTATTTATATTTACGTCCTTGTTGGACCTGCACACCACAATGGTGCCCGTGCATAGACTAGTATTAAGTATTCCGACTTATTTGTATTACTTTTATTTGGTGATGCCTATGTGGATTGACTGTTCGATAGATAAAAAGATGGTTCAACAGATAGATGGTTTGATAGATAAATGGTTCAATAGAAAGATAGAGCGTACGATAGATTATTTTCAAAATTTGCTTTTGTCAGGGGGCGGTCATCAAAAAATGTCAGGCTTTGAAGGCTGCTGCTGGCCTGATTGGGTTTATGTTTACGTCCATTATTGTTTTTTCTTAAATTATTATTCTTTCAAGATTATTATAATTATATTCATTATTATTATTATTATAATTAAATTCATTATTATTAGAGTCCTTATTATTATTCTTTATATTATTATAATTTTCATCATCATTATTGTGTAGTTTTTTCAATCATTTATTGTTACTGATAATCTTCTTTTGGTGTCATTGAAGACGGAAGAAAGGAAGGAATTCTTCACAGCCATGTTTGGCGCGTGCTTTATTGCCACAGCCTACACAGTGATCTCCTGTCTTCACCATAACAGACGGTCCGGGAAAAGCAATGTCATCTTTAAAAGATGTTATGGTACTACCTTGCTCCTCATCGGACTCAACACCATCATCTTCAGAGAGCCTACTGAAAGCAGCTTAACCCATCGGT
The DNA here is from genome assembly GCA_963942565.1 of Maea johnstoni. Classification (NCBI taxonomy): domain Eukaryota; kingdom Metazoa; phylum Annelida; class Polychaeta; order Spionida; family Magelonidae; genus Maea; species Maea johnstoni. Next base: position 5,217,851 of record OZ012688.1, on the reverse strand, counting down.
GAGGTGCCCATCATCACTCCCTGCACTCAAGAACATGGGTAAGTTTACATTTAAATTCATGATCTTTAAACCATGATTTGTCTACATCTTAGTCATGGTAAATAAAAGTTACTTAGTGCATTATTCAATTAATCTACTAGAAATACTGGTCTTTTCAATCAGTTATGTTATGTAATTTAATCAGGTGATAAAGACATTAATCAGAGCCATGTCACCCTACAACATATGTGGTACATACTCCCAAAGTCACACCATGAAGGTTGTCATTATTAGTAAATACCATTACAGATTACATTGCAATTTTTTGATTTCCTGGGCTGTTTGAGTAATTGTTGGTGGGTATTATAACCCCATGTTATACCTAAATATTCCATACATTTCCCATCTATTAATTTTCTACCAGTTTCTACCACCACAATGGTGCCTGTGCATAGACTAGTATTACGTATTCGGACTTATTTGTATTACTTTTATTTTGGTGATACCTATATGTATTGACTTTGTTTATCATTTGATGTGTATTTTCCAGGTTGTATTATCTGTTCAAGGAGGAGATAATGACTTTGCAGGATTCACCGCCCCAAAGTGGTGAATGCTGCCTATCATATACAATCCTACAGCACTGTTGAATAATTAATTATCATTATTACTAGCTGGTTTGATACATAGATAGCTGGTTCAATATATAGCTTAATGATTTGATAGATAGCTGGTTTGATAGATAGCTGGTTCGAACGATAGATAGATGGTTCAATAGCTAGATGGTTTGAAAGATAGATAGTTTGATGGATAGATAGCACCCCGCAAGGGGCACACCTACTGTGTGCAATAGGAGTTGGCACCTCCCGGGCAACCCTACGCCAGCGTGGCACCCTGCTCGCCTTATAAAAAAAATGGGGATGTGTGGATCTGTCTATGGATACCATGCATCTAAAAGATCCCTTGGTCATCTTTGGATATGAAGGCTCTGCTCTTTCTCTTCCGCTTTTTCTTCTTTCACATGCTTTGCCATTGTTCTTCAACAATGGCAAACAACCACTTTACGAAAAAAAAACCAATTAATGGCACTAAATAGCCTAATGTGCTGATGTGCCTTTAAGCCCTCATTCATTCATTCATTGGATAGATAGCTGGTTCAATACATAGATATAGCTGATTTATTTGATAGATAGATAGCTGGTTTGATAGATAGAAAGATGGTTCAATAGATAGATGGTTAAATAGATATATAGATGGTTTGATAGATAGCTGGTTCAATATATAGATAGATAGATGGTTTGATAGATAGATAGATGCTTTGATAGATAGATAGATGGTTTTGAGGGTTTATTTTGGTGTCTACATTTGCTGATATTTATGGTTATATAAATGGTTCCAATATAATGATATTAATTAAAGAATAAGTATGTAATACTATGTAATACTCAATTGAATCAAACCCGGCAATGGGCACACGTACTTTATGGTTTGATTTAGGAGTTGGCACCTGCTGGAGAATGCTAAGCTATCTCTAATTAATACATCTATTAAGAAGGTTGTGTGCTTTCTATTTTGAAGGGTTGTGTTTACTACTGAGCATTGGACCTTTGCTAATTCAGAAACTGTATACTGCTTCAGTTTGCAGTGCAAATAATTTCGCTTAACAGCCCTGCTGGAGAGTATTTGTGCTACTTTAAATTTGCGCATTCAAGCACTCAAACTATATATCTATTAGTGCAAAAAGTAAGATGGCTATCAATAATGAAAACACATTTATTCATATGTATATTTATCTATAAGTAAACACACATATTTACATACATACTTAGAAACATACATACACACATACATACATATATATATATGTATATATATATATATGTATAATTTGTGTGTCCAAGTGCGCACGCCCACACAGATAGATAGAAAGATAGATAGAAATACTGACTGACAAACAGACGTAGATAGATGTTAGATATTGATAGATAAACATAGAGATAAATACATGTTTCCATTATTGATAGGTTTGTCTTACTTCTAGTACTGATGATATATTCTATGACATACTGAAGGACATGCACATGGCCTTTTTTGCGACTCCGGTAAATTAAGTTCCCTTTGCCAATAAGATGAGCCAAGCAACCAGTCATTGCTTGAAATATATTTACCAGCCTTCTGTAGAAGTAGGATAAATAGTTTTATTTACCCTCCCTCTAGAGTGGTCAGGCTAGATAGTTTGATCTTCTCTACCCCCAAAATGTTTGAGAAAATAAAAAGCTTTTGATTTGCTTTTTCACACTTGGTCCATCGTACCCAGTAGACATTCGTGAATAACTGGTTCATGCCTTTGCTAACTTTATAAAGTTGTACATACAGTTCCTTGGTACGTAGGCTAAAATGCAACATGTTATCACCAAAGCATACCAAAAACACCATTTTAAGTAAGGGCATACTAAATTAACCCTTTTGTGATATTAGAAGTTAATAAGTATGAATGCTCTTAAGTTCAGTATCTATTTCATTTCATGATTAATATATGTGAAACAATCCATTTATTTTTGTCTTATTTTAGATACTGTAGAATAGGCAAAGTTTGTGAGTGCGATTATTTATATTTACGTCCTTGTTGGACCTGCACACCACAATGGTGCCCGTGCATAGACTAGTATTAAGTATTCCGACTTATTTGTATTACTTTTATTTGGTGATGCCTATGTGGATTGACTGTTTGATAGATAAAAAGATGGTTCAATAGATAGATGGTTTTATAGATAAATGGTTCAATAGAAAGATAGAGCGTACGATAGATTATTTTCAAAATTTGCTTTTGTCAGGGGGCGGTCATCAAAAAATGTCAGGCTTTGAAGGCTGCTGCTGGCCTGAATGGGTTTATGTTTACGTCCATTATTGTTTTTTCTTAAATTATTATTCTTTCAAGATTATTATAATTATATTCATTATTATTATTATTATAATTAAATTCATTATTATTAGAGTCCTTATTATTATTCTTTATATTATTATAATTTTCATCATCATTATTGTGTAGTTTTTTCAATCATTTATTGTTACTGATAATCTTCTTTTGGTGTCATTGAAGACGGAAGAAAGGAAGGAATTCTTCACAGCCATGTTTGGCGCGTGCTTTATTGCCACAGCCTACACAGTGATCTCCTGTCTTCACCATAACAGACGGTCCCGGAAAAGCAATGTCATCTTTAAAAGATGTTATGGTACTACCTTGCTCCTCATCGGACTCAACACCATCATCTTCAGAGAGCCTACTGAAAGCAGCTTAACCCGTCGGTGGGGTGCCCATCATCACTCCCTGCACTCAAGAACATGGGTAAGTTTACATTTAAATTCATGATCTTTTAACCATGATTTGTCCACATCTTAGTCATGGTAAATAAACGTTACTTAGTGCATTATTCAATTAATCTACTAGAAATACTGGTCTTTTCAATCAGTTATGTTATGTAATTTAATCAGGTGATAAAGACATTAATCAGAGCCATGTCACCCTACAACATATGTGGTACATACTCCCAAAGTCACACCATGAAGGTTGTCATTATTAGTAAATACCATTACAGATTACATTGCAATTTTTTGATTTCCTGGGCTGTTTGAGTAATTGTTGGTGGGTATTATAACCCCATGTTATACCTAAATATTCCATACATTTCCCATCTATTAATTTTCTACCATTTTCTACCACCACAATGGTGCCTGTGCATAGACTAGTATTACGTATTCGGACTTATTTGTATTACTTTTATTTTGGTGATACCTATATGTATTGACTTTGTTTATCATTTGATGTGTATTTTCCAGGTTGTATTATCTGTTCAAGGAGGAGATAATGACTTTGCAGGATTCACCGCCCCAAAGTGGTGAATGCTGCCTATCATATACAATCCTACAGCACTGTTGAGTAATTAATTATCATTATTACTAGCTGGTTTGATAAGTAGATAGCTGGTTTGATACATAGATAGCTGGTTCAATATATAGCTTAATGATTTGATAGATAGCTGGTTTGATAGATAGCTGGTTCGAACGATAGATAGATGGTTCAATAGCTAGATGGTTTGAAAGATAGATAGTTTGATGGATAGATAGCACCCCGCAAGGGGCACACCTACTGTGTGCAATAGGAGTTGGCACCTCCCGGGCAACCCTACGCCAGCGTGGCACCCTGCTCGCCTTATAAAAAAAATGGGGATGTGTGGATCTGTCTATGGATACCATGCATCTAAAAGATCCCTTGGTCATCTTTGGATATGAAGGCTCTGCTCTTTCTCTTCCGCTTTTTCTTCTTTCACATGCTTTGCCATTGTTCTTCAACAATGGCAAACAACCACTTTACGAAAAAAAAACCAATTAATGGCATTAAATAGCCTAATGTGCTGATGTGCCTTTAAGCCCTCATTCATTCATTCATTGGATGGATAGCTGGTTCAATACATAGATATAGCTGATTTATTTGATAGATAGATAGCTGGTTTGATAGATAGAAAGATGGTTCAATAGATAGATGGTTAAATAGATATATAGATGGTTTGATAGATAGCTGGTTCAATATATAGATAGATAGATGGTTTGATAGATAGATAGATGCTTTGATAGATAGATAGATGGTTTTGAGGGTTTATTTTGGCGTCTACATTTGCTGATATTTATGGTTATATAAATGGTTCCAATATAATGATATTAATTAAAGAATAAGTATGTAATACTATGTAATACTCAATTGAATCAAACCCGGCAATGGGCACACGTACTTTATGGTTTGATTTAGGAGTTGGCACCTGCTGGAGAATGCTAAGCTATCTCTAATTAATACATCTATTAAGAAGGTTGTGTGCTTTCTATTTTGAAGGGTTGTGTTTACTACTGAGCATTGGACCTTTGCTAATTCAGAAACTGTATACTGCTTCAGTTTGCAGTGCAAATAATTTCGCTTAACAGCCCTGCTGGAGAGTATTTGTGCTACTTTAAATTTGCGCATTCAAGCACTCAAACTATATATCTATTAGTGCAAAAAGTAAGATGGCTATCAATAATGAAAACACATTTATTCATATGTATATTTATCTATAAGTAAACACACACATATTTACATACATACTTAGAAACATACATACACACATACATACATATATATATATGTATATATATATATATGTATAATTTGTGTGTCCAAGTGCGCACGCCCACACAGATAGATAGAAAGATAGATAGAAATACTGACTGACAAACAGACATGTAGATAGATGTTAGATATTGATAGATAAACATAGAGATAAATACATGTTTCCATTATTGATAGGTTTGTCTTACTTATAGTACTGATGATATATTCTATGACATACTGAAGGACATGCACATGGCCTTTTTTGCGACTCCGGTAAATTAAGTTCCCTTTGCCAATAAGATGAGCCAAGCAACCAGTCATTGCTTGAAATATATTTACCAGCCTTCTGTAGAAGTAGGATAAATAGTTTTATTTACCCTCCCTCTAGAGTGGTCAGGCTAAATAGTTTGATCTTCACTACCCCCAAAATGTTTGAGAAAATAAAAAGCTTTTGATTTGCTATTTCACACTTGGTCCATCGTACCCAGTAGACATTCGTGAATAACTAGTTCATACCTTTGCTAACTTTATAAAGTTGTACATACAGTTCCTTGGTACGTAGGCTAAAATGCAACATGTTATAACCAAAGCATACCAAAAACACCATTTTAAGTAAGGGCATACTAAATTAACCCTTTTGTGATATTAGAAGTTAATAAGTATGAATGCTCTTAAGTTCAGTATCTATTTCATTTCATGATTAATATATGTGAAACAATCCATTTATTTTTGTCTTATTTTAGATACTGTAGAATAGGCAAAGTTTGTGAGTGCGATAATTTATATTTACGTCCTTGTTGGACCTGCACACCACAATGGTGCCCGTGCATAGACTAGTATTAAGTATTCCGACTTATTTGTATTACTTTTATTTGGTGATGCCTATGTGGATTGACTGTTCGATAGATAAAAAGATGGTTCAATAGATAAATGGTTTGATAGATAAATGGTTCAATAGAAAGATAGAGCGTACGATAGATTATTTTCAAAATTTGCTTTTGTCAGGGGGCGGTCATCAAAAAATGTCAGGCTTTGAAGGCTGCTGCTGGCCTGAATGGGTTTATGTTTACGTCCATTAATGTTTTTTCTTAAATTATTATTCTTTCAAGATTATTATAATTATATTCATTATTATTATTATTATAATTAAATTCATTATTATTAGAGTCATTATTATTCTTTATATTATTATAATTTTCATCATCATTATTGTGTAGTTTTTTCAATCATTTATTGTTACTGATAATCTTCTTTTGGTGTCATTGAAGACGGAAGAAAGGAAGGAATTCTTCACAGCCATGTTTGGCGCGTGCTTTATTGCCACAGCCTACACAGTGATCTCCTGTCTTCACCATAACAGCCGGTCCCGGAAAAGCAATGTCATCTTTAAAATATGTTATGGTACTACCTTGCTCCTCATCGGACTCAACACCATCATCTTCAGAGAGCCTACTGAAAGCAGCTTAACCCGTCGGTGGGGTGCCCATCATCAGTCCCTGCACTCAAGAACATGGGTAAGTTTACATTTAAATTCATGATCTTTAAACCATGATTTGTCCACATCTTAGTCATGGTAAATAAACGTTACTTAGTGCATTATTCAATTAATCTACTAGAAATACTGGTCTTTTCAATCAGTTATGTTATGTAATTTAATCAGGTGATAAAGACATTAATCAGAGCCATGTCACCCTACAACATATGTGGTACATACTCCCAAAGTCACACCATGAAGGTTGTCATTATTAGTAAATACCATTACAGATTACATTGCAATTTTTTGATTTCCTGGGCTGTTTGAGTAATTGTTGGTGGGTATTATAACCCCATGTTATACCTAAATATTCCATACATTTCCCATCTATTAATTTTCTACCATTTTCTACCACCACAATGGTGCCTGTGCATAGACTAGTATTACGTATTCGGACTTATTTGTATTACTTTTATTTTGGTGATACCTATATGTATTGACTTTGTTTATCATTTGATGTGTATTTTCCAGGTTGTATTATCTGTTCAAGGAGGAGATAATGACTTTGCAGGATTCACCGCCCCAAAGTGGTGAATGCTGCCTATCATATACAATCCTACAGCACTGTTGAATAATTAATTATCATTATTACTAGCTGGTTTGATAAGTAGATAGCTGGTTTGATACATAGATAGCTGGTTCAATATATAGCTTAATGATTTGATAGATAGCTGGTTTGATAGATAGCTGGTTCGAACGATAGATAGATGGTTCAATAGCTAGATGGTTTGAAAGATAGATAGTTTGATGGATAGATAGCACCCCGCCAGGGGCACACCTACTGTGTGCAATAGGAGTTGGCACCTCCCGGGCAACCCTACGCCAGCGTGGCTCCCTGCGCGCCTTATAAAAAAATTGGGGATGTGTGGATCTGTCTATGGATACCATGCATCTAAAAGATCCCTTGGTCATCTTTGGATATGAAGGCTCTGCTCTTTCTCTTCCGCTTTTTCTTCTTTCACATGCTTTGCCATTGTTCTTCAACAATGGCAAACAACCACTTTACGAAAAAAAAACCAATTAATGGCACTAAATAGCCTAATGTGCTGATGTGCCTTTAAGCCCTCATTCATTCATTCATTGGATGGATAGCTGGTTCAATACATAGATATAGCTGATTTATTTGATAGATAGATAGCTGGTTTGATAGATAGAAAGATGGTTCAATGGATAGATGGTTAAATAGATATATAGATGGTTTGATAGATAGCTGATTCAATATATAGATAGATAGATGGTTTGATAGATAGATAGATGCTTTGATAGATAGATAGATGGTTTTGAGGGTTTATTTTGGTGTCTACATTTGCTGATATTTATGGTTATATAAATGGTTCCAATATAATGATATTAATTAAAGAATAAGTATGTAATACTATGTAATACTCAATTGAATCAAACCCGGCAATGGGCACACGTACTTTATGGTTTGATTTAGGAGTTGGCACCTGCTGGAGAATGCTAAGCTATCTCTAATTAATACATCTATTAAGAAGGTTGTGTGCTTTCTATTTTGAAGGGTTGTGTTTACTACTGAGCATTGGACCTTTGCTAATTCAGAAACTGTATACTGCTTCAGTTTGCAGTGCAAATAATTTCGCTTAACAGCCCTGCTGGAGAGTATATGTGCTACTTTAAATTTGCGCATTCAAGCACTCAAACTATATATCTATTAGTGCAAAAAGTAAGATGGCTATCAATAATGAAAACATTTATTCATATGTATATTTATCTATAAGTAAACACACACATATTTACATACATACTTAGAAACATACATACACACATACATACATATATATATATGTATATATATATATATGTATAATTTGTGTGTCCAAGTGCGCACGCCCACACAGATAGATAGAAAGATAGATAGAAATACTGACTGACAAACAGACATGTAGATAGATGTTAGATATTGATAGATAAACATAGAGATAAATACATGTTTCCATTATTGATAGGTTTGTCTTACTTATAGTACTGATGATATATTCTATGACATACTGAAGGACATGCACATGGCCTTTTTTGCGACTCCGGTAAATTAAGTTCCCTTTGCCAATAAGATGAGCCAAGCAACCAGTCATTGCTTGAAATATATTTACCAGCCTTCTGTAGAAGTAGGATAAATAGTTTTATTTACCCTCCCTCTAGAGTGGTCAGGCTAAATAGTTTGATCTTCTCTACCCCAAAAATGTTTGAGAAAATAAAAAGCTTTTGATTTGCTTTTTCACACTTGGTCCATCGTACCCAGTAGACATTCGTGAATAACGGGTTCATGCCTTTGCTAACTTTATAAAGTTGTACATACAGTTCCTTGGTACGTAGGCTAAAATGCAACATGTTATAACCAAAGCATACCAAAAACACCATTTTAAGTAAGGGCATACTAAATTAACCCTTTTGTGATATTAGAAGTTAATAAGTATGAATGCTCTTAAGTTCAGTATCTATTTCATTTCATGATTAATATATGTGAAACAATCCATTTATTTTTGTCTTATTTTAGATACTGTAGAATAGGCAAAGTTTGTGAGTGCGATTATTTATATTTACGTCCTTGTTGGACCTGCACACCACAATGGTGCCCGTGCATAGACTAGTATTAAGTATTCCGACTTATTTGTATTACTTTTATTTGGTGATGCCTATGTGGATTGACTGTTCGATAGATAAAAAGATGGTTCAACAGATAGATGGTTTGATAGATAAATGGTTCAATAGAAAGATAGAGCGTACGATAGATTATTTTCAAAATTTGCTTTTGTCAGGGGGCGGTCATCAAAAAATGTCAGGCTTTGAAGGCTGCTGCTGGCCTGATTGGGTTTATGTTTACGTCCATTATTGTTTTTTCTTAAATTATTATTCTTTCAAGATTATTATAATTATATTCATTATTATTATTATTATAATTAAATTCATTATTATTAGAGTCCTTATTATTATTCTTTATATTATTATAATTTTCATCATCATTATTGTGTAGTTTTTTCAATCATTCATTGTTACTGATAATCTTCTTTTGGTGTCATTGAAGACGGAAGAAAGGAAGGAATTCTTCACAGCCATGTTTGGCGCGTGCTTTATTGCCACAGCCTACACAGTGATCTCCTGTCTTCACCATAACAGACGGTCCGGGAAAAGCAATGTCATCTTTAAAAGATGTTATGGTACTACCTTGCTCCTCATCGGACTCAACACCATCATCTTCAGAGAGCCTACTGAAAGCAGCTTAACCCGTCGGTGAGGTGCCCATCATCAGTCCCTGCACTCAAGAACATGGGTAAGTTTACATTTAAATTCATGATCTTTAAACCATGATTTGTCTACATCTTAGTCATGGTAAATAAAAGTTACTTAGTGCATTATTCAATTAATCTACTAGAAATACTGGTCTTTTCAATCAGTTATGTTATGTAATTTAATCAGGTGATAAAGACATTAATCAGAGCCATGTCACCCTACAACATATGTGGTACATACTCCCAAAGTCACACCATGAAGGTTGTCATTATTAGTAAATACCATTACAGATTACATTGCAATTTTTTGATTTCCTGGGCTGTTTGAGTAATTGTTGGTGGGTATTATAACCCCATGTTATACCTAAATATTCCATACATTTCCCATCTATTAATTTTCTACCATTTTCTACCACCACAATGGTGCCTGTGCATAGACTAGTATTACGTATTCGGACTTATTTGTATTACTTTTATTTTGGTGATACCTATATGTATTGACTTTGTTTATCATTTGATGTGTATTTTCCAGGTTGTATTATCTGTTCAAGGAGGAGATAATGACTTTGCAGGATTCACCGCCCCAAAGTGGTGAATGCTGCCTATCATATACAATCCTACAGCACTGTTGAATAATTAATTATCATTATTACTAGCTGGTTTGATAAGTAGATAGCTGGTTTGATACATAGATAGCTGGTTCAATATATAGCTTAATGATTTGATAGATAGCTGGTTTGATAGATAGCTGGTTCGAACGATAGATAGATGGTTCAATAGCTAGATGGTTTGAAAGATAGATAGTTTGATGGATAGATAGCACCCCGCCAGGGGCACACCTACTGTGTGCAATAGGAGTTGGCACCTCCCGGGCAACCCTACGCCAGCGTGGCTCCCTGCGCGCCTTATAAAAAAATTGGGGATGTGTGGATCTGTCTATGGATACCATGCATCTAAAAGATCCCTTGGTCATCTTTGGATATGAAGGCTCTGCTCTTTCTCTTCCGCTTTTTCTTCTTTCACATGCTTTGCCATTGTTCTTCAACAATGGCAAACAACCACTTTACGAAAAAAAAACCAATTAATGGCACTAAATAGCCTAATGTGCTGATGTGCCTTTAAGCCCTCATTCATTCATTCATTGGATGGATAGCTGGTTCAATACATAGATATAGCTGATTTATTTGATAGATAGATAGCTGGTTTGATAGATAGAAAGATGGTTCAATGGATAGATGGTTAAATAGATATATAGATGGTTTGATAGATAGCTGATTCAATATATAGATAGATAGATGGTTTGATAGATAGATAGATGCTTTGATAGATAGATAGATGGTTTTGAGGGTTTATTTTGGTGTCTACATTTGCTGATATTTATGGTTATATAAATGGTTCCAATATAATGATATTAATTAAAGAATAAGTATGTAATACTATGTAATACTCAATTGAATCAAACCCGGCAATGGGCACACGTACTTTATGGTTTGATTTAGGAGTTGGCACCTGCTGGAGAATGCTAAGCTATCTCTAATTAATACATCTATTAAGAAGGTTGTGTGCTTTCTATTTTGAAGGGTTGTGTTTACTACTGAGCATTGGACCTTTGCTAATTCAGAAACTGTATACTGCTTCAGTTTGCAGTGCAAATAATTTCGCTTAACAGCCCTGCTGGAGAGTATATGTGCTACTTTAAATTTGCGCATTCAAGCACTCAAACTATATATCTATTAGTGCAAAAAGTAAGATGGCTATCAATAATGAAAACATTTATTCATATGTATATTTATCTATAAGTAAACACACACATATTTACATACATACTTAGAAACATACATACACACATACATACATATATATATATGTATATATATATATATGTATAATTTGTGTGTCCAAGTGCGCACGCCCACACAGATAGATAGAAAGATAGATAGAAATACTGACTGACAAACAGACATGTAGATAGATGTTAGATATTGATAGATAAACATAGAGATAAATACATGTTTCCATTATTGATAGGTTTGTCTTACTTATAGTACTGATGATATATTCTATGACATACTGAAGGACATGCACATGGCCTTTTTTGCGACTCCGGTAAATTAAGTTCCCTTTGCCAATAAGATGAGCCAAGCAACCAGTCATTGCTTGAAATATATTTACCAGCCTTCTGTAGAAGTAGGATAAATAGTTTTATTTACCCTCCCTCTAGAGTGGTCAGGCTAAATAGTTTGATCTTCTCTACCCCAAAAATGTTTGAGAAAATAAAAAGCTTTTGATTTGCTTTTTCACACTTGGTCCATCGTACCCAGTAGACATTCGTGAATAACTGGTTCATGCCTTTGCTAACTTTATAAAGTTGTACATACAGTTCCTTGGTACGTAGGCTAAAATGCAACATGTTATAACCAAAGCATACCAAAAACACCATTTTAAGTAAGGGCATACTAAATTAACCCTTTTGTGATATTAGAAGTTAATAAGTATGAATGCTCTTAAGTTCAGTATCTATTTCATTTCATGATTAATATATGTGAAACAATCCATTTATTTTTGTCTTATTTTAGATACTGTAGAATAGGCAAAGTTTGTGAGTGCGATTATTTATATTTACGTCCTTGTTGGACCTGCACACCACAATGGTGCCCGTGCATAGACTAGTATTAAGTATTCCGACTTATTTGTATTACTTTTATTTGGTGATGCCTATGTGGATTGACTGTTCGATAGATAAAAAGATGGTTCAACAGATAGATGGTTTGATAGATAAATGGTTCAATAGAAAGATAGAGCGTACGATAGATTATTTTCAAAATTTGCTTTTGTCAGGGGGCGGTCATCAAAAAATGTCAGGCTTTGAAGGCTGCTGCTGGCCTGATTGGGTTTATGTTTACGTCCATTATTGTTTTTTCTTAAATTATTATTCTTTCAAGATTATTATAATTATATTCATTATTATTATTATTATAATTAAATTCATTATTATTAGAGTCCTTATTATTATTCTTTATATTATTATAATTTTCATCATCATTATTGTGTAGTTTTTTCAATCATTCATTGTTACTGATAATCTTCTTTTGGTGTCATTGAAGACGGAAGAAAGGAAGGAATTCTTCACAGCCATGTTTGGCGCGTGCTTTATTGCCACAGCCTACACAGTGATCTCCTGTCTTCACCATAACAGACGGTCCGGGAAAAGCAATGTCATCTTTAAAAGATGTTATGGTACTACCTTGCTCCTCATCGGACTCAACACCATCATCTTCAGAGAGCCTACTGAAAGCAGCTTAACCCGTCGGTGAGGTGCCCATCATCAGTCCCTGCACTCAAGAACATGGGTAAGTTTACATTTAAATTCATGATCTTTAAACCATGATTTGTCTACATCTTAGTCATGGTAAATAAAAGTTACTTAGTGCATTATTCAATTAATCTACTAGAAATACTGGTCTTTTCAATCAGTTATGTTATGTAATTTAATCAGGTGATAAAGACATTAATCAGAGCCATGTCACCCTACAACATATGTGGTACATACTCCCAAAGTCACACCATGAAGGTTGTCATTATTAGTAAATACCATTACAGATTACATTGCAATTTTTTGATTTCCTGGGCTGTTTGAGTAATTGTTGGTGGGTATTATAACCCCATGTTATACCTAAATATTCCATACATTTCCCATCTATTAATTTTCTACCATTTTCTACCACCACAATGGTGCCTGTGCATAGACTAGTATTACGTATTCGGACTTATTTGTATTACTTTTATTTTGGTGATACCTATATGTATTGACTTTGTTTATCATTTGATGTGTATTTTCCAGGTTGTATTATCTGTTCAAGGAGGAGATAATGACTTTGCAGGATTCACCGCCCCAAAGTGGTGAATGCTGCCTATCATATACAATCCTACAGCACTGTTGAATAATTAATTATCATTATTACTAGCTGGTTTGATAAGTAGATAGCTGGTTTGATACATAGATAGCTGGTTCAATATATAGCTTAATGATTTGATAGATAGCTGGTTTGATAGATAGCTGGTTCGAACGATAGATAGATGGTTCAATAGCTAGATGGTTTGAAAGATAGATAGTTTGATGGATAGATAGCACCCCGCCAGGGGCACACCTACTGTCTGCAATAGGAGTTGGCACCTCCCGGGCAACCCTACGCCAGCGTGGCTCCCTGCGCGCCTTATAAAAAAATTGGGGATGTGTGGATCTGTCTATGGATACCATGCATCTAAAAGATCCCTTGGTCATCTTTGGATATGAAGGCTCTGCTCTTTCTCTTCCGCTTTTTCTTCTTTCACATGCTTTGCCATTGTTCTTCAACAATGGCAAACAACCACTTTACGAAAAAAAAACCAATTAATGGCACTAAATAGCCTAATGTGCTGATGTGCCTTTAAGCCCTCATTCATTCATTCATTGGATGGATAGCTGGTTCAATACATAGATATAGCTGATTTATTTGATAGATAGATAGCTGGTTTGATAGATAGAAAGATGGTTCAATGGATAGATGGTTAAATAGATATATAGATGGTTTGATAGATAGCTGATTCAATATATAGATAGATAGATGGTTTGATAGATAGATAGATGCTTTGATAGATAGATAGATGGTTTTGAGGGTTTATTTTGGTGTCTACATTTGCTGATATTTATGGTTATATAAATGGTTCCAATATAATGATATTAATTAAAGAATAAGTATGTAATACTATGTAATACTCAATTGAATCAAACCCGGCAATGGGCACACGTACTTTATGGTTTGATTTAGGAGTTGGCACCTGCTGGAGAATGCTAAGCTATCTCTAATTAATACATCTATTAAGAAGGTTGTGTGCTTTCTATTTTGAAGGGTTGTGTTTACTACTGAGCATTGGACCTTTGCTAATTCAGAAACTGTATACTGCTTCAGTTTGCAGTGCAAATAATTTCGCTTAACAGCCCTGCTGGAGAGTATATGTGCTACTTTAAATTTGCGCATTCAAGCACTCAAACTATATATCTATTAGTGCAAAAAGTAAGATGGCTATCAATAATGAAAACATTTATTCATATGTATATTTATCTATAAGTAAACACACACATATTTACATACATACTTAGAAACATACATACACACATACATACATATATATATATGTATATATATATATATGTATAATTTGTGTGTCCAAGTGCGCACGCCCACACAGATAGATAGAAAGATAGATAGAAATACTGACTGACAAACAGACATGTAGATAGATGTTAGATATTGATAGATAAACATAGAGATAAATACATGTTTCCATTATTGATAGGTTTGTCTTACTTATAGTACTGATGATATATTCTATGACATACTGAAGGACATGCACATGGCCTTTTTTGCGACTCCGGTAAATTAAGTTCCCTTTGCCAATAAGATGAGCCAAGCAACCAGTCATTGCTTGAAATATATTTACCAGCCTTCTGTAGAAGTAGGATAAATAGTTTTATTTACCCTCCCTCTAGAGTGGTCAGGCTAAATAGTTTGATCTTCTCTACCCCCAAAATGTTTGAGAAAATAAAAAGCTTTTGATTTGCTTTTTCACACTTGGTCCATCGTACCCAGTAGACATTCGTGAATAACTGGTTCATGCCTTTGCTAACTTTATAAAGTTGTACATACAGTTCCTTGGTACGTAGGCTAAAATGCAACATGTTATAACCAAAGCATACCAAAAACACCATTTTAAGTAAGGGCATACTAAATTAACCCTTTTGTGATATTAGAAGTTAATAAGTATGAATGCTCTTAAGTTCAGTATCTATTTCATTTCATGATTAATATATGTGAAACAATCCATTTATTTTTGTCTTATTTTAGATACTGTAGAATAGGCAAAGTTTGTGAGTGCGATTATTTATATTTACGTCCTTGTTGGACCTGCACACCACAATGGTGCCCGTGCATAGACTAGTATTAAGTATTCCGACTTATTTGTATTACTTTTATTTGGTGATGCCTATGTGGATTGACTGTTCGATAGATAAAAAGATGGTTCAACAGATAGATGGTTTGATAGATAAATGGTTCAATAGAAAGATAGAGCGTACGATAGATTATTTTCAAAATTTGCTTTTGTCAGGGGGCGGTCATCAAAAAATGTCAGGCTTTGAAGGCTGCTGCTGGCCTGATTGGGTTTATGTTTACGTCCATTATTGTTTTTTCTTAAATTATTATTCTTTCAAGATTATTATAATTATATTCATTATTATTATTATTATAATTAAATTCATTATTATTAGAGTCATTATTATTCTTTATATTATTATAATTTTCATCATCATTATTGTGTAGTTTTTTCAATCATTTATTGTTACTGATAATCTTCTTTTGGTGTCATTGAAGACGGAAGAAAGGAAGGAATTCTTCACAGCCATGTTTGGCGCGTGCTTTATTGCCACAGCCTACACAGTGATCTCCTGTCTTCACCATAACAGACGGTCCGGGAAAAGCAATGTCATCTTTAAAAGATGTTATGGTACTACCTTGCTCCTCATCGGACTCAACACCATCATCTTCAGAGAGCCTACTGAAAGCAGCTTAACCCATCGGTGAGGTGCCCATCATCACTCCCTGCACTCAAGAACATGGGTAAGTTTACATTTAAATTCATGATCTTTAAACCATGATTTGTCTACATCTTAGTCATGGTAAATAAAAGTTACTTAGTGCATTATTCAATTAATCTACTAGAAATACTGGTCTTTTCAATCAGTTATGTTATGTAATTTAATCAGGTGATAAAGACATTAATCAGAGCCATGTCACCCTACAACATATGTGGTACATACTCCCAAAGTCACACCATGAAGGTTGTCATTATTAGTAAATACCATTACAGATTACATTGCAATTTTTTGATTTCCTGGGCTGTTTGAGTAATTGTTGGTGGGTATTATAACCCCATGTTATACCTAAATATTCCATACATTTCCCATCTATTAATTTTCTACCAGTTTCTACCACCACAATGGTGCCTGTGCATAGACTAGTATTACGTATTCGGACTTATTTGTATTACTTTTATTTTGGTGATACCTATATGTATTGACTTTGTTTATCATTTGATGTGTATTTTCCAGGTTGTATTATCTGTTCAAGGAGGAGATAATGACTTTGCAGGATTCACCGCCCCAAAGTGGTGAATGCTGCCTATCATATACAATCCTACAGCACTGTTGAATAATTAATTATCATTATTACTAGCTGGTTTGATACATAGATAGCTGGTTCAATATATAGCTTAATGATTTGATAGATAGCTGGTTTGATAGATAGCTGGTTCGAACGATAGATAGATGGTTCAATAGCTAGATGGTTTGAAAGATAGATAGTTTGATGGATAGATAGCACCCCGCAAGGGGCACACCTACTGTGTGCAATAGGAGTTGGCACCTCCCGGGCAACCCTACGCCAGCGTGGCACCCTGCTCGCCTTATAAAAAAAATGGGGATGTGTGGATCTGTCTATGGATACCATGCATCTAAAAGATCCCTTGGTCATCTTTGGATATGAAGGCTCTGCTCTTTCTCTTCCGCTTTTTCTTCTTTCACATGCTTTGCCATTGTTCTTCAACAATGGCAAACAACCACTTTACGAAAAAAAAACCAATTAATGGCACTAAATAGCCTAATGTGCTGATGTGCCTTTAAGCCCTCATTCATTCATTCATTGGATAGATAGCTGGTTCAATACATAGATATAGCTGATTTATTTGATAGATAGATAGCTGGTTTGATAGATAGAAAGATGGTTCAATAGATAGATGGTTAAATAGATATATAGATGGTTTGATAGATAGCTGGTTCAATATATAGATAGATAGATGGTTTGATAGATAGATAGATGCTTTGATAGATAGATAGATGGTTTTGAGGGTTTATTTTGGTGTCTACATTTGCTGATATTTATGGTTATATAAATGGTTCCAATATAATGATATTAATTAAAGAATAAGTATGTAATACTATGTAATACTCAATTGAATCAAACCCGGCAATGGGCACACGTACTTTATGGTTTGATTTAGGAGTTGGCACCTGCTGGAGAATGCTAAGCTATCTCTAATTAATACATCTATTAAGAAGGTTGTGTGCTTTCTATTTTGAAGGGTTGTGTTTACTACTGAGCATTGGACCTTTGCTAATTCAGAAACTGTATACTGCTTCAGTTTGCAGTGCAAATAATTTCGCTTAACAGCCCTGCTGGAGAGTATTTGTGCTACTTTAAATTTGCGCATTCAAGCACTCAAACTATATATCTATTAGTGCAAAAAGTAAGATGGCTATCAATAATGAAAACACATTTATTCATATGTATATTTATCTATAAGTAAACACACATATTTACATACATACTTAGAAACATACATACACACATACATACATATATATATATGTATATATATATATATGTATAATTTGTGTGTCCAAGTGCGCACGCCCACACAGATAGATAGAAAGATAGATAGAAATACTGACTGACAAACAGACGTAGATAGATGTTAGATATTGATAGATAAACATAGAGATAAATACATGTTTCCATTATTGATAGGTTTGTCTTACTTCTAGTACTGATGATATATTCTATGACATACTGAAGGACATGCACATGGCCTTTTTTGCGACTCCGGTAAATTAAGTTCCCTTTGCCAATAAGATGAGCCAAGCAACCAGTCATTGCTTGAAATATATTTACCAGCCTTCTGTAGAAGTAGGATAAATAGTTTTATTTACCCTCCCTCTAGAGTGGTCAGGCTAGATAGTTTGATCTTCTCTACCCCCAAAATGTTTGAGAAAATAAAAAGCTTTTGATTTGCTTTTTCACACTTGGTCCATCGTACCCAGTAGACATTCGTGAATAACTGGTTCATGCCTTTGCTAACTTTATAAAGTTGTACATACAGTTCCTTGGTACGTAGGCTAAAATGCAACATGTTATCACCAAAGCATACCAAAAACACCATTTTAAGTAAGGGCATACTAAATTAACCCTTTTGTGATATTAGAAGTTAATAAGTATGAATGCTCTTAAGTTCAGTATCTATTTCATTTCATGATTAATATATGTGAAACAATCCATTTATTTTTGTCTTATTTTAGATACTGTAGAATAGGCAAAGTTTGTGAGTGCGATTATTTATATTTACGTCCTTGTTGGACCTGCACACCACAATGGTGCCCGTGCATAGACTAGTATTAAGTATTCCGACTTATTTGTATTACTTTTATTTGGTGATGCCTATGTGGATTGACTGTTTGATAGATAAAAAGATGGTTCAATAGATAGATGGTTTTATAGATAAATGGTTCAATAGAAAGATAGAGCGTACGATAGATTATTTTCAAAATTTGCTTTTGTCAGGGGGCGGTCATCAAAAAATGTCAGGCTTTGAAGGCTGCTGCTGGCCTGAATGGGTTTATGTTTACGTCCATTATTGTTTTTTCTTAAATTATTATTCTTTCAAGATTATTATAATTATATTCATTATTATTATTATTATAATTAAATTCATTATTATTAGAGTCCTTATTATTATTCTTTATATTATTATAATTTTCATCATCATTATTGTGTAGTTTTTTCAATCATTTATTGTTACTGATAATCTTCTTTTGGTGTCATTGAAGACGGAAGAAAGGAAGGAATTCTTCACAGCCATGTTTGGCGCGTGCTTTATTGCCACAGCCTACACAGTGATCTCCTGTCTTCACCATAACAGACGGTCCCGGAAAAGCAATGTCATCTTTAAAAGATGTTATGGTACTACCTTGCTCCTCATCGGACTCAACACCATCATCTTCAGAGAGCCTACTGAAAGCAGCTTAACCCGTCGGTGGGGTGCCCATCATCACTCCCTGCACTCAAGAACATGGGTAAGTTTACATTTAAATTCATGATCTTTTAACCATGATTTGTCCACATCTTAGTCATGGTAAATAAACGTTACTTAGTGCATTATTCAATTAATCTACTAGAAATACTGGTCTTTTCAATCAGTTATGTTATGTAATTTAATCAGGTGATAAAGACATTAATCAGAGCCATGTCACCCTACAACATATGTGGTACATACTCCCAAAGTCACACCATGAAGGTTGTCATTATTAGTAAATACCATTACAGATTACATTGCAATTTTTTGATTTCCTGGGCTGTTTGAGTAATTGTTGGTGGGTATTATAACCCCATGTTATACCTAAATATTCCATACATTTCCCATCTATTAATTTTCTACCATTTTCTACCACCACAATGGTGCCTGTGCATAGACTAGTATTACGTATTCGGACTTATTTGTATTACTTTTATTTTGGTGATACCTATATGTATTGACTTTGTTTATCATTTGATGTGTATTTTCCAGGTTGTATTATCTGTTCAAGGAGGAGATAATGACTTTGCAGGATTCACCGCCCCAAAGTGGTGAATGCTGCCTATCATATACAATCCTACAGCACTGTTGAATAATTAATTATCATTATTACTAGCTGGTTTGATAAGTAGATAGCTGGTTTGATACATAGATAGCTGGTTCAATATATAGCTTAATGATTTGATAGATAGCTGGTTTGATAGATAGCTGGTTCGAACGATAGATAGATGGTTCAATAGCTAGATGGTTTGAAAGATAGATAGTTTGATGGATAGATAGCACCCCGCAAGGGGCACACCTACTGTGTGCAATAGGAGTTGGCACCTCCCGGGCAACCCTACGCCAGCGTGGCACCCTGCTCGCCTTATAAAAAAAATGGGGATGTGTGGATCTGTCTATGGATACCATGCATCTAAAAGATCCCTTGGTCATCTTTGGATATGAAGGCTCTGCTCTTTCTCTTCCGCTTTTTCTTCTTTCACATGCTTTGCCATTGTTCTTCAACAATGGCAAACAACCACTTTACGAAAAAAAAACCAATTAATGGCATTAAATAGCCTAATGTGCTGATGTGCCTTTAAGCCCTCATTCATTCATTCATTGGATGGATAGCTGGTTCAATACATAGATATAGCTGATTTATTTGATAGATAGATAGCTGGTTTGATAGATAGAAAGATGGTTCAATAGATAGATGGTTAAATAGATATATAGATGGTTTGATAGATAGCTGGTTCAATATATAGATAGATAGATGGTTTGATAGATAGATAGATGCTTTGATAGATAGATAGATGGTTTTGAGGGTTTATTTTGGCGTCTACATTTGCTGATATTTATGGTTATATAAATGGTTCCAATATAATGATATTAATTAAAGAATAAGTATGTAATACTATGTAATACTCAATTGAATCAAACCCGGCAATGGGCACACGTACTTTATGGTTTGATTTAGGAGTTGGCACCTGCTGGAGAATGCTAAGCTATCTCTAATTAATACATCTATTAAGAAGGTTGTGTGCTTTCTATTTTGAAGGGTTGTGTTTACTACTGAGCATTGGACCTTTGCTAATTCAGAAACTGTATACTGCTTCAGTTTGCAGTGCAAATAATTTCGCTTAACAGCCCTGCTGGAGAGTATTTGTGCTACTTTAAATTTGCGCATTCAAGCACTCAAACTATATATCTATTAGTGCAAAAAGTAAGATGGCTATCAATAATGAAAACACATTTATTCATATGTATATTTATCTATAAGTAAACACACACATATTTACATACATACTTAGAAACATACATACACACATACATACATATATATATATGTATATATATATATATGTATAATTTGTGTGTCCAAGTGCGCACGCCCACACAGATAGATAGAAAGATAGATAGAAATACTGACTGACAAACAGACATGTAGATAGATGTTAGATATTGATAGATAAACATAGAGATAAATACATGTTTCCATTATTGATAGGTTTGTCTTACTTATAGTACTGATGATATATTCTATGACATACTGAAGGACATGCACATGGCCTTTTTTGCGACTCCGGTAAATTAAGTTCCCTTTGCCAATAAGATGAGCCAAGCAACCAGTCATTGCTTGAAATATATTTACCAGCCTTCTGTAGAAGTAGGATAAATAGTTTTATTTACCCTCCCTCTAGAGTGGTCAGGCTAAATAGTTTGATCTTCACTACCCCCAAAATGTTTGAGAAAATAAAAAGCTTTTGATTTGCTATTTCACACTTGGTCCATCGTACCCAGTAGACATTCGTGAATAACTAGTTCATGCCTTTGCTAACTTTATAAAGTTGTACATACAGTTCCTTGGTACGTAGGCTAAAATGCAACATGTTATAACCAAAGCATACCAAAAACACCATTTTAAGTAAGGGCATACTAAATTAACCCTTTTGTGATATTAGAAGTTAATAAGTATGAATGCTCTTAAGTTCAGTATCTATTTCATTTCATGATTAATATATGTGAAACAATCCATTTATTTTTGTCTTATTTTAGATACTGTAGAATAGGCAAAGTTTGTGAGTGCGATTATTTATATTTACGTCCTTGTTGGACCTGCACACCACAATGGTGCCCGTGCATAGACTAGTATTAAGTATTCCGACTTATTTGTATTACTTTTATTTGGTGATGCCTATGTGGATTGACTGTTCGATAGATAAAAAGATGGTTCAATAGATAGATGGTTTGATAGATAAATGGTTCAATAGAAAGATAGAGCGTACGATAGATTATTTTCAAAATTTGCTTTTGTCAGGGGGCGGTCATCAAAAAATGTCAGGCTTTGAAGGCTGCTGCTGGCCTGAATGGGTTTATGTTTACGTCCATTATTGTTTTTTCTTAAATTATTATTCTTTCAAGATTATTATAATTATATTCATTATTATTATTATTATAATTAAATTCATTATTATTAGAGTCCTTATTATTATTCTTTATATTATTATAATTTTCATCATCATTATTGTGTAGTTTTTTCAATCATTTATTGTTACTGATAATCTTCTTTTGGTGTCATTGAAGACGGAAGAAAGGAAGGAATTCTTCACAGCCATGTTTGGCGCGTGCTTTATTGCCACAGCCTACACAGTGATCTCCTGTCTTCACCATAACAGACGGTCCCGGAAAAGCAATGTCATCTTTAAAAGATGTTATGGTACTACCTTGCTCCTCATCGGACTCAACACCATCATCTTCAGAGAGCCTACTGAAAGCAGCTTAACCCGTCGGTGGGGTGCCCATCATCACTCCCTGCACTCAAGAACATGGGTAAGTTTACATTTAAATTCATGATCTTTTAACCATGATTTGTCCACATCTTAGTCATGGTAAATAAACGTTACTTAGTGCATTATTCAATTAATCTACTAGAAATACTGGTCTTTTCAATCAGTTATGTTATGTAATTTAATCAGGTGATAAAGACATTAATCAGAGCCATGTCACCCTACAACATATGTGGTACATACTCCCAAAGTCACACCATGAAGGTTGTCATTATTAGTAAATACCATTACAGATTACATTGCAATTTTTTGATTTCCTGGGCTGTTTGAGTAATTGTTGGTGGGTATTATAACCCCATGTTATACCTAAATATTCCATACATTTCCCATCTATTAATTTTCTACCATTTTCTACCACCACAATGGTGCCTGTGCATAGACTAGTATTACGTATTCGGACTTATTTGTATTACTTTTATTTTGGTGATACCTATATGTATTGACTTTGTTTATCATTTGATGTGTATTTTCCAGGTTGTATTATCTGTTCAAGGAGGAGATAATGACTTTGCAGGATTCACCGCCCCAAAGTGGTGAATGCTGCCTATCATATACAATCCTACAGCACTGTTGAGTAATTAATTATCATTATTACTAGCTGGTTTGATAAGTAGATAGCTGGTTTGATACATAGATAGCTGGTTCAATATATAGCTTAATGATTTGATAGATAGCTGGTTTGATAGATAGCTGGTTCGAACGATAGATAGATGGTTCAATAGCTAGATGGTTTGAAAGATAGATAGTTTGATGGATAGATAGCACCCCGCAAGGGGCACACCTACTGTGTGCAATAGGAGTTGGCACCTCCCGGGCAACCCTACGCCAGCGTGGCACCCTGCTCGCCTTATAAAAAAAATGGGGATGTGTGGATCTGTCTATGGATACCATGCATCTAAAAGATCCCTTGGTCATCTTTGGATATGAAGGCTCTGCTCTTTCTCTTCCGCTTTTTCTTCTTTCACATGCTTTGCCATTGTTCTTCAACAATGGCAAACAACCACTTTACGAAAAAAAAACCAATTAATGGCACTAAATAGCCTAATGTGCTGATGTGCCTTTAAGCCCTCATTCATTCATTCATTGGATAGATAGCTGGTTCAATACATAGATATAGCTGATTTATTTGATAGATAGATAGCTGGTTTGATAGATAGAAAGATGGTTCAATAGATAGATGGTTAAATAGATATATAGATGGTTTGATAGATAGCTGGTTCAATATATAGATAGATAGATGGTTTGATAGATAGATAGATGCTTTGATAGATAGATAGATGGTTTTGAGGGTTTATTTTGGTGTCTACATTTGCTGATATTTATGGTTATATAAATGGTTCCAATATAATGATATTAATTAAAGAATAAGTATGTAATACTATGTAATACTCAATTGAATCAAACCCGGCAATGGGCACACGTACTTTATGGTTTGATTTAGGAGTTGGCACCTGCTGGAGAATGCTAAGCTATCTCTAATTAATACATCTATTAAGAAGGTTGTGTGCTTTCTATTTTGAAGGGTTGTGTTTACTACTGAGCATTGGACCTTTGCTAATTCAGAAACTGTATACTGCTTCAGTTTGCAGTGCAAATAATTTCGCTTAACAGCCCTGCTGGAGAGTATTTGTGCTACTTTAAATTTGCGCATTCAAGCACTCAAACTATATATCTATTAGTGCAAAAAGTAAGATGGCTATCAATAATGAAAACACATTTATTCATATGTATATTTATCTATAAGTAAACACACATATTTACATACATACTTAGAAACATACATACACACATACATACATATATATATATGTATATATATATATATGTATAATTTGTGTGTCCAAGTGCGCACGCCCACACAGATAGATAGAAAGATAGATAGAAATACTGACTGACAAACAGACGTAGATAGATGTTAGATATTGATAGATAAACATAGAGATAAATACATGTTTCCATTATTGATAGGTTTGTCTTACTTCTAGTACTGATGATATATTCTATGACATACTGAAGGACATGCACATGGCCTTTTTTGCGACTCCGGTAAATTAAGTTCCCTTTGCCAATAAGATGAGCCAAGCAACCAGTCATTGCTTGAAATATATTTACCAGCCTTCTGTAGAAGTAGGATAAATAGTTTTATTTACCCTCCCTCTAGAGTGGTCAGGCTAGATAGTTTGATCTTCTCTACCCCCAAAATGTTTGAGAAAATAAAAAGCTTTTGATTTGCTTTTTCACACTTGGTCCATCGTACCCAGTAGACATTCGTGAATAACTGGTTCATGCCTTTGCTAACTTTATAAAGTTGTACATACAGTTCCTTGGTACGTAGGCTAAAATGCAACATGTTATCACCAAAGCATACCAAAAACACCATTTTAAGTAAGGGCATACTAAATTAACCCTTTTGTGATATTAGAAGTTAATAAGTATGAATGCTCTTAAGTTCAGTATCTATTTCATTTCATGATTAATATATGTGAAACAATCCATTTATTTTTGTCTTATTTTAGATACTGTAGAATAGGCAAAGTTTGTGAGTGCGATTATTTATATTTACGTCCTTGTTGGACCTGCACACCACAATGGTGCCCGTGCATAGACTAGTATTAAGTATTCCGACTTATTTGTATTACTTTTATTTGGTGATGCCTATGTGGATTGACTGTTTGATAGATAAAAAGATGGTTCAATAGATAGATGGTTTTATAGATAAATGGTTCAATAGAAAGATAGAGCGTACGATAGATTATTTTCAAAATTTGCTTTTGTCAGGGGGCGGTCATCAAAAAATGTCAGGCTTTGAAGGCTGCTGCTGGCCTGAATGGGTTTATGTTTACGTCCATTATTGTTTTTTCTTAAATTATTATTCTTTCAAGATTATTATAATTATATTCATTATTATTATTATTATAATTAAATTCATTATTATTAGAGTCCTTATTATTATTCTTTATATTATTATAATTTTCATCATCATTATTGTGTAGTTTTTTCAATCATTTATTGTTACTGATAATCTTCTTTTGGTGTCATTGAAGACGGAAGAAAGGAAGGAATTCTTCACAGCCATGTTTGGCGCGTGCTTTATTGCCACAGCCTACACAGTGATCTCCTGTCTTCACCATAACAGACGGTCCCGGAAAAGCAATGTCATCTTTAAAAGATGTTATGGTACTACCTTGCTCCTCATCGGACTCAACACCATCATCTTCAGAGAGCCTACTGAAAGCAGCTTAACCCGTCGGTGGGGTGCCCATCATCACTCCCTGCACTCAAGAACATGGGTAAGTTTACATTTAAATTCATGATCTTTTAACCATGATTTGTCCACATCTTAGTCATGGTAAATAAACGTTACTTAGTGCATTATTCAATTAATCTACTAGAAATACTGGTCTTTTCAATCAGTTATGTTATGTAATTTAATCAGGTGATAAAGACATTAATCAGAGCCATGTCACCCTACAACATATGTGGTACATACTCCCAAAGTCACACCATGAAGGTTGTCATTATTAGTAAATACCATTACAGATTACATTGCAATTTTTTGATTTCCTGGGCTGTTTGAGTAATTGTTGGTGGGTATTATAACCCCATGTTATACCTAAATATTCCATACATTTCCCATCTATTAATTTTCTACCATTTTCTACCACCACAATGGTGCCTGTGCATAGACTAGTATTACGTATTCGGACTTATTTGTATTACTTTTATTTTGGTGATACCTATATGTATTGACTTTGTTTATCATTTGATGTGTATTTTCCAGGTTGTATTATCTGTTCAAGGAGGAGATAATGACTTTGCAGGATTCACCGCCCCAAAGTGGTGAATGCTGCCTATCATATACAATCCTACAGCACTGTTGAATAATTAATTATCATTATTACTAGCTGGTTTGATAAGTAGATAGCTGGTTTGATACATAGATAGCTGGTTCAATATATAGCTTAATGATTTGATAGATAGCTGGTTTGATAGATAGCTGGTTCGAACGATAGATAGATGGTTCAATAGCTAGATGGTTTGAAAGATAGATAGTTTGATGGATAGATAGCACCCCGCAAGGGGCACACCTACTGTGTGCAATAGGAGTTGGCACCTCCCGGGCAACCCTACGCCAGCGTGGCACCCTGCTCGCCTTATAAAAAAAATGGGGATGTGTGGATCTGTCTATGGATACCATGCATCTAAAAGATCCCTTGGTCATCTTTGGATATGAAGGCTCTGCTCTTTCTCTTCCGCTTTTTCTTCTTTCACATGCTTTGCCATTGTTCTTCAACAATGGCAAACAACCACTTTACGAAAAAAAAACCAATTAATGGCATTAAATAGCCTAATGTGCTGATGTGCCTTTAAGCCCTCATTCATTCATTCATTGGATGGATAGCTGGTTCAATACATAGATATAGCTGATTTATTTGATAGATAGATAGCTGGTTTGATAGATAGAAAGATGGTTCAATAGATAGATGGTTAAATAGATATATAGATGGTTTGATAGATAGCTGGTTCAATATATAGATAGATAGATGGTTTGATAGATAGATAGATGCTTTGATAGATAGATAGATGGTTTTGAGGGTTTATTTTGGCGTCTACATTTGCTGATATTTATGGTTATATAAATGGTTCCAATATAATGATATTAATTAAAGAATAAGTATGTAATACTATGTAATACTCAATTGAATCAAACCCGGCAATGGGCACACGTACTTTATGGTTTGATTTAGGAGTTGGCACCTGCTGGAGAATGCTAAGCTATCTCTAATTAATACATCTATTAAGAAGGTTGTGTGCTTTCTATTTTGAAGGGTTGTGTTTACTACTGAGCATTGGACCTTTGCTAATTCAGAAACTGTATACTGCTTCAGTTTGCAGTGCAAATAATTTCGCTTAACAGCCCTGCTGGAGAGTATTTGTGCTACTTTAAATTTGCGCATTCAAGCACTCAAACTATATATCTATTAGTGCAAAAAGTAAGATGGCTATCAATAATGAAAACACATTTATTCATATGTATATTTATCTATAAGTAAACACACACATATTTACATACATACTTAGAAACATACATACACACATACATACATATATATATATGTATATATATATATATGTATAATTTGTGTGTCCAAGTGCGCACGCCCACACAGATAGATAGAAAGATAGATAGAAATACTGACTGACAAACAGACATGTAGATAGATGTTAGATATTGATAGATAAACATAGAGATAAATACATGTTTCCATTATTGATAGGTTTGTCTTACTTATAGTACTGATGATATATTCTATGACATACTGAAGGACATGCACATGGCCTTTTTTGCGACTCCGGTAAATTAAGTTCCCTTTGCCAATAAGATGAGCCAAGCAACCAGTCATTGCTTGAAATATATTTACCAGCCTTCTGTAGAAGTAGGATAAATAGTTTTATTTACCCTCCCTCTAGAGTGGTCAGGCTAAATAGTTTGATCTTCACTACCCCCAAAATGTTTGAGAAAATAAAAAGCTTTTGATTTGCTATTTCACACTTGGTCCATCGTACCCAGTAGACATTCGTGAATAACTAGTTCATGCCTTTGCTAACTTTATAAAGTTGTACATACAGTTCCTTGGTACGTAGGCTAAAATGCAACATGTTATAACCAAAGCATACCAAAAACACCATTTTAAGTAAGGGCATACTAAATTAACCCTTTTGTGATATTAGAAGTTAATAAGTATGAATGCTCTTAAGTTCAGTATCTATTTCATTTCATGATTAATATATGTGAAACAATCCATTTATTTTTGTCTTATTTTAGATACTGTAGAATAGGCAAAGTTTGTGAGTGCGATTATTTATATTTACGTCCTTGTTGGACCTGCACACCACAATGGTGCCCGTGCATAGACTAGTATTAAGTATTCCGACTTATTTGTATTACTTTTATTTGGTGATGCCTATGTGGATTGACTGTTCGATAGATAAAAAGATGGTTCAATAGATAGATGGTTTGATAGATAAATGGTTCAATAGAAAGATAGAGCGTACGATAGATTATTTTCAAAATTTGCTTTTGTCAGGGGGCGGTCATCAAAAAATGTCAGGCTTTGAAGGCTGCTGCTGGCCTGAATGGGTTTATGTTTACGTCCATTATTGTTTTTTCTTAAATTATTATTCTTTCAAGATTATTATAATTATATTCATTATTATTATTATTATAATTAAATTCATTATTATTAGAGTCCTTATTATTATTCTTTATATTATTATAATTTTCATCATCATTATTGTGTAGTTTTTTCAATCATTTATTGTTACTGATAATCTTCTTTTGGTGTCATTGAAGACGGAAGAAAGGAAGGAATTCTTCACAGCCATGTTTGGCGCGTGCTTTATTGCCACAGCCTACACAGTGATCTCCTGTCTTCACCATAACAGACGGTCCCGGAAAAGCAATGTCATCTTTAAAAGATGTTATGGTACTACCTTGCTCCTCATCGGACTCAACACCATCATCTTCAGAGAGCCTACTGAAAGCAGCTTAACCCGTCGGTGGGGTGCCCATCATCACTCCCTGCACTCAAGAACATGGGTAAGTTTACATTTAAATTCATGATCTTTTAACCATGATTTGTCCACATCTTAGTCATGGTAAATAAACGTTACTTAGTGCATTATTCAATTAATCTACTAGAAATACTGGTCTTTTCAATCAGTTATGTTATGTAATTTAATCAGGTGATAAAGACATTAATCAGAGCCATGTCACCCTACAACATATGTGGTACATACTCCCAAAGTCACACCATGAAGGTTGTCATTATTAGTAAATACCATTACAGATTACATTGCAATTTTTTGATTTCCTGGGCTGTTTGAGTAATTGTTGGTGGGTATTATAACCCCATGTTATACCTAAATATTCCATACATTTCCCATCTATTAATTTTCTACCATTTTCTACCACCACAATGGTGCCTGTGCATAGACTAGTATTACGTATTCGGACTTATTTGTATTACTTTTATTTTGGTGATACCTATATGTATTGACTTTGTTTATCATTTGATGTGTATTTTCCAGGTTGTATTATCTGTTCAAGGAGGAGATAATGACTTTGCAGGATTCACCGCCCCAAAGTGGTGAATGCTGCCTATCATATACAATCCTACAGCACTGTTGAGTAATTAATTATCATTATTACTAGCTGGTTTGATAAGTAGATAGCTGGTTTGATACATAGATAGCTGGTTCAATATATAGCTTAATGATTTGATAGATAGCTGGTTTGATAGATAGCTGGTTCGAACGATAGATAGATGGTTCAATAGCTAGATGGTTTGAAAGATAGATAGTTTGATGGATAGATAGCACCCCGCAAGGGGCACACCTACTGTGTGCAATAGGAGTTGGCACCTCCCGGGCAACCCTACGCCAGCGTGGCACCCTGCTCGCCTTATAAAAAAAATGGGGATGTGTGGATCTGTCTATGGATACCATGCATCTAAAAGATCCCTTGGTCATCTTTGGATATGAAGGCTCTGCTCTTTCTCTTCCGCTTTTTCTTCTTTCACATGCTTTGCCATTGTTCTTCAACAATGGCAAACAACCACTTTACGAAAAAAAACCCAATTAATGGCATTAAATAGCCTAATGTGCTGATGTGCCTTTAAGCCCTCATTCATTCATTCATTGGATGGATAGCTGGTTCAATACATAGATATAGCTGATTTATTTGATAGATAGATAGCTGGTTTGATAGATAGAAAGATGGTTCAATAGATAGATGGTTAAATAGATATATAGATGGTTTGATAGATAGCTGGTTCAATATATAGATAGATAGATGGTTTGATAGATAGATAGATGCTTTGATAGATAGATAGATGGTTTTGAGGGTTTATTTTGGCGTCTACATTTGCTGATATTTATGGTTATATAAATGGTTCCAATATAATGATATTAATTAAAGAATAAGTATGTAATACTATGTAATACTCAATTGAATCAAACCCGGCAATGGGCACACGTACTTTATTGGTTTGATTTAGGAGTTGGCACCTGCTGGAGAATGCTAAGCTATCTCTAATTAATACATCTATTAAGAAGGTTGTGTGCTTTCTATTTTGAAGGGTTGTGTTTACTACTGAGCATTGGACCTTTGCTAATTCAGAAACTGTATACTGCTTCAGTTTGCAGTGCAAATAATTTCGCTTAACAGCCCTGCTGGAGAGTATTTGTGCTACTTTAAATTTGCGCATTCAAGCACTCAAACTATATATCTATTAGTGCAAAAAGTAAGATGGCTATCAATAATGAAAACACATTTATTCATATGTATATTTATCTATAAGTAAACACACACATATTTACATACATACTTAGAAACATACATACACACATACATACATATATATATATGTATATATATATATATGTATAATTTGTGTGTCCAAGTGCGCACGCCCACACAGATAGATAGAAAGATAGATAGAAATACTGACTGACAAACAGACATGTAGATAGATGTTAGATATTGATAGATAAACATAGAGATAAATACATGTTTCCATTATTGATAGGTTTGTCTTACTTATAGTACTGATGATATATTCTATGACATACTGAAGGACATGCACATGGCCTTTTTTGCGACTCCGGTAAATTAAGTTCCCTTTGCCAATAAGATGAGCCAAGCAACCAGTCATTGCTTGAAATATATTTACCAGCCTTCTGTAGAAGTAGGATAAATAGTTTTATTTACCCTCCCTCTAGAGTGGTCAGGCTAAATAGTTTGATCTTCACTACCCCCAAAATGTTTGAGAAAATAAAAAGCTTTTGATTTGCTATTTCACACTTGGTCCATCGTACCCAGTAGACATTCGTGAATAACTAGTTCATGCCTTTGCTAACTTTATAAAGTTGTACATACAGTTCCTTGGTACGTAGGCTAAAATGCAACATGTTATAACCAAAGCATACCAAAAACACCATTTTAAGTAAGGGCATACTAAATTAACCCTTTTGTGATATTAGAAGTTAATAAGTATGAATGCTCTTAAGTTCAGTATCTATTTCATTTCATGATTAATATATGTGAAACAATCCATTTATTTTTGTCTTATTTTAGATACTGTAGAATAGGCAAAGTTTGTGAGTGCGATAATTTATATTTACGTCCTTGTTGGACCTGCACACCACAATGGTGCCCGTGCATAGACTAGTATTAAGTATTCCGACTTATTTGTATTACTTTTATTTGGTGATGCCTATGTGGATTGACTGTTCGATAGATAAAAAGATGGTTCAATAGATAAATGGTTTGATAGATAAATGGTTCAATAGAAAGATAGAGCGTACGATAGATTATTTTCAAAATTTGCTTTTGTCAGGGGGCGGTCATCAAAAAATGTCAGGCTTTGAAGGCTGCTGCTGGCCTGAATGGGTTTATGTTTACGTCCATTAATGTTTTTTCTTAAATTATTATTCTTTCAAGATTATTATAATTATATTCATTATTATTATTATTATAATTAAATTCATTATTATTAGAGTCATTATTATTCTTTATATTATTATAATTTTCATCATCATTATTGTGTAGTTTTTTCAATCATTTATTGTTACTGATAATCTTCTTTTGGTGTCATTGAAGACGGAAGAAAGGAAGGAATTCTTCACAGCCATGTTTGGCGCGTGCTTTATTGCCACAGCCTACACAGTGATCTCCTGTCTTCACCATAACAGCCGGTCCCGGAAAAGCAATGTCATCTTTAAAATATGTTATGGTACTACCTTGCTCCTCATCGGACTCAACACCATCATCTTCAGAGAGCCTACTGAAAGCAGCTTAACCCGTCGGTGAGGTGCCCATCATCAGTCCCTGCACTCAAGAACATGGGTAAGTTTACATTTAAATTCATGATCTTTAAACCATGATTTGTCCACATCTTAGTCATGGTAAATAAACGTTACTTAGTGCATTATTCAATTAATCTACTAGAAATACTGGTCTTTTCAATCAGTTATGTTATGTAATTTAATCAGGTGATAAAGACATTAATCAGAGCCATGTCACCCTACAACATATGTGGTACATACTCCCAAAGTCACACCATGAAGGTTGTCATTATTAGTAAATACCATTACAGATTACATTGCAATTTTTTGATTTCCTGGGCTGTTTGAGTAATTGTTGGTGGGTATTATAACCCCATGTTATACCTAAATATTCCATACATTTCCCATCTATTAATTTTCTACCATTTTCTACCACCACAATGGTGCCTGTGCATAGACTAGTATTACGTATTCGGACTTATTTGTATTACTTTTATTTTGGTGATACCTATATGTATTGACTTTGTTTATCATTTGATGTGTATTTTCCAGGTTGTATTATCTGTTCAAGGAGGAGATAATGACTTTGCAGGATTCACCGCCCCAAAGTGGTGAATGCTGCCTATCATATACAATCCTACAGCACTGTTGAATAATTAATTATCATTATTACTAGCTGGTTTGATAAGTAGATAGCTGGTTTGATACATAGATAGCTGGTTCAATATATAGCTTAATGATTTGATAGATAGCTGGTTTGATAGATAGCTGGTTCGAACGATAGATAGATGGTTCAATAGCTAGATGGTTTGAAAGATAGATAGTTTGATGGATAGATAGCACCCCGCCAGGGGCACACCTACTGTGTGCAATAGGAGTTGGCACCTCCCGGGCAACCCTACGCCAGCGTGGCTCCCTGCGCGCCTTATAAAAAAATTGGGGATGTGTGGATCTGTCTATGGATACCATGCATCTAAAAGATCCCTTGGTCATCTTTGGATATGAAGGCTCTGCTCTTTCTCTTCCGCTTTTTCTTCTTTCACATGCTTTGCAATTGTTCTTCAACAATGGCAAACAACCACTTTACGAAAAAAAACCCAATTAATGGCACTAAATAGCCTAATGTGCTGATGTGCCTTTAAGCCCTCATTCATTCATTCATTGGATGGATAGCTGGTTCAATACATAGATATAGCTGATTTATTTGATAGATAGATAGCTGGTTTGATAGATAGAAAGATGGTTCAATGGATAGATGGTTAAATAGATATATAGATGGTTTGATAGATAGCTGATTCAATATATAGATAGATAGATGGTTTGATAGATAGATAGATGCTTTGATAGATAGATAGATGGTTTTGAGGGTTTATTTTGGTGTCTACATTTGCTGATATTTATGGTTATATAAATGGTTCCAATATAATGATATTAATTAAAGAATAAGTATGTAATACTATGTAATACTCAATTGAATCAAACCCGGCAATGGGCACACGTACTTTATGGTTTGATTTAGGAGTTGGCACCTGCTGGAGAATGCTAAGCTATCTCTAATTAATACATCTATTAAGAAGGTTGTGTGCTTTCTATTTTGAAGGGTTGTGTTTACTACTGAGCATTGGACCTTTGCTAATTCAGAAACTGTATACTGCTTCAGTTTGCAGTGCAAATAATTTCGCTTAACAGCCCTGCTGGAGAGTATATATGCTACTTTAAATTTGCGCATTCAAGCACTCAAACTATATATCTATTAGTGCAAAAAGTAAGATGGCTATCAATAATGAAAACATTTATTCATATGTATATTTATCTATAAGTAAACACACACATATTTACATACATACTTAGAAACATACATACACACATACATACATATATATATATGTATATATATATATATGTATAATTTGTGTGTCCAAGTGCGCACGCCCACACAGATAGATAGAAAGATAGATAGAAATACTGACTGACAAACAGACATGTAGATAGATGTTAGATATTGATAGATAAACATAGAGATAAATACATGTTTCCATTATTGATAGGTTTGTCTTACTTATAGTACTGATGATATATTCTATGACATACTGAAGGACATGCACATGGCCTTTTTTGCGACTCCGGTAAATTAAGTTCCCTTTGCCAATAAGATGAGCCAAGCAACCAGTCATTGCTTGAAATATATTTACCAGCCTTCTGTAGAAGTAGGATAAATAGTTTTATTTACCCTCCCTCTAGAGTGGTCAGGCTAAATAGTTTGATCTTCTCTACCCCCAAAATGTTTGAGAAAATAAAAAGCTTTTGATTTGCTTTTTCACACTTGGTCCATCGTACCCAGTAGACATTCGTGAATAACTGGTTCATGCCTTTGCTAACTTTATAAAGTTGTACATACAGTTCCTTGGTACGTAGGCTAAAATGCAACATGTTATAACCAAAGCATACCAAAAACACCATTTTAAGTAAGGGCATACTAAATTAACCCTTTTGTGATATTAGAAGTTAATAAGTATGAATGCTCTTAAGTTCAGTATCTATTTCATTTCATGATTAATATATGTGAAACAATCCATTTATTTTTGTCTTATTTTAGATACTGTAGAATAGGCAAAGTTTGTGAGTGCGATTATTTATATTTACGTCCTTGTTGGACCTGCACACCACAATGGTGCCCGTGCATAGACTAGTATTAAGTATTCCGACTTATTTGTATTACTTTTATTTGGTGATGCCTATGTGGATTGACTGTTCGATAGATAAAAAGATGGTTCAACAGATAGATGGTTTGATAGATAAATGGTTCAATAGAAAGATAGAGCGTACGATAGATTATTTTCAAAATTTGCTTTTGTCAGGGGGCGGTCATCAAAAAATGTCAGGCTTTGAAGGCTGCTGCTGGCCTGATTGGGTTTATGTTTACGTCCATTATTGTTTTTTCTTAAATTATTATTCTTTCAAGATTATTATAATTATATTCATTATTATTATTATTATAATTAAATTCATTATTATTAGAGTCCTTATTATTATTCTTTATATTATTATAATTTTCATCATCATTATTGTGTAGTTTTTTCAATCATTCATTGTTACTGATAATCTTCTTTTGGTGTCATTGAAGACGGAAGAAAGGAAGGAATTCTTCACAGCCATGTTTGGCGCGTGCTTTATTGCCACAGCCTACACAGTGATCTCCTGTCTTCACCATAACAGACGGTCCGGGAAAAGCAATGTCATCTTTAAAAGATGTTATGGTACTACCTTGCTCCTCATCGGACTCAACACCATCATCTTCAGAGAGCCTACTGAAAGCAGCTTAACCCGTCGGTGAGGTGCCCATCATCAGTCCCTGCACTCAAGAACATGGGTAAGTTTACATTTAAATTCATGATCTTTAAACCATGATTTGTCTACATCTTAGTCATGGTAAATAAAAGTTACTTAGTGCATTATTCAATTAATCTACTAGAAATACTGGTCTTTTCAATCAGTTATGTTATGTAATTTAATCAGGTGATAAAGACATTAATCAGAGCCATGTCACCCTACAACATATGTGGTACATACTCCCAAAGTCACACCATGAAGGTTGTCATTATTAGTAAATACCATTACAGATTACATTGCAATTTTTTGATTTCCTGGGCTGTTTGAGTAATTGTTGGTGGGTATTATAACCCCATGTTATACCTAAATATTCCATACATTTCCCATCTATTAATTTTCTACCAGTTTCTACCACCACAATGGTGCCTGTGCATAGACTAGTATTACGTATTCGGACTTATTTGTATTACTTTTATTTTGGTGATACCTATATGTATTGACTTTGTTTATCATTTGATGTGTATTTTCCAGGTTGTATTATCTGTTCAAGGAGGAGATAATGACTTTGCAGGATTCACCGCCCCAAAGTGGTGAATGCTGCCTATCATATACAATCCTACAGCACTGTTGAATAATTAATTATCATTATTACTAGCTGGTTTGATACATAGATAGCTGGTTCAATATATAGCTTAATGATTTGATAGATAGCTGGTTTGATAGATAGCTGGTTCGAACGATAGATAGATGGTTCAATAGCTAGATGGTTTGAAAGATAGATAGTTTGATGGATAGATAGCACCCCGCAAGGGGCACACCTACTGTGTGCAATAGGAGTTGGCACCTCCCGGGCAACCCTACGCCAGCGTGGCACCCTGCTCGCCTTATAAAAAAAATGGGGATGTGTGGATCTGTCTATGGATACCATGCATCTAAAAGATCCCTTGGTCATCTTTGGATATGAAGGCTCTGCTCTTTCTCTTCCGCTTTTTCTTCTTTCACATGCTTTGCCATTGTTCTTCAACAATGGCAAACAACCACTTTACGAAAAAAAAAACCAATTAATGGCACTAAATAGCCTAATGTGCTGATGTGCCTTTAAGCCCTCATTCATTCATTCATTGGATAGATAGCTGGTTCAATACATAGATATAGCTGATTTATTTGATAGATAGATAGCTGGTTTGATAGATAGAAAGATGGTTCAATAGATAGATGGTTAAATAGATATATAGATGGTTTGATAGATAGCTGGTTCAATATATAGATAGATAGATGGTTTGATAGATAGATAGATGCTTTGATAGATAGATAGATGGTTTTGAGGGTTTATTTTGGTGTCTACATTTGCTGATATTTATGGTTATATAAATGGTTCCAATATAATGATATTAATTAAAGAATAAGTATGTAATACTATGTAATACTCAATTGAATCAAACCCGGCAATGGGCACACGTACTTTATGGTTTGATTTAGGAGTTGGCACCTGCTGGAGAATGCTAAGCTATCTCTAATTAATACATCTATTAAGAAGGTTGTGTGCTTTCTATTTTGAAGGGTTGTGTTTACTACTGAGCATTGGACCTTTGCTAATTC
This sequence comes from Maea johnstoni, assembly GCA_963942565.1. Lineage (NCBI taxonomy): Eukaryota > Metazoa > Annelida > Polychaeta > Spionida > Magelonidae > Maea > Maea johnstoni. The sequence goes on along the minus strand of OZ012688.1, from coordinate 5,179,901 downwards.
AGAAACTGTATACTGCTTCAGTTTGCAGTGCAAATAATTTCGCTTAACAGCCCTGCTGGAGAGTATTTGTGCTACTTTAAATTTGCGCATTCAAGCACTCAAACTATATATCTATTAGTGCAAAAAGTAAGATGGCTATCAATAATGAAAACACATTTATTCATATGTATATTTATCTATAAGTAAACACACATATTTACATACATACTTAGAAACATACATACACACATACATACATATATATATATGTATATATATATATATGTATAATTTGTGTGTCCAAGTGCGCACGCCCACACAGATAGATAGAAAGATAGATAGAAATACTGACTGACAAACAGACGTAGATAGATGTTAGATATTGATAGATAAACATAGAGATAAATACATGTTTCCATTATTGATAGGTTTGTCTTACTTCTAGTACTGATGATATATTCTATGACATACTGAAGGACATGCACATGGCCTTTTTTGCGACTCCGGTAAATTAAGTTCCCTTTGCCAATAAGATGAGCCAAGCAACCAGTCATTGCTTGAAATATATTTACCAGCCTTCTGTAGAAGTAGGATAAATAGTTTTATTTACCCTCCCTCTAGAGTGGTCAGGCTAGATAGTTTGATCTTCTCTACCCCCAAAATGTTTGAGAAAATAAAAAGCTTTTGATTTGCTTTTTCACACTTGGTCCATCGTACCCAGTAGACATTCGTGAATAACTGGTTCATGCCTTTGCTAACTTGATAAAGTTGTACATACAGTTCCTTGGTACGTAGGCTAAAATGCAACATGTTATCACCAAAGCATACCAAAAACACCATTTTAAGTAAGGGCATACTAAATTAACCCTTTTGTGATATTAGAAGTTAATAAGTATGAATGCTCTTAAGTTCAGTATCTATTTCATTTCATGATTAATATATGTGAAACAATCCATTTATTTTTGTCTTATTTTAGATACTGTAGAATAGGCAAAGTTTGTGAGTGCGATTATTTATATTTACGTCCTTGTTGGACCTGCACACCACAATGGTGCCCGTGCATAGACTAGTATTAAGTATTCCGACTTATTTGTATTACTTTTATTTGGTGATGCCTATGTGGATTGACTGTTTGATAGATAAAAAGATGGTTCAATAGATAGATGGTTTTATAGATAAATGGTTCAATAGAAAGATAGAGCGTACGATAGATTATTTTCAAAATTTGCTTTTGTCAGGGGGCGGTCATCAAAAAATGTCAGGCTTTGAAGGCTGCTGCTGGCCTGAATGGGTTTATGTTTACGTCCATTATTGTTTTTTCTTAAATTATTATTCTTTCAAGATTATTATAATTATATTCATTATTATTATTATTATAATTAAATTCATTATTATTAGAGTCATTATTATTATTCTTTATATTATTATAATTTTCATCATCATTATTGTGTAGTTTTTTCAATCATTTATTGTTACTGATAATCTTCTTTTGGTGTCATTGAAGACGGAAGAAAGGAAGGAATTCTTCACAGCCATGTTTGGCGCGTGCTTTATTGCCACAGCCTACACAGTGATCAATCCACCAGTCAGCTGGACGAGACCATCGAGGCCACCTTCACATGCCATGTGAAAACAACGCCAGTATTGTGTTTGTTGTAGATGGTGGCATCAAAGTACCTCCTTCATCAACGATATCTTTGAGCGTATTGCCAGTGAAGCTTCCTGTCTTGCCCACTACATCAAGCATTCCACCATCACCAGTAGGGAAATCCAGACCGCCGTCCGTCTGATCCTGCCCGGAGAGTTGGCCAAGCATGCTGTCGCTGAGGGAACCAAGGCTGTCACCAAGTACACCAGCTCCAAGTAAACGGTTGCCTAACTGCTTTACTACCCCAACGGCCTTTTTCAAGGCCACCCAAAACCTCCAAAAAGAGATCTATCTTACGCTGTTATGTATTTTCTTTTTCACTGTATTATGCTAGTCTCTAGTGAACTATATTTGGTCACATTTATCCTACTGAATACCTCTAGTTGAGAATGTCCCAATCGGACTTTTGCCATTTGAAGTTTTTACTACTGGTCCTGTAAAATTTGTACTGGTCCTACAAATATTTCCTTAACATTAAAAGAAAAAAACATTGCTTAAAATTCACAGACAACAGTTATTTTATTTATTCTATCTTCATTTATTTCAAAAACAATTTTGATATTCTTGAGGGGAAATTTGTTAATAAGAATGCCCCCAAATGTTTACTGGCCTTGTAGGACCAGTTGAGGTCTTTTTTTACTGGCCCGAAGCCATTTTTGGTAATTTTTACTGGCCTGGGGCCATAGGACCACTGTTAGCGTCGAGCCCTGTTCCTATTTTACATTATTTAAGTTTGAAGGTTAAGTCACAATATTGAGCTGAATCAGATCAAAATGGTCCTTTTTCATCTGACTTGAACAATGATTTCCCATCATACATTAGGCCCCCTATTCCAGGAAAAATATGTAAATCATTTTGTTGTAATTCCGACATAGGCACACTAAAAACTCTCCAAAGTGAAATAAAAAAGTAAAAAGTAGCCTGTTAATTGCATCAGACTTCAAGTCAGTGATGGATCCAAAGTATAACAGGCACTGAAGGAAGGCCTTAATTCATACTTCATTATCTGAAATACATATGGGAAGTTTCACAGACATTGGATTACATTCACAGATTCATATATATCTGTTTGATTAAAGGTCATATTGCAGGTGGCGCCACCAGGGAATCGTCACTTCTCGACTATCCTCATTAAATATCTTTCAGAATGAAAGTTTCAATGAAACATAGAATAGATAAAGAAGTGACCATTTACAATGCACAGTCAACTTTAATTTGTACCTACACATAGCTCTGTACAAGTAGTTAGGGGGTCAAAAAGGGGCGCTAAGAAACATTTCTGTGGCACATTCAGTAAAAAGTACTTAGGTCTTCATACTTTATTATCTGAAATACAAAGTTTCACAGACATTGGATTATATTCACAGATTCATATATATATCCGTTTGATGAAAGGTCATGTTACAGGTGGCGCCACATTCCACCAAGGGGTACTTCTCGACAATCTTCATTAAATACCTTTCAGAAATAATATTCAATATCAATGAAACGGGAAAAAGATAAAAATGTGACCATTTACAATGTGCATGATGCATAGTCAACTTCAATCTGTACCTACACATATCTCTGTACAAGTAGTTAGGGGGTCAAAAGGGGGGGCTAAGAAATATTTCTGTGGCACTTTCAGTAAAAAGTACTTAATGGCAGCAACAACCTTGCTTTCTGTCTATGTATTCTCAACAAAATATCATAACACCTAAATATTCTGTACATAAATGAACGTTTTTGGCCAATTTCTTTTGATTTTTTTAGATTTGTGGCACTTATTCTATGCTTTTAATACAAAGTGCACGATTTGACCAAAATACGTCTCAAATCCGCCTGACTACGAGTTCGTTCCGCCATTTAATTCAATGCATGACTAGTCAAGCAGCACAATTGTGAAAGGGTGATATGTTTGATATGGAAAATAATGGATAGTGCTGCTCGACTTATTGAGCTTCTTAGTAATATCATATACCAACCAATGCAGAATGAAGGCTGGCAGTGTCTTTTTTGGATTTCTGTCATTTGAGCGCAAGAAGTACCCCTTAGTGGTCAATAACACTAGAAATAGTTCCACTTTCTCTCTCAAACGCTAAAGGGCAGCATTTTTTCTAATCAACATTTCATTGTGTGTCAATATGCTGCTGGACAGTATGCCAGTCTCAAAATTACGACTTAAATTCAAATATTTAAATAAAGATATAATTCCAGCTCAAACAATACCCACTTTATGCTAGAGACTTCACACTTCTAACATTTCAATGCGAAATCGTTTCACTCTTTAAGTTTATGGCAATTCTGTTATCTCATGGAACATGCACTAAAAGGTTAACATAGATTTATGGGTAATTTCCTGAATGCAAGGGACACCGACAATTTGATAGTGGTGCATAGATCTGGTCAAAGTGGTTCAGAATTTGGAATTCAAATAAGCATGTTTCCCATTCAGATTTATCTCTTTAACCAGAGAAAAAATAGTTTCAAGTAGTTTTCCCCGATATCGCAAATATATGAAGATATATGTAGTAGCCCATATTTTAAACATGGTATGAGTCCATCATTTTTAGGCGCAATATCGAGTCCTTGCAATATAATAGTGCCATTTAATTCCTGCATTAAATGCGTGCGTAGGCTGAGCATACTACACGACCACGCACCTGATTGCCACGTATAGGTCATTGGTATACAGGTGAACTTGGATATGATGGACCACTGTACGATGGATTTTTGTATATGACGGACGATATTCTTGGTCCCAGTCCGATGCATGTCATGTATATGTCATGTGTATACGACGGATTTTGCATATGACGCACCAATTTTCCTGGTCCCATTGAGTCCGTCATATCCAAGTTCACCTGTATATTGAGTCTACAAATAAGTGAGATGAAAAGAGATTCCTGTACATGTTTAGGTCTACATGCAGAGCTAGGATATGAGGCGCTGTTGTGGACAAAAGTAAAAAGTACAGCATAAATGTATGTAAAAACATTTGAAATTAACTATATTTTCAATGAAAAATAAAGAAAAACTTTGAAATGAAATAATTTGCACTGTAAAAATAAACAAAACATTGGAAACTTTGTAAAAAACTTTGAATTAAAAATTTATTGCGTTGAGAAAAGTCAAAGAAACAATGTAAATTTTTAAAGATAGGCTGAAATTTACATATAATTCTCTATAAAAGTTCAGCAAAATTTTCTTTGATAATATAACATTTTTCAATTTCTCAATGCCTTTCTTTAAAAATCTCAAGGCTTTTTACTTTTTTTGGAAGTTTTACTATTCTTTTTTTGGAAGTTTTTTTTCTAAATCTCACTGTAATTTTATCAATTCTCACTGCGTTTTTACGCATCATCCGGGTCATGAAGCTTCTATAAATAACTCGGGGAATACCTTCATGACGACAACATACGTGCGATCTCAATCTTACGCACGTGATCGTGAACTTAAGTACATATCAGTGACCTTTGATAGACGGGTGGGGAGTAGACCCTCCGTGCCGTAACGTTTTGCACCAGTCAATTGAATCCTCGGGAGGGGGGCCGGGAAATGGCCAGGCGATGTCGGGCTTATCCTGTTTATAGTCTGTCTGACTCGAGTTTGGCAATCACTTGTGCCACTTTTTTGTGACAAAACGTTCGAGTTTTCCATCCAAACTTGGCATACATGTTAGGAGCACTACTACGTGTATATATTAACATAGTTTTTGTCTCAACTCCGCAAAATGTTGATTTTACCTTGGATTAAGAAAAGAATGGATATGTAACGAGAGACCAATTACTATATGCCCTATAGTTACATGCTAGCCTCATGCCAGGACTAGCAGATAAGGCAGCAGCACGAGGTCACGTGGGAACAAGGACCAATCAGGGCTCCCGCATCGATTACATTACAGAGAAACCTTATCTCCACCACCTGCTGGGGGTGCCCAGAGCACCTATTAGCGACTTTTAATTGACACTGGTTGAGGCTAGCATGTTCAGGTTGACCGGCTGGTTTCCATTCCATGTGTTGGTCTTCTAAGATTTTACTCATTAGGTCCCATTGTAAAATGTGTCCATTGCCAACAATACCATCTCGCGTGTCTGTATTGTTCGCAACAGACAAACACGCGAGATCGTAGTGTCGGTAATGTGCACATTTTACAACAGGAACTAATGAGCAAAATCAACATTTTGCGGAGCTGAGACAAAACGTATGTTTGTACATACACGTAGTAGTGCTCAAAAGATATTTGCCAAGTTTGGATGGAAAACTCGAACATTTTGTCACAAAAAAGTGGCACAAGTGATTGCCAAACTCGAGTCAGACAGACTATAAACAGGATAAGCCCGACATCGCCTGGCCATTTCCCGGCCCCCCTCCCGAGGATTCAATTGACTGGTGCAAAACGTTACGGCACGGAGGGTCTACTCCCCACCCGTCTATCAAAGGTCACTGATATGTACTTAAGTTCACGATCACGTGCGTAAGATTGAGATCGCACGTATGTTGTCGTCATGAAGGTATTCCCCGAGTTATTTATAGAAGCTTCATGACCCGGATGATGCGTAAAAACGCAGTGAGAATTGATAAAATTACAGTGAGATTTAGAAAAAAAACTTCCAAAAAAAGAATAGTAAAACTTCCAAAAAAAGTAAAAAGCCTTGAGATTTTTAAAGAAAGGCATTGAGAAATTGAAAAATGTTATATTATCAAAGAAAATTTTGCTGAACTTTTATAGAGAATTATATGTAAATTTCAGCCTATCTTTAAAAATTTACATTGTTTCTTTGACTTTTCTCAACGCAATAAATTTTTAATTCAAAGTTTTTTACAAAGTTTCCAATGTTTTGTTTATTTTTACAGTGCAAATTATTTCATTTCAAAGTTTTTCTTTATTTTTCATTGAAAATATAGTTAATTTCAAATGTTTTTACATACATTTATGCTGTACTTTTTACTTTTGTCCACAACGGCGCCTCATACAAAAGTCCATCGTCTTCTGGTAAGTTAGTGCTGTACCAGAAGTCGATCGAATTCTGGTACAAGTAATAGCTGTATCAGTAGTCGATCGACTTCTGGTACAGCATAGCTGTACCAATCGTCGATTGGTACGGATCGACTTCTGGTACACGACATATATATACATTTATATATATGTATATATAAAGATATAGATATAAATATATATATAGAGAGATAGATTTATATATATATATATATATATATATATATATATATATATATATATATATATATATATATATATATATATATATATATATGTATATATATATATATATATATATATAGATAGATAGATAGATATAGATAGATAGATAGATAGATATGTATGTATGAACATACTGTATGTATTTATGTACATACACATACATACACACATACAAACATACACGTTATATATATATATATATATATATATATATATATATATATATATAATAGTTTTCATATCAGAAGGCCAATTGGGGTATTAGGTCATACCATAAAATAGACGTTGATTGCACTGATTGACATGTTTTATATGTTGCTATAGTATAACATAGGATTGCAAACATTCTGTCACAAAGCCTCAGATGAAAGAAAATCCAGATGATTATCATATTACACTAATACGTAATGCTTATCAAATGATCTATATTTTGCTTTTATGTTACTTTAAATGAAACGCTGCTCAATACATTAGCTTGCATTACATCAGGTAACGGGCTGTTGTTAGTCTAAACAAATATTCCTTATACCGTCGGAGTGGGAGAATGGCAGCATTAATGCTTGAACAGCTCTGGTTCCTATTTTATGCTGGAGGTATGATCAATTCTTGCAGTATAACCCATGCGCATGTAAAAGTGCACCCAGGATCCGATGACAACTGCACCATCAATATGAGTAACAGTTGAACAAACTTTTGAAAATGGACAGTTTAATTTAACATGAACACCTTTCCGTCAATTATTTCTCAAAATATTGTTATGTAAGCAAGATATTTCTATTTGTGTTGGACCATGAGTACATCCCCATTGTTAAAAGGTTAATGCCGAAGTCATTCAAAGCGAGGCAGAAATAGTATGCTTTGAGCTATATATATATAAACTAGTTTTACTAATACACTTTCACAGTTTGTGGGAGAATCAAAAGCAGTACACATCAATAGGAAAATACTGCAGCAGATGGTGTTTCAAATATACACAACTGCATGGAGATTTCCCAGTAGCACCATGATATTTTACCTTAATAGATGAAATCAAAATAGAATCAGCTTGGACCAGTTGCAAGAGGATTCAACACTTGTTACAAATTGAGTGGCGCTAGATTCAAAAACTCCAATTGAATAGTTGCTGTTTCATCTGACTTCCTGCTCCTTTATAAACAGAGCATTTCTTCAAGAACCAAAAGGAAACTTAAACGGGAAGCAGAAGGAGTTCAAGACTAACTGAGTATTCGGAGTAAGTCCATTAAGGATTTCTAGAAAAATAACCAATCATGGAGAATAGCTATAACCACACATATTGCTATGATTACAATATAACTACATCATATATTGATAACAGTACTTCGTGGCCTCTAGGATTTGCCATTGGAATGATAATATACATAATCTTGGTTGTAATGGGAGGGATAGGCAACTGTATGTCCGCAATCACCATCTGTTCCACTAAGACACTGCGCACAACTAGTGATTACTGTTTCATTGCCCACTCCAACGTCTCTGACGCTCTAGAGGTGTTTCTTCTTTTGCCAATCAGCATATCCGTCTTTCATCACAGTGGGACTAGTGCTGGTTGGTTTCCTCTATGCTTTGCAGACCACCATTTGAGATGTGCACTATCTTTGACGTCTGCAATGCACATTCAATTCGCTTCATTATCCAGGTATCTTCAGATTGTGTACCCCTCAGTGTACAACAAAATCAAGCCGTATCCGTGGATTTCTATTATGGCGGCTTTTTCGTGGATTTGGCCGAGTATAATACAAATCATCATCTACTTAAAGGTGGATTTTGATCTAGTTTTTAACAGCATAGAAATGAAATGCACTTATTCAAGTCACTCGAGGGCTTTTGCAACTACCTTTTCTATGGTGGTTGCTCACATTCCAGTTATATTAATCACGTTTTATTTCTATATCCATATCCTCATCAAGGTTTGCATGTCTCGTAAAAAGATCACATCATTCAGACCACAGGATGGTGCCAACCGACCAAGGATAAGCAAGTCTGAATTAGCTTTGACCAAAATATTTTTTGCGGTTTTTCTCTTGTACGTTTTCAATTCAATTTTACCTGGGACGATGAAAATGGTTTTACCTGCAGGAAGGGAATTGGCATTGATTACGAGTATGATGTTTCGTAGTATGCCTGTCGCACATTTCTTGGTGTTTGTTGTTATGAATAAAAGGTTAAGGGGTAATATGAAAAACACCTTTCTTTATTGTACCAAAAAGGTGTCTGCCAATCCACAAGCTTCGCTGCCTACTTCTCACACTACATAAACAACTTCAGCGGAGGAACTTAATTGTAACAATTGTATTATCTATAGGTAGGCACACTATTGATTATGATAGTAATACTTAGATTCAATAATACACACGCATGAAATTATATTTATTTAATAAATAGATAAATTATATATATATATATATATATATATATATATATATATATATATATATATATATATATATATATGTGTGTGTGTGTGTGTGTGTGTGTGTGTGTGTGTGTGTGTGCGTGTGGTTAGCTTAGATACTTAAATGCCCTTTATCGCAGTTTATTTATTGATTATTATGTAGCTATATGTTCTATTAATACATGCCTTCGTGGATGAAACCAATAGTGATCATATATATATTTATATATATATATATATATGTATATATATATATATATATATATGTATATGCTAATTAATTATGTATATGCTAATTATTTTAAAATGGTCACTATCATTGTCATAAATGGATGCACTAACACATTTTCGTTGTTTACTTCTTGCCCAAGAAGTGAGAGCCATTGCGTGGTAAGGATCAAATGGACATAGCATGGTTAATAAAGCTGCCAATAATCCTTAATCTATTGTTTCGTTGTTCCATTGTTTCCATTCCTCCATCACGTGATTATCACGGCCTGCCATCTGGTCATCAGCAGAGCGATGCCTAAGAGTTACGCTTGAAAGTGGTGTCGTCTGGATCTTTGATATCTTTGAAAATAATTTGGAAATTCAGAATAATTTTACAAAATATTTGAAGGAAGGTTGTTGGTTATATTCTGATTAACATTTCCTCATCACATATTTTTTGAATTATGCTTTAGCCTGAAAGATTTCATAAAAATTGTCTGGCAGTTGTTGATCGCAATGAGTATTTATTGGTTTGATCCACAACCTTTGCTACACATAAGGGAATTCATATGCAGTAGGTTGATTCACATCTGTCCGCTAAAATACCACCTCTCCACCTGGCGTAAACCTATGCTCGCACAACAGTGAACATAAATGGACCCTTCAATGCTAAGGCTGCTTTCATCTAAAGCACAAGTACGCAAATATCTTTGAAATCCATCTTAACCCTGTCATGTTGGTATTCATTGGAAAGCTCTTGCTAAATACTGTCAGATGAGCACCCTTGTTCCAGGGTTTCAGTCACATATATTTTTTTTACATCATTCTAATCATTTTCAGGCATAAAATACAGAAAAACCCATTCTGTAATTATGTTTTATTGGAAGTGAAGACTGGAATCTCCTTACAAATGTATGATTTCGGATCGAGCTTCAGACATATAATGTATATGTGTGGAATTCTCGTCAAAATCACGATAGAATTTCACTTGATGCTATATGGTAGGAACATTCTACAATCATCTCACAGAATGTCCTGGGGTTAATGATTTTGCAAATCAAGATATTCGAAATATACATAGAAACTTCAGGAATTAAATTACAAATTATGAAAGGATCAATGGCATACAAAATAGAGGGCAAATAAACATACTCTCCCTGTTGATGTCATAAATAGGTCACCTAATTGGCAAATGGCCAAAACTTTGATAAGGCCAAAACAATTACTTCAAAAGAACTATTGGCAGTTAGGGTGTTTTTAGCCTAGCCCTAGGTCTGGCAATATTTTTACATGGACATGTTTTTAGCCTAGCCCTAGGCCTAACAATATTTTTACATTGCACCTCGTTTGTGTGATGTGTCTTTTCACTACCATAGATATTGGGTTCGAATACGACTCGAAGCAAGTTTCCAGTGACTTGGGGTTAGTTGGTCGTTCCCCCTGGTACGACGGCTGAGTGATCTGAGGGCCTGCCCCGATGACCGTGTGGTCTGAGGAGTTGTCACTGACTGCTAGCCATCTCTCACCACTTCCCGGGTTCAAATATCGACCGGGGCAAAGTTGTCAGTGACTTAGGGTTAGGCGGCGTTTTCACCGGGTCGTCTGGTTTTCTCAGCCACGTACAACTGGCTAGTCACGAATTAGCCTAAAATGACAATCATACGAAATTCCGTAATTTGAGGTATTGCGCATTTTTTGCTTGCTGCCTTTCATCACTGTCAATTTAGTGGGAATTTAGTGGGAATCCGGCTCAAAGAATGTGAGAGGGTTTCCAGTGACTTGGTGTTAGTTGGTAGTTTTCCCGGGCACGACGGCTCAGTGATCTGTGATATTGAGTACTGATTGCTCACCACTGTCAAAGGTGCTGGGTGGGGGGGAATCCGGCACTACGGATGAGAGAGTTGCAATTGGCTTGGGGTGAGTCGGTGGTTTTCCTAAGTACTGTATACGGCTTTAGTTTGGAGTACTAAAAAAATCGGTTTAGAGTCCTGCTGGAGGGTATTTTTCTACTCTTAATTCGCACATTTAAGCACTCAAACTAAACATTTACTACTACACACACACACACACACACACACACACACACACAGTATATATATATATATATATATATATATATATATATATATATATATATATATATATATATATATATATATATATATATATATATATATATATATATATATATATATATATATATATATATACTTATTTGAAGGATGTTATGTTGGCACTATTATGGGGAACACGAAAACAACGCAAATTAAATGCCTTTTAGAAAATAGAAGTTATACAGTAACTGGCTTGGCACGATCTAGAAGAAATAGGGCAGCAAAGATGACGCTAAACAAAATTACATACCCGATACTATCCACTCGATACACGTGTATGTCAGCAGCTTAATATATTACCTTTGAGTCACGTGTGATGACAGATAAGTAGGGGTAACTATATCTGGGTTACAAAGTAGCTAACAGATCCGCAATAATTTATTATGACATACGTACCATACTACGAAAGGGGTTACGTGACAGGCAAAAAAATCAATTTTTTCCAACAATATTTTCCGAAAACGTGCGAAAAAAATTATCAAACATTTTTCACCTACACTTTCGGAAAACGTGCAAAAATCATTTTGTTTCCATACAATGCCAGGGAAAATATCATGTTTCTCAGTGACAGGATACGGTGTGACTTTTTGCTGCAAAAAATTAATAATAGAATTATTCAATTGTTAAATGAGTGGGCACTTGTGTCACGAAGTGGATTGTTCGATTTTCTATAGCCAAATCTTCCACCCCAACCTTTTTTTCCAGTATACTGTAAAGTTCGAGATATTAGCGTGCTTAAATTTAGCGAATTGATCCATTTTGCCATGTTAGCGAATCGTAATATTAGCGTCTGAACCATCTCAAAAAGCGCCATCTCAAACCAGTTTCTGGCCACATATACATTTAGATATGATAACCCTTACTTCAGAATATCATTATCATTCTCGGAATCAGTTATTTACTGAGAAAAAACGATGTTGAATGGGTCAAAATCGTCACACGCGTGGCGCCATATATTGACAAAAAATCTTGGAAAATGGAACAAATATGAGCGGATCGTAATATTAGCGAATCTGACCCACTCGCTAAAGTCGCCAATAATAGTTCCACGCTAATATTTCGAACTTTACAGAATTTGCCGCAAAATTGGTTACCAGGCTAATCCTAAGGTGATCTGCTTAACCGTTTCCAAAAAAAAAATCTGACCGTGTCCCCAAATGGTGGCATGGTACTTTCGTAAATCCCAGGTACTCCTCTTTCATTTGAGACCACAAAAGAAGAGCTTCTCGGTGGGGGGGGGGGGGGGGGGATTAAACTCTCATTTTAGAGCCTTTTGAGGATTTGGCCACTAGACTGATATATAGTAATAGATGTATAATTTGAGTTGTATTCAAAGAAGCACAAATACCCTCCAGCAGGGCTCTAAAGCGAAATTTTTAGCACTCCAAATTAAAGCCGTAACATGGATGGAGTTTATGCTCACCGTAATCAACCCTTTTGCTGCTGATGGCTAATTTGGCCAATGCAAAATGGTGTACAAACGTGACGTTATTGTGGATTCATCAGAAGTTATGGTGAAATAAACTATGTTGTTATACATCACCCTATATTAAGAGTCATTTCATAATTCACCCTATCTGTCAGAAAAGGTAGAATAATAGCACAAGCAGGTAAATAATTGCCAGTCAATAATCGGCTGGCCAATTTTGATTCATAAAACAGGATAAAAGTTGTGGTGGGCCGGGTGACAACTTACCATCCATAAAACTGAAATAACTATGATATTAGCTAGCCGAAACATTCATCAGGTGGTTACAAGGTGGTTTCAACGGATATGGTGATTACAATTATAGTTTAGATACACTGCATCGTGCACTGGTGCATCGATTCATTAGTCGGTTTATTAAATGAATGCTGCTGCAGAACATTGAAATCAGCTCTGGTCCTGTCCTACGCTTTTCCCGCTTGTTAGGTCTATAAAACGTTCGGTATAACAACACAGTTATTGCCAGTCGTGTTGGTGGATGGTGCAGATTATCATCCCTCGAAAGTAATTATAATAATAATGATAATCTGCACCATCCACCAACAAGCCAGGCAATAACTGTTTAGTATATAAAATCCGCCCCTGCTTTACAGCATGATGTAATATGACTTCCCTATGCTAAGTGGTACATACTTACTCCTTTCCTACCGCATTGCCCACAATGGCCTGAAAGTTTTGGCCATAACTCTGCGACAAAACCAGATCTTTACAAGTATTTGATTGAGAAATCCCCATTAAAACACAAAAAATAATACTCATTCAAACATTTTGTGAATTTATATATGTGAACTATATCTGGGTTACAAAGTAACTTATATATCCGGAATAATTTATTATGACATACGTACCATAGTACGTACGTACTATACGTATACGTACCCAGCACTTTTTTGGGGAAACATGAGAAATGAATCAACTATTTTTCTAACATTTTTTCCATACAAGGCCTGGAAAAATATTTTTGTCTCTCAGTGCCAGAGTACGGTGTGACGCTTTGCTGCAAAAATCGATAATCGAATTACAGTATTCAGTTGAGATAAAAATTCGAAAGAGAAGAATAGTCAACACTTTATTTTAAAGACGAATAATAACATATCGACTTTGATAATAACGAAGAGGTTAAGTCGACTCGGAAACACTGTTAAATGGATTGAAAAGTGTCACGACCATTTAGTCAGTATCTACTCAACGTAGGGAAGTCATATTGGATCATACTTTAAAATGTGTGAATTTTATGAAGTAGTTTCCCCATAACTTCTGATTAATCCACAATAAGTCGCACTCACCTGCACAAGAAGTAGCTGCAAACGTTTCCTGTTCAAACTATTCTGACTCCATAAAGATGGGCGTGGGGGAAATTGATTAAAGCCAATGATATTCAAAGGAAATATTTCGATATGATCTGATTAATAGTTCTTCCCTACAACAACCAAATGAAAACGGAGATATCACATAAATAGCCAAATCTCTCAAAAAGCCACAACAGAAAATACATTTACGCTAGCTTAAGCGTTCGTATACAGTATCCATACGCGTGTTGAGGAAATATCTTGAAAACACAGGGCAATTTTGAGAAATATTTGTTTGAAAGTTGTTACTCTTGTTGGGTTTAAAAAATCCTTTCTGAATGTTTTTGCAACTGATACTCTATCTGACGGGTTATGTTCGAAATTGTCATACAATATGATCACCCCAGATATAAATGGTTAAACTCATATCAAAGTGGGTCTTACATTTGGAATTAATGCAATTCATTAAACATGATACGTTGTTTACGACTAACTATGTAATGTTATTTCCGTAAGAGTGGTTGACTTTGAGACAACCTTTTTGATATCATGATGAATACTCTGGCCTCTGACCCAACATGCTAGGCTGCTATACACATACCAAAGCTATCGTGTTGCTCGTTCCCTTTTCTTACATACATACATATATTTACATGTATATATATATATATATATATATATATATATATATATATATATATATATATATATATATATATACATATACATATACATATACATATATATATATATATATATATATATATATATATATATATATATATATATATATATATATATATATATATATATATATAAACTAGCGTTTTTTCCTGAAAATTCCGATTTTCAGGCAAGTAAGAAGTATACTAGGGACTTACAGTAAATCGGCGAAATACTGAAATTTTCTGACTGGCTAGTCACCTTTTAATCAATATCAATACGATAGAAAAGAAGGATGAATGAGACTCAAGTGCCTTTTGCCTTATTGCGAATAAGCCGTGTCTAGTCATTTGTAACGGAAGAGAAACCAGGAGTACCCAGTGAAAACCATCGCCTAACCCCAAGTCACTGGCAACTTGCTCACAAAAGAGATAGGACTCGCTATGTAAACTGTTCACGCAGGTGTGTTTTCGTGAACTTCCCCACAACGCGAATATCGCAAAATTCAACAAGCCGCAATAAATACTAGATATACAGTACTTATGGGTAGATTTAGCGAAATAAGCGTACAACTGTTCCCCATTTAACGTTTTGCTCTGGCCTCTAAATGCGTGCAATGTTTATTGCCCTCGCAAAAAAAGGATCTATGATGAAGTTTGACCTCATCGTATTTCTGCATGAGTACATTACTACATTGTATTTTTAGTAAGCATATGAGATCAACTCCACCTACAACAATGGCTGGACAGTGTCCAAATTTACACGCAGCCATCGACCTTCACCCGATCACAAACAGGGAGAAGACGGATGTGGTGATAAAATAGCGAATCAAAGATCAGAGGAGCACGCTGGTTTCCAAGTACTCCATCTAGATGGGTCTATCAGTTTAAGTATCGAGTTGTTTTCATAAACAAGACTGCATCGAAACAGGTCAGACAGACTGTACACACTATGAACAGCCTTAAGATGGTAGGTACTATATTACTAGCCTAGAAGTTACCAGTGATTTGTCGTTAGGAGGTGGATTTCGCCGGGTACTCCGGTTTCTTCCACCACTTACAACTGGCAGGTCGCGAATTAGCCACAATATAGGAAAAAGGAAAAGTATAGAAAAACAAAATGACAAATTGATGAGATATGTTCAAATTTGGCAGGCTATGTGTAACCAGATGCAAATGGATAAAATGGGTAAAACCCTTTGTCATTCTTTAACTCAGGTTTTTATTTTTGCTACGATGGCTGATAGGTTAGTGTCGAGTGATGACAATAGCGAAACTGATAGTCTCAACGCGTCCACCAAGGGAACCGCCGTGACCCAGTGGTCACGATGCCTGGCTCCCAAGCTTCAGTTCGCAGGTACGCGTCTCCGCAGGTTGGATGGTCGCTATATAGATGTGCGGCGTTAAGGAGGGCGGTGTTTGGTTCCTCTGCAACTGAAAGGAACTATTCGTGAAGAGAAGGGGATTTTTTCTCGGTTTCGTGTTTCTATCTCGTCGTGATATTACCTGAGCTGTTGAAAGAAACGTAAATCCCCATTCCGTCCTTCCTCCTCCGTAACAGCGACCACTAAGTTGCTGTGCTCCAGGACTTCATTATTTGATTTTTCTCCAGACGATGATGAGACCGCTGCGTGCCCTTGGCGTGGTTCTCCAGAAGAGTGTCTATGATGGCGGGACAAGGGCTGCCCTCCCAGCTTCCATTATCATGGGGGGTAGATACAGGTTCTACTCTTCCTCCGTCACCAGGGACTCACCCATCAAAACAGCACCAGAAAGACCACGATTGGTCGATATGAGATTCGGGCAGAAGGTGAGTGCAATATTAATGCTTTTGAAATTTCCGTCTGGATCTTTGATAATTTTGACAAAAACTTAGAAATTAAGAACGATTTCATGAAATATTTGAAGGGAAGTTGTTCAACATCAACTCATTAATGCTTAATTGATGTAAGGATCACTTTTTAAATTGTCGTCTGGATCTTTGATGATTTTGATGATGACTTGGAAATTAAGAACGATTTCACAAACTATTTGCAGGGGTGTTGCTCATTATTAACCCATTAATGCTTTAAAGGATCATTTTTGAAATTACCGTCTGAATCTGTGATACTTTTGACAATACCTTGGAGATTAAGAACGATTTCACAATATATTTGAAGGGTAGTTGTCCAAAATCTAACTCATTCATGCTTAAGATTCACTTTTGAAATTGTCGTCTGAATCTTTGATATTTTTGACAATAACTCTGAAATAAAGAACGATTTCACAAAATATTTTAAGAAGAGTTGTTGGGATGTGTTCTGATTAAGATTTCTCCTTGAATTGTTTTCCAAATTATGCTTTTGCCTGAATGATTTCACCAAAATTGTTAGACAGCGTTTGATTGCTGAGAGTATTAATGGATGGGACAGTCCATTTGTATCTGGCGTCAGGGATTGGCTTTAACATTTTCAGGCAGGAGCAGATTTAGCTCCTAGGATTTAGAATTCTGTGTAATTTAATA
Organism: Maea johnstoni; assembly: GCA_963942565.1. Taxonomy (NCBI): domain Eukaryota; kingdom Metazoa; phylum Annelida; class Polychaeta; order Spionida; family Magelonidae; genus Maea; species Maea johnstoni. The sequence goes on along the minus strand of OZ012688.1, from coordinate 5,162,394 downwards.
TATGTTTATGCTTCGAATCTGGCTCGAGACATATGAGGAAATAACCCGTAACCTGAGGCTAGTCGGTGGTTTTCCCTGCGCACTCGTTTTTTCGGAACCAATGGCAACAGGCTAGTCACAATTAAGCTTAATAAATAAGATAAAACAAAACAATGGTTGATGAAGGAAATTCTAAAATCCAAAATCAGAGATACAGAGATACAGTACAGGCACTTAATTCCGGCACCAGTCGACCGGACGTCTGCTAGTGCCTGGTTGTAAAAACACCCATGGATAACATTGCAAAGAAATAAGCCAAGCACATAAATGACACTCGTAGCTTGCATATCAAAGCTCAGTTTATTTACAGTGAAGTCAGGGACCTGCGGTCGCATCCATGCCGAGTATACTGGGTGACAATCGGACATGCTGCCATATATCATGCCCGGGTTGGCTGTTCGCTATATGAATGTGCGGCGTTGTGGGCTGTCTATGGTCCTTCTGTAACTGAAAGAGTGCAGGAATTAAATGCCGGCTCTTTAATAGTTCAATTTAATGAAGGTGAAAAATCCATCTTTTTCAGATTGCAGGGGCTTTCACCGAGTATGAAATGCAGCGTCGGCTTGGCAATCTTCGCGCCTACATGTCAGACAATGGCATAGGAGGTGTGATTTTCACCTCCTACCATAACTGTCTCTATTACTCGGGCTTTCTCTACACGTCGTTCGGGCGCCAGTATGGGGTCGGCGTGACCTTAGACGACTGTGTGACCCTCTCAGCAGGGATTGACGGGGGACAGCCGTGGCGCAGGTCCTACGGCGACTCTCTCACCTACACTGACTGGCACCAGGACAATTTCTTCTACGGGGTCAGAAAGGTCATGAGTGATGTACCTGGAAAAATCGCCATCGAATTTGATCAGGTGACCATGGAAAATTGGAGGAAGTTTGAGGACGCTCTGCCGTTCAAAATCATGGTGGATATTGGGGAGCCGACCATGTACATGCGGACCATCAAGTCCAAGGAAGAGATAGATCTTATCCGGCAGGGGGCGTACATAGCTGATCTAGGGGGGTACGCCGCCATCGATGCTCTGCAGCAGGGGGCCGTGGAATATGAGATAGCGAGACACGCAACAAGTACAATGGTACAGCAGATATCACAGGAGTTCCCCAGCTCTGAACTCATGGACAGTAAGTACAGTAAAGATATTTAATTCCTACACCAGTCACTCTGACGCCTGTCAGCAACTGGTTGTACAAACATCCATGGATAACATGTCGAAAAATGATAAACCAGGGTGTATTATTGATCAACGAAGCTGCTTTTCAAAGCTACGTTCGTCAGTGGCCTACGGTGGCATCCATGCCTATGGAAAATGGGCGGCAATCGGGCGTGCTGTCGTATAATGCATGGTCTGCCACCGCATTTAATGCAGGAATTAAAAACCGGTACTGTACAGTAAAGATATTCAATTCCTGCCCCGTTTACCGGTTGCCTGCCAGCAGTTGGTTAGAAAATTGCCCGGCAGCTTAGATTAATTGACATTCGTTCAGGCAGTGTGGTCGAGACGGTGATGCGCGTATATTCACTTAGCTGCATATGAATTCAATTTTTAGCCTTGACGTCACGGGCGTATGTAGCCTTATTATTTATGCACAGGCTTCAATGGCATTCAAACATACGGTTGTGTAGAATGCCATGTCTGCCTGCATATAAAGTGCATGAATTAAATGTCTTTACTGTAACCAAAGAAATCACATTTGCCCCAAGGTCACGGCTTTTTTGTTTAGTTATGACTGTTTGTGTTGTTTGTTTGTCTCTATTTGTTTGTTTGTTTGTTAGGATTTTCATAGATTTCAATAGCTTTGAACCTATTATGATAAGATAAAACCTTGGAGCCGACACTGGAAGATAACTGTTAAATTCGACTTCGGAGTTAAAATGATCCGTGGTCTATAGCTAATTGTTATGATGCCTGACTCCCAACCAGGAAGTTTTAGGTTCGAATCTCTGCTGGATCCACACAACTGTGTTGGACTGGTCGCTGTAAAATGTGTGGCTTTGTACAAAACTATTTATGGTACTTCTGCAACTGAAAGACCTATTGGAACTATTCGCAAAAAAACAAGTAATTTTTTTTTTGTTTTGTGATTTTATCGCTGTTGAAAGTGACGTAAATATGTTATGTTCCTTAAGAAAAGTCGTAAGAGGTATCACTGATGGAAAAAAAACATCATACACATGTAGACATTGCTCCATATCGAGTTTTAAACTTCAGCTTCATAACTTCCAAAATATGCTATTGTCAAAGAGATATCGGCACCTTACTAGTCCAGACTTTTCGTCAGCTCCAGGCTTGAATGTGTCACAATTTACAAAAAGTTTTTAGTTTTAGTTTCATAATTTCCATAATATGCTATTGTCAAAGGGATATCGCCACCAGATCACCATGACTTTTTGTCAGCTAAAGGCTTGAATGAGTCATGAATTATTCCATATTGATCATCAGATACGCAACAAGCAGATCCCGCTCCACAGCCTCGGCACTACCAGCCCAGGTATTGACAAGAGTGCCTCAAAGGGTGCGTTCTGTGCATGTGCGTGAGCAACCTTCTATGGTGTAAACAAATACATAAGTACTCATTGGTCTTTATCTCCTGGTGACGTCACACTTAGACTAGTTTCGTGTACGGTAGTTGTATTCATAATGGGTCCTATGGTAAATGGTCTGTGGCGACAAATCCATGTTTCTATTCATCTAAGAATGTGTTAACTTGCAGCTGTTTTCCATCTATTTCAGCGTGGACGTGGTTCCAATCTGGGATAAATACTGATGGTGCACACAATCCACTCACATCAAGGAGGATCAAAAATGGTGACATTTTGAGTCTCAACTGTTTCCCTTGCATCAGTGGGTAAGAAATTAGAATTTTATTTATATTGTCATTTTCTCTGCCATGTCAATGTTTAATTGTGACTAGTCAATTTGTTAATTGTGGTGGAAGCAGGAGTACCTTGGAAAACCACCAACTTACCTCAAGTCACTGTTGTGTCTCTCACATGCGTCAGGTCGTGAAGGGAATATCACCATGCAAAAAAAATCATTCACAATTCAATTCATTTGCTCTTGCCTATGCAGCAACTTAAACAAAATGGAACATATAGATCTGTACATTTAAAGTTTGAGGTAGAAGCATCAACAAAGCTAAAGGACAATGAGGTACCTTACACTCCCTTAGGGGGGGGGGGGGGGGGCGCACTAGGGTGTTTAGGGGGGCGCATACGCTCATTATCAAAATTTAAAAATACCCCTAAAGCACTGATTTTTGGCCAAAAGAGCACCCTTATTTTAATAAAAACGCTGACTTTTTCCACTAAATAAACATCCCTTCTTTTATCAAAACACTGACATTGGATGAACGGGAACACATATTTTAACTTTAGATTTTATAATCTTCTGCGTGTTTAGCGGCAGCAAACTCGGAAGCCCAGTCACTTCGGGAGTCACTCGGCGTCAGAGCTGCGTATATTTCGTGGATTGTAAGGGGATTTTGACCCCCATACTTCGTACCTGGGTACAAAAAAGTACCCTTCTTTTACAAAATCGCGGACATGCAGAAGACCCCTTCTTCCACAAATACGTAACGCGGGTGCGGCCCCCCTCTGTACCTGAGTGCCCCCCCCCCCCCCCCCCGGGCTTACAATATTGATCATTTTTAGGTCATATCAAAATCTATTAGACACGCGCCTGTGGTAGTTCAATTGTATTGAACCTTACTCTATGCGACGATATCTTATTGTGGATATTCTGTGTTCAGAAATGGGAAAATAGGTAGGGTTTATATCTGAACTAGCGCCAGTGGGTGATAAATTTGACAAAGCCTTTCTCTAAAGTTAAGAGTCGAAATAATCAGAAAAAACCTCTACAAGAACTGCCAACTCAAATATTTTGTACTGTAAATTCTTGGTTAATTAGACCACCATAGAAATTTGGGTCAATCTGAGAGTAGTAGACAGGGAGTGGGCACTGGGCATGCATCATCAAATTTCGCTGCCTCTCACTATGAGTCATAGATAACCTGTGTACCCCAGCCTGGCTGCCTGCTGACCCAATCTCCTTGGAAACATATCTGACCTAGATAGGATGACATCCCCCAGCCAGCCAGTCTCTCTGATGCATGCTTACTGCACAGATCACGTGACCAATACAACCCCAGGCTACACCTCGCAACCCGAGGCGCAGATGCTGTAAATGCTAGCATGCAGTACCTATGGGGTTGCGGATCAAGGTTATGTATTTCTCTGGGTCAATGCAGTTATTTAACAAAATTATCATTGGGAAATCTGGGCCACTATCGATCTATTGCAGGTGGCAATTTCACAAAGTTTTTATGAACCATAAAAATCGTAGTTAAAAAAAGTGCCCTATATTACCAGGGAAGTACATACTTGTTATCCATTCTCCCGGATAATACTGAGAATTTACGGTGGGTCCTAGAATTTCTCTTTTTACGGCAGGTACTACACAGCATTGGAGAGGACCCTGTTTTTGGACCACATCCCTTCGCAGCGCCACCTGGATCTGTGGGAGATCAACTGTTCCGTCCATAGGCGGGGTCTGGAGCTCATCCGGCCCGGGATCAGGTGCTGTGATATAGCTGCGGAGCTTAATGAGATTTACATGGAGAATGATCTCTTGGAGAACCGAACCTTCGGTTATGGCCATTCATTCGGTTCTCTTTGTCACTACTATGGCAGAGAAAAAGGTAAGAACCGTAAATTCTCGGAAATATTGAACTCCCTGGGAATTGGGCCACTTGGGCCAAAATAAGTAATATTGACCACCTTACAGAATGATCTCTTGAAGAACCCAATCTTTGGGTAAGGCCATTCGTTTGATTCTCTATGCAAGAACTATGGCAGAGAAAAAGGTAAGTACCAAACATTCTAGGAAATATTGACTACACTGGAGAATGATCTCTTGGAGAACCAGTTAAAATTTAAACTATTTGATTGTAGAATGATAACCAGAGCAGTACCAACAATCCTATATCCATATTTAAAAAAAAGCAATCTCAAATTCTCAATTCCAAAGTTATTGTCAAAACAATCATATATCTAGACATGAATTTCTGAAGGAACTTGCAAACATTAACGAAAATCAAGAAGCAAGCATCGAGAAAAAATCATCAATGTTTGTCATTTTAGATGGAATGTTAAGATCACTAGGGGAACAGTCTTGGCACTGGGTAAATTCTATTTTGCCAACACATCTTTTTGTTTTAGATGAAGTTTAATGAGTATGTTGTTTATGGCCTTTTGATACTTTTCTTAGTTTTCTGGTTATATTCAGTTTTGTGTCTGTTTAATCACTTTGTTTCCTATATATTGTATTACTAAACATTTCATATCATGTAGATATAGTCAATAAAGAATACAGTAGGATGCAATGGGTTAAAATACGCCTTAATGCCACACTATATTTCAGCACTTGAGATTCGCGAGGATATTGACACTAAGCTGGAGCCGGGGATGGTGGTCTCCATGGAGCCCATGATTATGATCCCTGAGGGCCAGCCGGGCGCCGGGGGCTACCGGGAACACGATATCCTAGTTGTCACGCACAACGGGGCAGAAAACATCACCGGGTTCCCCTATGGACCAGAACACCTCGTCATACAGAAATAAAACATGAAATAAATAAGGAATAACCTGCTGGCTGAGATCAATGAGCTATAATTATGGGAAAGGTATAGAGGCAGGATATGGTTATTATTTCTGGACTAATAACCATATCTCTTTCCTATATAACCATCTTCTATGACATGGCAGAAGTGTGAATTTTGACACTATAAGCTATTGAATGTAGTTGGTATAAGGAATTTGAAGTAGATGAGTAGCTAAATCTGGACAGGCACAAATTTTAGAATCACTGCTTTGACTGCATTTTTTAAACTCATGGCTGAAATCCTGGTTAGGGCTGAGGTTGAGATCCATTTTTCTTAAATTCGATTACTGATATTATTTCTTTCCATTTCAATAAATTTGATTCCATTCTGGAGAACTGCAAGCATGAAATATTTATCATTTTCACATGGTATAACACTATATCTTTGTTGCTATTATCCTAAAAGACAAATATGTATGCTCAAGATGTGGATGGATTAAGGGAATAGAAATGTCAACACTTCCATTCATAGTAGCTTCTCTATAATACTTGTATGGCTGTTATAGCAATAATTGTGTGTGTATATATATATATATATATATATATATATATATATATATATATATATATATATATATATATATATATATATATATATATATATATATATATATATATATATATATGTTACAGTAAGAGTGTCAAACCAGGGATTTAGTCAAATCCCTAAAACTTTCAGGGAATCTGTCAAATTCCTGTTTCACTCAAGGATTCAGTCCCTAAATGTCTACGGATATGACTAAACCCCTAAAAATAGGTGGGTCATTTTTGACTTGTTTACTGGAGACCTTTCAGAGGGATTGTTGAATGACAATTACCTTTGTTTTATGCTTAGTTGAGCGCTACTTATGATTCCTGATTATCAAAGTATTGAGGTACAAAGTAATGCTGA
>OZ012688.1:5073292-5153292 GCA_963942565.1 Maea johnstoni | reverse complement strand
ATATATATATATATATATATATATATATATATATATATATATGAAAAAGGTAAAGGTATTCGGTTTATAGTCTTGTATCCACCGAAGCGCTCACACGACCTTCCTCCCCTTGCAGGCCTGTACACACGGAAACCATTTCAATCCCCCGGGGGATATTCCAGAGCAACTGGCAGCATATAGCGCACATGCTCTAAACACTGCCTTATTTTACGCTAGGTACCCCTTTTGTAGCCAGGTAGACTGAAGCAATAAGGAATAAACTGTCTTGCCCAAGGATAGACCAAAGTGCCCTGGCCGGGAATTGAACCAGTACATTATAAATTATATATATATACAATGAGTTCCATGACAAGATTATCATTTTTATTAATTTAGCATGATCTCTACAATGAATATCATTTTACTAGATAGTAATAACCTCTCTAGTCAAGCAAGCTGGGGTACTGATTTTTGTTGAATCCCACAATGATACCATAAGCCTAAGTATACAATGTTTTAATTCTGACATTAAATGAATGATATTAACTGGTTACTTACCTCTATCATCTCATAAACACTCTCAGGATCTAAACTCCCAGAACCTTCTTTTTTCAGTGCTGTGATGGTTCCCTTGGCTGTGACACCAACCATTAACCTACAATAAAATAAAAGCAGTCCAAAAATATTTTCTTTACAAAATAGTTGGGTTCTCTGGATGTGAGTAAATACAGGATCTACTGATGTAATGTAAATTATTCATATCTGCATTTCAATTGCACACTTTGCATTTTTGGACAAATTAACTGATATCACATATTGCCTGAATTTAGAAGTGCAACTAAAACAGCAGTTTCTAAAATAAAATTTGTTCAATGGTTGCATGGGAAGTAGTTTGAATTGAAACATATACACCTTTTGGTTAGTAATTGTTCATGATATATATATATATATATATATATATATATATATATATATATATATATATATATATATATATATATATATATATATATATATATATATATATATATATATATATATATATATATATATATATATTGTTCTGTTTCTCTAATTGAGATATTTTATTTTCAACCCAGGACAAATTCTGCTCCTCTTTTCTGGGTCTTTCAGAAACCCATAGAATATAAAATATGAGTGTGGTACAAATCTAAGAGAAATTTGATTATTTTCACTATTTCTGTCATATTACTGCAGAGACGTGACTAGCCAGTTGTAAAGGGTGGAGGAAACCAGAGTACCAAGCGAAAAACACACCAAGTCACTGGCAACTTCATCACATGCCATATATAGAGCCAGCACCTACCTAGCTAATGTACATGCTTCCTCTTGCATTGTGGCATCTACAATGTGGGCGTGGCCAATCTGGAAAATAACAGCATGGGTACAAGTCAAAATACATGTTAGATTTCAATTGCCTGATATTTACGCTTTTGTGTAACCATACAAACCATGAGGACAGCTACTATCTCAAGCATTTCTAAAGCAAATATTGTGCATAAAAATACAAGCGAAACCGGACTGTTACTTTGTCATACAAATATTTTAGCTTGATTACCATACAGTAAATTTATATTCATTCTATTTGCATTACAAATAGTCTGTATTTTGCACTGTCTGCAGTGAAATCCTTGGCAGCAGTCCAGATTAATCCAAAAATGCTTACAAATTTCGATTTGAAAATTGTTGTCTGTATCAATGATACTTTTGACAATAACTTGGGGGTCAAGAATCATTGTATAAAATATATAAGGACAGTTCCCATTCATGAGAAGATAAAGCATGTTCCTATCCAACATATTAGAAATCCAATTTATGAATAATTTGTTTGTAGCGTACCTTACTGAGTGTGACAATACATGGGGTATTACTGATATCCAACCTACGACAATCATGTGGATCATCTGATAATTCTAATTCTGTCAGACCATTGTCATCAGTATTCACTTTGATGTTGGGAATTCTGAAACAAAAAGATAAAAAAAAAAATCAATTTTCATGTCGATATTATTAAAATCATCCATTGGGTAAACAAGAATTTGTTTTAAATCTGAAACAAAATGATATTCCATTTTGCTATGACTAAAATCATCTATTCTATAAACAAAAATTTGTTTTAAATCAAAATAACTAAAAAGATCCAATATGCTAGCAAGTTAGGGTAGTTCCCTATATGGGAAAAACGTGCTTCAGGTGTTGCACTAAAAACATAAGCTGGATAAGGAAATCTTTATATTCAAAAGAAATCTATATTTTATAAATTTTTATCAAGTCATAAAAAGTTATTTAGAGATATGGACCTAAAAACATGCCAGAGAAATCTTTCTACTATAACTAAATATACTTTCGTATGACTTATGGTTAATCGGTGGTACTTTAATTTTCTTAAACAAATATCTCCTCATGATTAACCTTGGAAAGACAAACAAAATTCCAAATCATTAATCAGTAGGCATGGCAATACCTGCTTATTGTAGAGTTTTTTACCTTGTGTTGTGAAGGGCTGCTTTCACTGCCAGTGATACTGCATCAAATAAGTTTCCACCGCACTCTAACAACTGAAGAAAATTCCAAAATCACAGAATGTATAGTAAATCAGTAAAAGTCAGCATTAAACATCGAAACACATCACAGGATAGTTATCGCCTTCTGTAAACCCCTTTAACAATTGTGACCCTTCTTTAGAGATTTTTCCAAACTGGTGATTAAATTACACACACAGAGTTTTATGCTGGTAACATGATGTGTGATATGAGATCAAATTCAATTGTCCTTAATACTATATATGCTTATTTTAGATGGCTTACAGGGTTAATTTGTGAATAAGATCTGGAAAGATAAGATAATTTTATTTAAGTCTCACCCATTATAGAATTGTACAAACATAACATAACAAGAACAATGGATGGTCAATTTTGACCTAAGAGAGACTATACAACTAAGCTAAGAAATACAAAATATGCATTGTTAAAAATATATCAATAATACAAAATCTGTTCTTGATACATCAGTTCTGATATTTTACAGCAAGTTGTAGCAATAAAAAATATCATATCACAATTGGACAATAAGGGTCATATCAAAGCAATACTCTTGATACTCACTAGTATATCTATGTAGAGTATCCAGCACTGTTCTCTAGGCAGGACACAGAGCGAGGCCAGGTCCAGACAGCCGGGACAGTCGAAGGCTCGGGCCAGCGTGTTACTGATCTCTGTGGCCAACTCCTCACCACCGCGTCCCTCGAACTCTGGGGTTGCATTCGCAGAGCTGTACAAAACAAAAACAATTACAAGGCAGTGTTCACATCTGGGATTGATCTTATTGGTCGTCTAGGGGCATTTGCTCCTGAAGTTTGTGGTTTTGCGACCAGATGTTAAAATATGTAGGAGCCAAGTTGGTCAATTTTCAACTGGAGTGATTTGAGAATGTTTTTTGCCAATTCTTATCACTCCTTATTTTTCCTAATACTGACCTACGAAAAACAATGTTTTGCGATGTTGAGCGGCTTGAGTCTGATGTTGCAGCTGCTAAGGTAATTGTTATCAAATTGGTGGGGCAACCTGGCAGGACTATCTGACCTTGGGTCCAACTTGCCACACCTGACTAGTGACTACCTGGGTGGGCCGGGTACCTATACAAAAAATCTTACAAAAACACCTGAGTGTCATTGTGCCAAAAACTCAGTGTTTGTGCATCGCAATGACTCCCTGTCTAAACTTGACTCACCAATCTACAAAGAATTCCAGTTTGCCCTCCTTTGGTCTGTCAGGGGCAGGGCTCCCTAGCTCCGCCTTGACACCTACCAGGACATCAGTGTGAGCCTGCAAAATAAAAGGCGAATATACTGTAAATCCTATTAATTTACCAAAGGCAATATATTTTGATTTACGGGTGATTGGTAAAATAAGATTTGGAAAGTTTTCTAAGCTTCAAATTGGCAAACTTATCATTTTGATTAAGCAATTCACACAACAATATACTGTAGCTTTTAATTTATCAATGTTTTTTGATTTGCTGGGTTTTACCAATTAGATGTGATTGGTATTTAAGTAAGATTCGAAAGTTTTGAAAAACTTCAGAAATTTAGTATTTTGATAATCAAAACTTCCCCTGGGTATTGTAAACTTTGCAAGATAGGAACAGACCACTGCTGTTTTTAATTTTCCTGTTTAATTGTTATCTAATGGTTAAATTAACTTACAGAAGCAGCTGATATAGGCTAAATCAACCTAATATTACCCTACCCAACTTACCATTTTAAGCATGTAAATCAAGAAATTCTTTAGGGAATATAAAATGGAATATCATTTCCCTGGAGTGAGGAAAAACTGTGCAATCAAATACTTAATCAACCTTAACCCTTTACAATTTATATTCAAGATATTTGCATTTGTATGGGAATTGAAGAAAAATCTGGGTGAAAAAAGTTTATGAGGACACTTTAAACATATTATTGAGATTGAATATTTTGTGCTTAATTTGACAATTAAAAAAATTTGACCTGACCCATAATAGTGTTTTAACTAAAGGATTTTATACATACCGACAGGCGATAGATCGAGGGTTTCCCATTAATAATTTTGCAAAATAGTTATAGTGGCCCAATTTCTAGGGTGGTCTTAATTTCCGAAAATTCACAGTATTAGAAACTTACAAGTCTTAGTCTTGCTGAGCCGCTTGCGTTGGATACAACGTCGCTTTCGAGTTCCATGTAGCGATAATCCTCATTGCCACGCCCATCACTGCGATAGTTGTCCTGTCAACAGACAATAAGTGCATTAACTGGGATGAAAACATGTAACAGGGGTGACCAAGCTTTAAATCCTGGAGCACAGGTTTCTATGTAATGTAAAGCAGTAAACGATGTGACAGCCCTAGTTTGTCCTTGCCCCCTTGTGACATCACACTGCTGCCTGATTAGAGACAACTGGCATGTCCAGCCCTTCACTAGCGCATATAGTAATTGGTCTCTTGCTACATCTATTCTCTTCATTCATCTAAGGTATACATAATTACAGAGAAAGTGGCTAATCAACGTGTGCAGAACACAACTTTAGAGCTATTCGCCGCAGTCAGCCTGTTCAGGATGACAGGCTGGTTTCACATCCACTTATATTTTTTTATGTAAGGTTGTGGCAGAGAGATCTATTTATATAAATAGATCTCTGTAGTTGTAATCATGATGATGAGGATCATGTCAAACAGGGTATAGTCTATAGACTGATAGATTCAGTCCATGTGTGTTGTCGCGCTTGCTGTTGGCAGGGTAAATTACAATAAGTTGATCATCAAAGACTACTATGGAGTTAAGAAATTCGGCACCAATAAGAAACCAACAACCCTACCTGTATGCCGTGGACAACAAACGTTCTTTCGGCCTCACTTAGTAGACACTCCGCCATGCTTTTGAAGTGCTTGTGAACTACGTCACTTAAATATGTGCACAATTTTCTGTGACGTATCAATTTGTGTGAAGATGGCATCCTGGAAACTACCTGCAAGCTAACCTCTGCAATTATCTCTAGATTGGAGCGAAAATTTTGAGCATCCTGGTTAAAACTGTGATATTTTGACAATGTAAGTATGGTGATTATTTAATTTTCAAAACATGAGGGATCCACTTATTCGCTAATGACTCAGCATGCTGATTTTATAGCCTGATATCTCCAGTTCCTTTTGAAGTCATCCTTCCAGTCTATAGTACTTGATTAGCCCATAACCCTCACCTGAACAGTGGTTATATGGCTTTTTGATCCCCGGCTCTGCATAATTTGATTATGAAAAGAGCCTTGGCTTTCAGTAGTGTGAGAAACTAGGATATGGTCTTCTGATTGTTAATTTAAGTTGATCACATTAAATACTACTTAATCAGATATTGATGAACACTAATATTGTTGAGTCTTTCCTATGTGGCATTGAATATGATCATAAGATGTGGGAGGGGCCACAAACATGCTGCATCAGTGAATAGAGACGACTCAGCCCCTATCCTAAGTAAACAGTCATTGGTAGTGCTGACACCAATATCTGTGTTTAGACAGTCGCACACTAGAAAGCTACCACCATGCCTCTGGTTATAAATGTCAAACGATTTATTATTTTTTTACATAATTTAAGGTATATCTTATTGGAATAATTTTTTGACTCAGTTTTTCCTGTACCCTACTCATATTGGTATGTTTAAGGGGCCAACCCCCCCCCCCCCCCCCCCCTCCCCAACAAAAGAAACCTTAACTTCTTGAACCCTTTTATTTTGCACACTATTTATGTTAAACTTGTATATTGCAGCTTTGAATACCAATAAAAGAAGAATATCTAAACACCTGCACATGAATTTAAAATAAATAAATACTATTTTACATCAGTTCGACATCTTTATTTTTACTAGTAAATACATAGTGGCATCAATTCTTTCCCCATAGAAGAATTCTCAGGAGATAACCCACCCCTGCTTTTTATAAAAAAAATAGCAGGGGCTTGGAATGAAGATTTTTTTCCAGGTAGCCCAAGTGCATCCTCATAAGCTACCTAAAAGTGTGTATATAATATAGGAACCAGTGCATGGTCTTAGCCAGCAGGGCGTCTGGGTGTCTTTTTGGACACCCAAACCCTTGAAAAGCACCCCTCAGGACACCTAAAAATTTTGGTGAGGAATTTATTAAAATGTCAATTTCAAGCATATAATTGAATTTTTTCATCTCTATGTAATTTCCATGACATTGTATATATATAAGCAAATCATACCTTATTTTGATAAATTTATACATGTTTATGGGTGAAATCCAAGTATATTGTGGTCCCCCTTAAAAATTTGGATGCCCAAAAATTTTACAATTGCCAATTTTAGCCACCCAGTTTCTAAATCCTGGCTAAGACCCTGAACCAGTGCATCATTGGCAATTTGAAAAGGCATTGGGTAGCTACCTTAATCACCACACTAGCGATCCACCTTAATAGGATCCGGTTACCATTGAAATAACATGGCCAATCACAAATACCTCCGTGGTATACAATTTATGAATGTCAATTAACAGCAGAACATGTTATATATTTTTTCCTTGATGAAAATTGTATGAATGTATGTTTTGTATCTGTAGATACAGTCGATAAATACTATACTATACTATTGGGCTCCTAGCAGAAATTTGAGAAAGCCGCAGGAGAATTCAAGGATGCCTTGGTTTCCTGGCACCCCCTTATCTCGAGCCCTGATTCTGAACATTCTCAATGATTATGAATTCAAGTAGATAATGGACAATTGCCAGCACAAATCACCAGCTCAAGATGTTCAGGATCCAAATTTTTGGTCATTTTTCATCACTTTATTTGACCATGTTTTTTAAATTTCAGGGAGACCACACCTTTAAATAGGGTTGAAGGAGTTGGAAACTCCAGATCGCGCTCAAAACATGACAAGATATTAGAGGACAATATCTCACGCATTGACTGTACGCCGTTTTGTCGAAAATTTGGCGTACACGGCTGGGCGTCCTGTCGGTACCTGTGGTTCGTGAAGGACATCTGTGGAGTTGTGTGCGCTATTTTTACGTGGTTCCTTGTGCTCTACGCGGAGTATGTGGTCATGTTTGTCATGCTTCTTCCCATGAAGCATTATTCCTCGTATAAAATCATCAACGGCATCATCTTCAACTTGTTAGCATTCCTCGCCATCGCATCACACTCCAAAACAATGCTCACAGACCCGGTAAGTGCTAAATTTTTATATTCATACTCATTTATTTTCATCTTTGGTTGAGCTTTTCCTATTTCTATTGCATAATTTTTATTTTAGATTTTTTTCTGTTTAAATAAATATTCTTATTTCCTTTTTTTCAAATTCCATTGACCTTTTCCTATTTCTTCTTTTTTTATTTACATTTTTTTACTGTTTTATTCATACTACCTTATCTTCAACTTTTGTTGACCTTTCTCTGTTTATTTTGTGTTTTAGATTTTTTTCTGTTATATACTCACTATCTTATTTTCAACTTTGGTTGACCTTTTCCTATTTGTATTGCTAAATTAAAAATATATATATTTTACCTTTCTCTTTTTTGGATATTTTGAATTTTCATCTGCAGCAATTCAGTCACCTTCTGTTCCATGGAAAACAAATAACTTTATCATGTTTTTAGAACCAATAACAAATTTTAGCCCTCTGAAAATTTAACTTCCTGATTAAGATTCATAATATACAATGTTTACATGAATCTATTTACAGAACATTATGATTCAGTACGCTTACATCACTTGTTTTTTGTGTTACAGGGTTCTATCCCACAGGGAAATGCAACTAAAGAAAATATAGCAAAACTTGGCTTAAAGGATGGTCAGATAGTTTACAAGTGTCCCAAATGTGTGAGCATAAAACCAGAGAGAGCGCATCACTGTAGGTAAGTCAGGCTTTTCTACAACTTGTCACATCCATATTTCTACAGGTGCCTAATGAACAAAGTTAACATTTTAAGGAGTTGATACAGAAAGAAGGTATGAACTATGAAGATACAGTACATAGTGCTACTAAGAGATTTGCCAAGTTTGGATTGGGAATACAAGCTTTTTGTTAACAAAATGCTCACAGTGGCCATAAGTAGCCTGACAGCTGTGAAGAAATCTTGCAGGCAAAAGCATGGTTAGTTGAATATTTGAAGGAGTATTGTTAATTTGAACATAACCAGCAACTCCCCTTAAAATATTCTGATACATCATTGCTAGGACTGTCATCGATAACGCACATGTCAATGAACCGGCAAGAAGTCCTTGCCGATTATCGATATCTTGGATTTCCCAAGATATCAATTCATATGCAAATTAGGTTGGGCAGTGATGCCGCATTGATGCTTACTAAAAATAAACACAGAAGCACAATAACTCATCCGGCGCAATTCATATCATCATGCCGCTTAATACGGGAAGCCACATCTATGTAATACGCATATATATATGTGGCGGGGGGGGGGGGGGGGGGGGGGGGGTCAAAAGATAAAAACAACATGCCAAATGAGCACATTACTGGTGATGATGTAGAGATCAGTAGTTTCAGGTAGCATAAACATGAATCGGATGGGAGTACCATATCGGTGATATTTTTTACAGATTATCAAAGCGGAAAAAAATTCTTAACAATGTCAGCCCTAATCATTGCCAAATTCTCCAAAATTATTGTTAAAAGTATCTTAGATCCAGACGAATATTTCCGGAGGAACTCCTCAGCCTTAAAGGGCTAACCCTTATACTGCGGGTGGCTAATTTGACCAATTGATACGAAATGACGCAAAAAGCTAAAAAGAATAATGTAACCCTGGCATGTGGGTACTCCTATAAGAGTACTCAGTGAGAGCTATCAACATGACAGGGTTTAAATGGTTTTCAAAAACCTTGCATCCTTGTGCTTTGGATGAAAGTAGCCTTAGCATTGGAAGGGTTAATGAGCAAATAGATGTTCATGGCAGTTACCTAGCCTTCCTGACTGTGATGTCTATTACGGCCTGTAATTTGGTTAGGGCTCAGTTTCCGAGGTTGTTGCTCCCCAGTCATCCATCTCTCTCCAGGAAATGAAATCTACGTCCACACTCATCATCATTCCTAGCGGTAGCTGGGATTAACTACGCCTGATGTCTATTGACAAAGTTATTAATAGAGCCTGTTTGTAGACTGGAAAAAAGACCACAACATGCTTGAAAGGATGTCTTTCAGGGCTCGAAATTAGCACCCAGTTTCTAAATCCTGGCTAAGACCCTGATTCTTAGCATTGCTAAGAATCAGTTTTGGAAACAAAATTATTTAATATAGATCAACATGTCAAACACAAAGCCTAAAAAATCTTAGCAATGACATTTATGATGTTTGATATATAGTAGCAGTGGCAGTCTTTAATGTTACAGTTAGTATGCAGAGCTTGAAATTTGGGGGTACCGGGAGCCCAGGGCTTGCTTGAATTCTTCTGCGGCTCCCTCAAATTTCTGAGGGCAACCCAAATATGTACTGGTTTCTATACAATTTGCAATTTGACTCCCTGAAAAAAAACACACTTAATTTTGCACCATGTCTTTGCATTTTATGTGTGATAGAGGGCTCAAAATAACCCATCTACGTCCACACTCATTATCTTTCCTAGCAATCCTAGGGGTATCTGGGATTAACTCTGCCTGATGTCTATTGACATTGTTATTAATAGAGCACTTGATGGGGAGTTCTAACCTCTTTGTAGACTAGAAAAAAGACCACCACATGCTTGAAAGGATGTCTTTTGGGGCTCGAAATTAGTTTGAGCCAGGAACCTAGGGATCCATCTTGAATCCTCTGCTCCCTCAAATTTCTGCAGGCAGCTTATAGATGTACTGTTCTATATACAATTAACAATTTGACCCAATTAATTTTGCACCCTGTCTTTGCATTTTACATGTGATAGAGGGCTCAAAATAACCCATCTACGTCCACACTCATCATCATTCATAGCAATCCTAGGGGTATCTGGGATTAAGTCTGCGTGACGTCTATTGACATTGTTATTAACAGAGCGCTCGCTGGAGAGACCTGTTTGTAGGCTAGAAAAAGGATCACAACATGCTTGAAGGACGTCTCTGCATTTCATATGCAGGGCAGGGTCTTAGCTAGGAGTTCAAAGATGCCTGTCCAAAACAGCAGTTACAAGATTTCTGCATGTCCAGATTTAGCTATTTATCTATTTCAAGTGCTTATACCAACTTTTTTTGATAGCATATTGTGCCAAAAGGGCAATCTATGCATCAGCTATGTGTCCTAGTAGATGGTTAGTTTGGTTATTACCCCCAAAAATCAAAATTGAAAATTCTTCATAGATATTTTTGCCTGTCCAAAAAGGAGGTTTTCATTCCTCCTATTATTCAAGGGAGACCACATTATACTGAGATTACAACCATAGTTATGTTTTTTGATTATTGAAATGAGGATTACAATGTCACAGGAATAATATAAGGGGTGAAAAAAAATCCAATTCTGTGCTTGAATTAAACATTTTCTAAAATTACTCACAAAATTTGAGGGGTTATCATGGCTTAGACTATCTTCATATGTAATACAGGGCTCAAAATTACCCCAAAGCCCAATTTAGCCTTTTGGTGTCCATAGTGCCCAGAAACATTCTCAATATATTGGCAGGACTTTAAATCAGCGGGAGCTTGGAGCGTAGGGCTCCCTTGAATTCTCCTGCGTCTCCCTCAAATTTCTGCAGGGAGCCCAAAGATACTGGCTTCTATACATGACATCTTTAAGTAGATTTTGAAGATACAAATGGGCTCCCTGGAAATAACTTAATTTAGAGCCAAATGTAACTTTCCGTGCCTGTAGTTCCCAAAAGCATTCCCAATATTTTGATGATATTAGTTTTAACGAAGCCTTTTTTAGAAAGAAAATTAAAGAAACATTAATTAGAAGCCAATTTAAAACTACCTTCCAGATGTTTGATTGATTAATTCTTTATTCCTATATCTAGCCCTTTTTGAAAGCAAAATGATCAAAACCTTATTTGAAAGAAATTTGAAGAAACATTAATCAGAATCCAATTTAAAACTTCTTTACAGATGTTTGATTAATTAATGCTTTATTCCTAAGTTGTTTTCAAAAAGGTCATCTGGATCTAGAAGACATCTATCAAGTATATCTTCAGCCCTGACAGGCTTAATAGATCAACCACAGGAAGCCTGCACATTAAAAAGGGCCTTAAAGTCAGGATTTAAAAACTGGGTGCCCAAAATTGGCAATTGGGCTTCCAATTGTACAAGGGAGACCACAATATAATCATAAAGAAGATCTTACTTGTCAAAATAAGGTATGGAAATCAGGTATGATATCCTTATGCAATGTCATGGGCATCATATTAAAGTAAAAAAATCAATTTTATGTTTGGTATTGAAACTTGAAGAGATTTCTTACAAAAAATAGTTGTCCTGAGGGGGTATTTCTGAAGGTTTGGGGGTCCAAATGACGCCCAGACACCCTGCTGGCTAAGACTATGGCCATAAACTAGATTGTGATCTCTATAGGAGGGGATAGAGCTTGAGTGGTTTTCATTGTATTCTGGCTCATCAACTCTGAGAGACAACAGACAAAAAGAGACAAGATGGCTTCACACAGGAAGTGCCATCTCCAGGGGAAAGAGCCAATCTCTAGTATTGCAATCAGGGATTTGGGCTCCAGATATTGAACGCATTTTGCTACAGAGGCAAACTGTTCCTGGTCCCTCACTGTAATTTTCAGACACCTCCTTTTACGATAAAGTATGATGTCAGAACACTATAGAGAGTGGTATTGTCTTGTTGAGAAATATCTGTTTAACTTATTCATGCCTGGAGATCTACTTGACAAGAGTCTTCTGGATCTGTCACATTTATCAGTATAACTTTGGAATTGAAGCATTAACTTGCAAACTATTTGAAGGAGAGTTGTAGATAAAGTATCAATGAACAGCTCTCCTTTAAATATTTCCCTATCATTGCTTTTGTTGGAGAGATAATCACCGAAATAGTCATGTGGTTCCGGCTGTTAGAGGCATTAATGAATTAAGATAGACTCGCTGCAAGCAGGGACTTAGCCAGGACCTGTCCTGCCTGTCTTTTGGACAGGCAGTTCCCTGAAAACCTCCTTTTTGGACGTGCAAAAAATTCTATAGAGAATTTCAAATTTGACTTTTTGGGAGTGATAACCAAATATATTCTTAACAAACCATCTTTCAGGACATAGCTGAAATGTAAACTGGCTTTTTTGGCACAATAGGCTATTAAATGTAGTTGTTATAAGGATTTGAAGTAAATTTGTGGCTAAACCTGGACGGGAAGATATGTTGGAATGACTGTTTTGG
The DNA here is from genome assembly GCA_963942565.1 of Maea johnstoni. NCBI lineage: Eukaryota > Metazoa > Annelida > Polychaeta > Spionida > Magelonidae > Maea > Maea johnstoni. The sequence goes on along the minus strand of OZ012688.1, from coordinate 5,140,451 downwards.
ATAGGCATTTTTCAAATCCTGGCTTAGTAAGGCCCTGGCTGCAAGTCTGTGTTAAATGAATTTATTTCTGTCAAAGTTAAGCTCTGTTTTAATCCCAAAGGGAAAGCCGCTTGAGCTGTGTCTGAGCTATAGACTGAAAACCCGGTTTCAAGACTGAGCTGATTTCTGTAATTCAATTGACATCAAATCTTATTATCACCAAGTTTAATGGCAGTATTACTTGCGCAAATAACCAAGGTCTTAGCCAGGATTTAGAAACTGGGTGCCCAAAACTCATACCCAATTCTGAAGTTATTGTCATAAGTATTATAGATCCAGAAAACACTTTCTGGAGGAACTAGCGGGTTAACCCTTCCAATACTGAGGCTACTTTCAGCCAAAGCACAAGGATGCAAAGATTTTTGATAACCATCTAAACCCTGTCATGTTGGTATTCATTGGATAGCTCTTGCTGAGCACTCTCAGATGAATACCATATGTCAGGGTTTCAGTCATTTTTCAGTGTTTTTGCATCATTTTGTTTTGGCCAAACTAGCCGCCAGCAGCATAGCTCTTAAGCATTCACGGGTTAAGAGTGGGCAGGTGGTTCGGTCTTGGGGACTGTGCCAGGTAGGATTACTAATCAGTAATTGAGATGGAATTGAAGGTAATGATATCCTATTACTAGCAGTTGGTTTCCTTCTGTGGCCCCTTTTAGAAAATTCTGGTGACAAGCACTTAAGTTGAAATATTAAGTAGTATATCCCGGTTCTGGGAATATGAGCTGAAATATTAATTTGACTCCAGTCATGCTGAACCAAGACAAGTTGATGAGAGACTTTATTTTTGCTAGCAAAGAATTGTTGTTTGTAAGCATATTCTTAGCCAGTAGGGCATCTGGGCATCACTTGGACACCCAAACCCTCAAAAATCACCCATAAGGACACCCAAATTATATTTTGAGGAATTTGTTAAAATGTCAATTTCAAGCAGATAATTGGAAAAGTTCTATTCCGGTGACATTGTATAATGATAGTGGACATTATTCTAGTAAATAAATACATGTTTATATTGTAGTTTCTCTTGAAAAAGAGGATGTCCAAAAGTTTTACGATTGCCAATTTTGGACAATCGTGTAAACATTTTTGGCGTCCTATCTTTTCAAGGGAGACCAATACACTTTGATTACCACAATGAACATGTATTTACTACTAATTGAAATAATACTATTCTTATACAATTTCATGGGAATTATATTGGAAAAGGTGGAAAAGCTTCAATTATATTCTTGAAATTGACATTTCAAGAAATTGCTCCCAAAAAGATTGGGGTGTCCTACAGGGTGATATTTGAGGATTTGGGTGTCCAAATGATGCCCAGACGCCCTGCTGGATAAGACTATGGCTAGGTCCCTGATTGGGAGCGTACAGTGAAGTCTAGAATATTGTACTGGAACACATCCAAGAGAGGGATTAGAGGGCCTGTCTAGAGGCTTACTTTTATTGCATAATAAAGAGGATTGTTTTGATAAAGGGCTCCACAGTAAAACCAATGTTAGTGCAATATCATAATCCAGGGATTGACCTTAATGCTCGTGTTAAGGGTATTCCCACCTGGTGCATGTGATGTTGATACCAGGTGCTAAATTACTGTATAAGGCTTTAATTTGGAGTGCTAAAAATTTCGCTTTACAGCCCTTCTGGAGGATATTTGTGCTACTTAACATTCGCATATTCAAACACTCAAATAAGGCAGATACTATGCAGGATATTTATTTGAAGGATGTTAATTTGGTGCTATCATTTGGAGCGCGAAAATAGCAAAAATTAAATGCCTGTAAAAATGGACATATCAATTATCTATTGGAGCACCTGGCGAATGTTTTCCTCTTTTCTTTTCTTTCAAAATTTTTATCTCCCCTTATTTTACCTACTAGTGTCCCGAAATGCATCTCAGAGCATATATATTTTCAAAATTAATCCTTATGCTGGTGGTGGCCAATTTGGCCAATACAAAATGATGCCAAAAATCTGAAAAATTATTGAAACCCTGGCACATGGGTACTCATCGGGCAGTGAGAGCTATCCAATGAATACCAACATGATAGGGTTTAGATGGTTTTCAATGGTTTTGATAATTGAGAAGTCCATTCTGAAAATTGGCTCCTGTAATCTAACATATAGAAGCAAAATTACATGCTCCAGGTGCAAAATGCACCTAAACAACCACTTCGGTCTATCCCAGCTCTGTTTTGCTCTGGTTATACAACCAGATAGCAACTCTACATCTCTATCAAACCTATCAATCAGCGTGTAGTGGACGAAGGTGTAGCTAAGTTGGAAAACTGCCTCACTGACATCTATACATGGATGTCTCAAAATAAACTGAAATTGAATGCAGACAAAACTGAGGTGCTGGTCATGGGTACCCCACAGATGCGGGCGAAAATCTCCATTCCTAGTATTACCGTAAATGGTGTATTAGTACCAGTTCTTAATGAACCCGTCGGTAATCTGGGCGCTGTTTTTGATCCGAACATGACTATGTCTGCACATGTATCAAAAGGTATCAAGTCTGCAAATTACCACTTTAGGAACATTGGGAAAATAAGGAAATTTCTCAATACTGATACAACCAAGAGTGCCATCGTCTCACTGGTGACATCACGCCTTGACTATTGTAATGGACTTCTCTGTGGAATTACTGATGAGCTGCTATGCAGGCTCCAGAAAGTCCAAAACAATGCTGCTAGAGTGGTTAGTGGCTCCAAAAAGTATGATCACATTACACCAGTTCTGAAAGATCTTCACTGGCTGCCCATCAGGAAAAGGATTGACTTCAAGATTCTGCTTTTGACTTTCAAATGCATGCAAGGATGTGCCCCTCTATACTTGAGGGAACTGTTAGTCAAACAAGCTTATACAAGGACTCTAAGATCAAACACTAAGAACTTATTACAGATACCACTCACTAATCTGAAAAGGTTCGGTGACAGAGCATTCTGTGCCTATGCACCACGCCTTTGGAATGAGCTCCCTGACAACATCAAGGCTGCTGATAGTGTGCAAAACTTCAAGAAACAGCTGAAAACATTGCTATTTCGAAAGGAGTTTAATTGACTATATGGACCATGACAACTGTCCAATGACTCTACAGCGCTTTTGAACATTATAGGTGGAAAGGGCGCTATATCAAATATCAATTATTATTATTATTATTATTATTATTAGTACCAATAGGGCTCAATAGTACCTGGCCAACCCAGGTAGTCAAGTGGGGCAAGTTGAGGGCTTGTTCAGCTTGCTCGAAATGCCTGACCAACACTAATGACTTATATTATTGTTGAGTAGGTTCATTGCATACCTGCCTGAAATTGGTAGTGCTTTGCTATAGTATCTACTATCATGAAGCTTATGTACTAATAACTTATTACCTGGTTAGAGTAGTGTTGAGCAGGTGAGATTCACATATCTGTCTGCAAGTGGGGGTGGCTGAGGCTGTGTGCTGGTGCTAGGTTTTACTATGGTTCTATAACCGAATAGCTTAAAAAGTACCAAGTACTAAAAACTTATTACAGTGTGGGGCAAAGCAGCTGAGTTGGTTAGGTATCGGACTAGTAATCAGTAGGTTGCAGGTTCGATTCCCGGCCGGGCACTTAATTTGGTTTGTCCTTGGGCAAGGCAGTTTATTCCATATTGCCTCAGTCTACCCAGCTGTGAAATGGGTACATAGCATTGATAAGGCAGTGCTTAGAGCTTGTGCGCTATATGCTGCCAGCTGCTCTGGAATATCCTTTGGGGGATTGAAATGGTTTTCGTGTGTACAGGCCTGCTAGGGGAGGAAGGTCGTGTGAACATTCCGGTGGATACAAGACTTAAACGAATACCTTAACCTTTATTGTTGTGCAGGTCAGATGTACATTCATACTTGCCTGAGAGTGGGATGGCTTAGGTTGTGTGTTTGTGCTATGTTTTACTATGGTTCTACAACCGGATGCATTAGCACTTAAAGTACTAATGACTTGTTTCCTGGTTTTGTTACCTGGTTGGAGTATTGTTGAGCAGGTGAGATGCACATATCTGTCTGCAAGTGGGGTTGGCTTAGGCTGTGTGGTGGGTGCTTTGTTTAGCTATACATATTTCTGCTAGGGATAGCTTTAGTACCAAGTACTAATGACTTATTGTCTGGTATTACAGTATTGTTGAGCAGGTGAGATGTACATAGCATATCTGTCTGCATGTGGGGGTAGGCTGAGGCAATGTACAGTGTCAGGGCTCGAAATTAGGGGTGCCAGGAGCTGAGGGCTCCCTTGAATTTTCCTGCGGCTCCCTCAAATTTCTGCACGGAGCCCAAAGATGTACTGGTTTCTATACACAACATCTCTAGGTAGCATTAGAAGATGCAATTAGGCTCCCTGGATAACATCTTAATATCGAGCCCTGAGTCTATATAAAATTCATCTTATGTACTCAATTAACCCTGTACCATCATAGACCTGTAGCGGTGGCTTAGAGCTGCACTCACCGCTCACAATTAGCTGGTGCGGCTCAATTACTGAAGCCAGACGAGCCGAGCTGGAACTGGAGTGGTCAACTTGTCGATTCGTCTTTTTAGGGAACACAAACCTAACACAGGACACCTAAACACACACCATATCACTGTGTATCACTGCCATGTCTTTTTACAATCCCCATTGTATACAGGCAGTGTTGAGTGTTATGCACAACTGGTGGTTGTTATGAAAAATTCACCACCCCATATGAAAATGTAATAGATGTGTAAATGTTAATACATCTCTGGTGCTGGTGCTATATTCTGCTATCAATGCTATGGGTCTACAAACAGATAGCTTTAGTACCAAGTACTTATAACCTATTACCTGGTATTAGAGTATTGTTGACTGTTGAGCATGTGAGAGGATGCAGGTAGCATACCTGTCTGAGAGTGGGGGCGGCTGAGGCAACGTACAGTGTACTCTCTCTAAGAGACCACGGCACCTCAGGTTTTCAAATCGCCACAGCCCAACACAAGATCTCATAGCCCAAGATTTTCTAAATGCTGCAGTCCCACTGCACTTCTTCCATATAAACAATTCTTTAAGGCGTAAACTATCTTTTCACAGTTCATTAGCATATTGAACTTGTTCCAAAGGACAACTGATGGGTCAAATGGTGTTCTTCAACTGACTTCATGATTGATATTGCTCTGAGCGTGATCTTGAAATTGCACTTTTCTTATAGTTAGCCAGGCTACAAAGGCAAATAGTGTTATAGCCCAACACAATTTTCTGTAGCCATTGGCTATGGGGCTAGTGTCTAGCTGGACCCCTGATCTGTATGCAGTCTGTGATCCCTATATTGCTTGTCACAACCCTGGTGACTTGGGGTTAGGCGGTGGTTTTCGCCGGGTACTCCGGTTTCCTCCACTACTTACAACTGGCGGGTCAAGAATTAGCCACAATTGGCATAAATGTGATGAAAAACAAAATTCCAAATTCCAAATCACAACCCTGGTGACAGTATTGCTTAGCAGGTGATGGGATGCAGGTAACATACCTGGCTGATAGTGGAGGCGGCGTGGGCCGTGTGCCGATGCTAGGTTACGGAGATCTATGAGGCCATATCGGAGTACTAATTACTCCGGAATGTGGTCGCTCCACAGCCAGCTATTGCTATGGCAAGTAATCTCCGTTGACTGAGTTCCTACCATGCTCATCCATTTCCCTAACTACCCACTTACCTGGACAAGATCCAAGCTTGTTTTAATTAGGATTTCTATGAATCAGACCAATGATCGCATTTATACATAGAATAGGGAGTAGTACCATTGTTCACAATACAATACCAAATTTCAATAAAGAATTGTAAAAAGTAACATCACGCTTAAGATCTGTAATACCGGTACTGTTTAATAATATAAAATTGAATCAGCTACTACCTCTGCACACATTTAGTTCATTATTTAATATTTATTGGCAAAATGTTTGAAACTGAAATTTCTGAAATAAGGTCCCTGTGAGGCAGGCAGTACCATTCAAGATAGTGTTAAGATTTTGTATCATTATGGAAACGTTGATTTGGCATCATATCACAAAAAGGTGTATTTTCCTATACTGTAAAGTTCGAAATATCGGCGTGGAACTATTATTGGCGACATTAGCGAGTGGGTTAGATTCGCTAATATTACGATCCGTTTATATTTGTACCATTTTTCAACAATTTTTCATTTTGCACAGGCCTCCAAGCGCGTTTCTGTGTTTGAAGGCCATGTGCACCAGCAATCTGCCATTGCGGCGGTATCGTCTTCCGTTGGATTGCTACACGATTAGTATCTCTGCTACTACCCTTTAAAACGGTGTATAGACGTTAGCCCTGTGTATAGTGCGCACCCCCTTTTTGGTCCTTGTCTCTAGCTATTTTGTAAACACGAACAAACTAGCAATGGATTCGGGCAAACATTAAGTTGATCGTAATTTGAAGTCACGTATAATGCTGCTCTAAAGACAATAGGGGCTCGGACACTCATGCCGTCACGGTGTATTGTAATTAGTGTCCCCAAAATAGAACCGGCTGGACGGGCCTGGTAACACAAACAAATCACGGCTAGATAGGACTTTAAATGTTTTACCAATACCACTGAAGTTGAGACATGCTAAACATGTTAGAAACGCAATTGAAATGAAAACATACCAAAGGCTGTATTCTGATACGGGGTGCGGTAATGGCGGGTCATCGATATCTGATCTCCATGTGGCCTGGGGGCTCGATGTAAAACACCCTGGATTTCTAGCTCTGTGTATAAGACGCACCCCCGTATAATGGGAAATAAATGTGTAGAAAAGTGCGTATTATACACGCAAAATTACGGTAATCACATAATCAGGCTGCATGTTTTTTTAAGTTCCGTTCTGTTTCATTGTACAATTTAAAAAAGTGTACCAAATGTGAAGCTTCCGTGCATCTGTCGGCAGATGGCACTTTTCGAGATGGTTCACACGCTAATATTACGATTCGCTAATATGGAAAATTGGATCAATTCGCTAAATTTAAGCACGCCAATATTTCGAACTTTACAGTATATATACCATGTACCATGGACCTAAATCTCCTATATGACTCATATGACTTAGAGAACTCTTAAAAATGATTAGATGACGGGTTTGATATGAAAATATAAGACTATTTTGAGATTTTGGTATCCCTACCACCATAGCATATTTGAATAATATCATGAAAGAAGTGACAATTTTTTCCTAACATTAAATTATTTTTTGTACAGTAACCTTCTTAAGTTATCCTGTAAATAACAATTGAAAAAAAGTTGAATTATCAAATAATGACCATTTGCTGACCATTGATGGCTGGAGTTGGTCATAGATAATAGCATTGTTGTTATAGCAAAGTAATCACACATTTTTATTTCTAGTGTTTGTCGAAGATGTATCAAGAAAATGGACCACCATTGTCCGTGGGTGAACAATTGTGTGGGAGAGAATAACCAGAAATTCTTTGTCCTTTTCACGGTAAGTAGAAAAAGATTTGTAAATGAAATAACATGTTCCCATAAAATTCCTATCCTAAGATAGTGAAATATACTGGGTGTTGGATTTGGAATTCCGTTTTTGGTCACTTTTTCTGCGTATCACACATTGATTATGACGAGTAAGTTGTAAGTGTTGGAGAAAATCTGATACCAAATTAGAACCACCACTCAACCCCAAGTCACTGGTTATAAGGACTGATGGAACTTTTCTCACCTTCTCACCTTTAGGGCAAGTTGATACCAGTTTTTACTTGCCCAACAAAAAATTGAGCTTATATGGAAAACACTGACATCTTGGTAAAGCAGCCCTTTCATTGAACATTTCAATGATTTAGGTACAGCGGGGTGACAGAAATAAAAATTTCAGTATAATTTGGTTATAATTTGCCTCTATAATTTGAAAAACATGATGAAATTGATATATTTGATATTTTGATTATTCAAAGATTGAGATTTTCCTCTTGATTTTTCTGGCAAGTTATTGATCATTTCTACTTGCCCAGCAGTCACTTATACTTGCCATGACAAGTGGTCAAGCACTTCCGTTAGTGCCTGCTGATTGGTACAGCATGTGTTGCTACCGGCAACAGGGAATGTATATAGTGATTGAAGGCTAACTGTTCTGCGGGACCTGTACTGAACCTCCCTGGTTTTAATCTGTTTCAATTTATAGCGCATAGCTATGAAAATACCCGGGCTTGGAAAACGCACTATGCTCAGTGAGAAGCTGTTTCTATGGCTTTTAATTAAGTGGTCCCAGTTCATAGCACTGCACTGATCCGACCCCAGATGCCGGCTCACTGCACTGAACCGATCACAAATCCTGGCTCAGCGACCATTAGAAAACATGATATTTGTGTCATTTTTTAGTTGTAAGATAATTCTTTATCAATCAAACCCACTATAATAGCCATTAAGACCCGACACTGAGCACTGGTGCAGATTTATAGCCTCGCCGAGGGTGTTTGTTGCAAAGCTTTGGCCTTGGCAGCCTCAGCTTTGGCAACAACCACCTACGTATCGGCTATAAATCTGCACCAATGCTCAGCGGCGGGTCTTAATCCCTACAGCGTTTTGCCATCCAGATCGTCAATGCAAAGAAACGTTTCAAAACTAAGTGATGACTCCTCTGAGGTGATGTCAGTGCCGTGTCTTAGCCAGGATTTAAAAATTTGGTGCCATAAATTTATAACAACAACATGTATTTACTCAATAAGATAAAGCATGACGTCCATATACAACATTATGGAAATTATGTTTAAGTGAAAAATATTCAATTTCATGAATGAAAATGACATTTTAAGAAATTCCCTACAAAAATTCATGCGTGTCCTATTGGGTATTTTTAGGGGTTGGGTGTCCAAATGACATCCAGACTCCCTGCTGGCTAAGACTATGACCCAGGCTGTTTCCATCCAGGTATTTCAGCCAGTCCATCCTGAAATGACATTTCGCTGTTTGACGGCCATGATGAATGAGCGATTCTGAGAAAGGTATCACAATCTTTGAGGGTTCGTCATTTCCTGGGGCCCAGGGGCATATGCCCCTAGATTTTGCTGTGGACCCCTAGATTTTTCAAACTGGGGGCCCAAAATAGTATCTATTATAACCAGAAATCCTGTTTTTGACAGCGATTTTTTATCAAAAGACCTTTTCGGGCCCCTAGCCTGAAATCTATGTGTCCGACCCTGCAATGCTTTGCATGGCTATGGGTTTTAACATTCTGTTTTCTGTATTAGCCTGGTTCTCTGTTATATGGGGCGCCGTTTGTAGCATGCACACTTTTGTTGACAAAAGTCACTTTTGTCCAACAAAAGTCACTTTTGTCTGACAAAAGTCACTTTTGTCTGACAAAAGTCACTTTTGTCTGACAAAAGTCACTTTTGTCTGACAAAAGTCACTTTTGTCTGACAAAAGTAATTTTGTCTACGACAAAATTACTTTTGTCAGACAAAAGTTGATTTTGTCAGACAAAAGTTGATTTTGTCAGACAAAAGTAATTTTGTCATAGACAAAATTACTTTTGTCTGACAAAAGCAATTTTGTCTTGACAAAAATTGCTTCTGTCAACAAAAGTAATTTTGTCATAGACAAAATTACTTTTGTCGAGACAAAATTACTTTTGTGCTACACTTGGCCAGACCACTCGCCAAGTGTAGCACTCAGAATTCTGTCCTAGTGCCTTGCATCGTTAATAGAGGGCCTATAGACTGGTTGAAGCACTCGCCGACTCGGGCACATGCACCATGCACTATCGTTGGGCTGGTACGAACTAATACCGGCCGAGTGTGTTCTGTAAGTTCCCGGGGGATCACTAAGGTATTTAGGGGGGTGCATACGCTCGTTATCAAAATTTTAAAATACCCCTAAAACACTGATTTCTGGCCAAAAAAGCACCCTTATTTTAAAAAAACGCTGACTTTTTCCACTAAAAAAACACCCCTTCTTTTATCAAAACACTGACATTGGATGAACGGGAACAGGTATTTTAACTTTAGATTTTATAATCCTCTGCCTGTTTAGCGGCAGCAGACTCGGAAGTTCAGACATAAACATCGACAATAACAACATCAGATGCATAACTTATTAAGTAAGGTTCAATATCGTTGAACTACAGACTCGGAAGTCCAGTCACTTCGGGAGTCACTAGGCGTCAGAGCCGCGTAAATTTCGTTAGGGGATTTTCAACCCCCATTCTTCGTATTTGGGTACAAAAAAGTACCCTTCTGTTACAAAATCGCAGACATGCGGAGGTCTTAAAAAAGACCTCTTCCTATGCGACATACGTAACGCGGATGCGGCCCCCCTCTATCCCTGAGTGCCCCCGCCCGGTGTAAGTTGCAGTGTGGAATATCACGGACCTCCGTCGGCGAAGATAGAGGTAACATCAGAGAAGAACTTTAATTGAACACATTGTTGGTAACTTTAACCCTTCCAAGGCTGAGGCCACTTTTGTTGTGATGGGGCCTTTACAAGCTCAAAATACAGGCAGGAAACGAATATTTTGTAAAAGTCTTCAAAGCATGTCGATCGGGCTGCAGTATCTAGAACGAGATACTGCGTCTCGATCGAGCGTTGGAGATGCTGCAACTCGTCTATTCGATCATGCACGCCGCCTGCCATCGCCGCACGACACTAAGACAAAATTTCTTTTGTCGACACAGAAGTAATTTTGTCGAGACAGAATTTCTTTTGTCGAGACAGAATTACTTTTGTCGAGACAGAATTACTTTTGTCAACAAAAGTAACTTTTGTTGAACAAAAGTACTTTTGTCGTGACAAAATTTGCCTTTGTCAACAAAAGTAACTTTTGTTAGACAAAAGTAATTCTGTCTGACAAAATTACTTTTGTGTTACACATGGCGTAACCACTCGCCATGTGTTACATTTTGGACTTCTGTCTTGACAAAATTGCTTCTGTCGACAAAAGTGTGCATGATACAAACGGCGCCCCATACTGTTTTTCTATCTGAACATAACCCTTGTGTCATGCTACATATGGTTAAGCTTATTCCACAACAAAACATGATATTTGGACGAATCATTTATCTCCATATTACTGTCCTTATGAAATTTTTATTAATTATAAAGTGGAGCTACACTTCAGCCTCCACCATGTGGTAATGCCTGCCATATATGACTGTTATGGTCGATGTAACTTGCGGCCACCTTTTGGTGAAAAAAGGTACTATTCTCCTCATACCCCATTGGGACAATGGGCATGTTACAGTTTACCTTGAGAAATGACAGAGTTGCGTATCCCTCATTTACAGACCCCCTGATGGTGGTGATAAATACAGTATATTAGCACGGTTCTCTGTCTCTCTTTCAGTTCTATATTTGTCTCATATCATGCCATGCACTGTACATGGCCATCACTCATTTTGTCTTGTGTATTGGATCAGACTGGAAAGGTGGGTCCTCTTGTGCCTATGGTTAAATATTGACTGCCCTTTCTGTTTGTATTTATGTATTATTAATTGTGCATACTCCATAGAAGTTGTACATGCATGCTGTATATTCATGTGCCACACCCAAGGTCTGTGTGCATATATATATATATATATATATATATATATATATATATATATATATATATATATATATATATATATATATATATATATATATATATATATATATATATATATATATATATATATATGTACACACACACAAATATGATTAATATAAAGTTACAGGTTAACTCTCAATTCAAAGTCAAACCACAGACCCTGTGTAGAGGTGAGACAGCGGTTGCAGTATATATATACATATATATATATATATTTATATATATATATACATGTATATATATATATATATATATATATATATATATATATATATATACATATATATTTATATAACCCCATGAGAATCGCTCTGTGCACTTCGTACTATGTGAATCACTGGTATACCCCTATTGCTTGTCATATGTACAGTCATATATATATATATATATATATATATATATATATATATATATATATATATATATATATATATATATATATATATATATATATATATATTATATATATATATATATATATATATATATATATATATATATATATATATATATATATATATATGTAGCCTTCCCTCTCGTTGTGCTCCTTGCAGTAATATTATGATGTTGTGATCTTTGATGACCTTTCCCTTTTAGTTCTTTTCCTTTCGTTCCAGATGTATATTTTTCTTATTTCCTGCCATGCAATATTCCTATGCATCAACTATTTTCTTACTTGTATGGAAAAAGATTGGAACTTAGGTAAGATACCCCTGGTTATAAATGATTACTGCACTATGAAACACTAGATATGTATGGTCACTATGACAACAGTCACCATGACAACAATCACCATGACAACAATGACCTTAGTCAACAATTACCTTTAATAAAGTGGAAGAAACAGTTTAAAACTGAACAAAAAGGACAATCTATTTCAATAAATTGATTAGTTTATGGCATGATAAATTTGTATGTGGAATGAAAAAACAAAAAAACTGTTAGTTATATTTCATCTGCTTTCATGAAATTTGTTTTTGTAAACTTCAATGACACTTTCCAGTTTTGGATAGTTAATCAAGAACACAATATAGTTGCCTGACATATTAAAAAAAGACATACTTTCATTTGTTTGGCTCATCAGTTGTAAAGATTAGTTACTTGCCAATTGAATTGTATTTCATTGTTCCTTAAGCTTTTTGTCTGCTGCATGTATGTTGTCGCTTCTTACCTTATGATGATGTAGGTCATTTTGTCTTTTGGTTTTTATATGCATAACTCATATAAATGTTGTCATGTAAATTTTTAGCAAAAAAGGAATGTATCTCTATAATGTCAGAATGATAGACTTCTTTTACTTAATTTAATGGTTTTTAATATTATGAAAATTAATAGAACTAAAGAATTTATAAAATAAATATTTAAAGGAAAGGTATTGGTTAGGATCTCATTATCATTTCTCCTTCAAATACATTCCAAAATCCACTTTCATCAAAATGATATTGCCAAAATTAAATAGATATTTGTTTGATGGTACTGTTATGAATGGGTTGATAAATTTATCTAAGCTTTTTGCTATTAAGAGATTTAGCAGTAGTTAAGGTACCTTGAAATCTGTGTTGCCTTATCCCATTCTTATTGTAAATTTCCCTTGACAAGTGTCATCTTGACCTATTATATTAGTGAAAATAATTTGGAAATTGATCATTAATTGGAAAAATATATAATTGAAGAAGAGTTGTTAATAAATTTCTGAACAACGTTTCTTATTCAAATATTTTCTGAAAATTACTTATGTTAGAAAAGTTTAACCAACAAAGTCAGGTGAAAGAGGGTGAAAAAAGAGGGTGAAGAAAAGCTGACAGAAGTGACTTTGAAATAGGAAGCGGTTAAATAAAGTGTAGACGGAAGTAGATGGAAGAGGGGAGGACGGGGACTGAACAGGGTAAATAGGGTAAACAGGAAGAGGGAGTAGAAAGTGGATCACACACAAAGGGGGAGACCAGAAGAGGGGCTGAGAGGCAGAGACATGATGTGGAGCAGAAAGGTAAAGATAGGAAGAGGCACAGAAAGGGGGAGACCAGAAGAGGGGCTGAGAGGCAGAGACATGATGTGGATCAGAAAGGTAAAGATAGGAAGAGGCACAGAAAGGGGGAGACCAGAAGAGGGGCTGAGAGGCAGAGACATGATGTGGAGCAGAAAGGTAAAGATAGGAAGAGGCACAGAAAGGGGGAGACCAGAAGAGGGGCTGAGAGGCAGAGACATGATGTGGAGCAGAAAGGTAAAGATTGGAAGAGGCACAGAAAGGGGGAGACCAGAAGAGGGGCTGAGAGGCAGAGACATGATGTGGAGCAGAAAGGTAAAGATTGGAAGAGGCACAGAAAGGGGGAGACCAGAAGAGACAAAGCCAGGGTGTGGGTTAGAAAGAACAAAGACAGGAAGAGTAGGCAGAAAGGTGCAGACATGACTAGGGGAATAGAAAGGGTAGGAGAGGAAAAGAGAGGACAGAACGGCGAAAACAGGAAAAGCACAGAAAAGGGAAAAGACAATAGGCAACAAAGCAAAGACAGTAGGAGGGGAACAGAAAGGGAGAGACAAGATTAAGAAAGGAGGAGAGCAGGAGAATGAGGATTTATTTGATAGAATATGAATTGACAATGTTCCCGTTGTTGCTGTGTGTTTCAGAGTGCACGGCCTACTCACCTGCAGCCACAACTGTTTTCCTCATATTCCTGCTTTTCGAGTCCCTGCTCTTCGGAATCTTCACCGCCATCATGTTCGGCACTCAGATGTGCAATGTCTGCAGTGACGAAACCGTAAGTCAAACTTTCTACTAGGTTACAAAGTTTAAAAAATTTATATTTATTTATCTATTTATCCATTTATTTATTTATTTGTTGATTTATTCATTCATTTATTTTTTTAATTATTTATTTACTTATTTATTAACATACTTTTTGTATTTATTTACCTATTTATTCATTTACTTATTTTCAAATTCGTTTTTTGGTTTTTGAATTCATATCAGGGAGTTGGGAATTGCCATGAAAGAGTTTTAAGCCTATTTTCATGTATCCCGGACAAAAGCACTGGTCCCAAATCATTCCTATCTATTCAAGTGTTAATAATGTAACTCAGATTTAGGTTACTTCAGACACTATTCCTTGGTCCCTATTTGTCTGAGGTAAGCAAGGTTTTCTATTTTGTGTAACTATAAATTTAACCCTTTCTATGCTAAAGCTTCTTTCGTCCAATGCACAGGAACGCAAAGATTTCTGGAAACCATCATAACCCTTTCATGTTGGTACTCATTAGATAGCTCTCACCGAATACTCTCAGATGAGTACCCATTTGCCAGGGTTTCAGTCATTTTTCAGGTTTTTTGCATCATTTTGTATTAACCAAATTAGCCACCAGCAGCATAAGGGTTAAGTCTGACTATGATGCAAAACCAAGATGAAATATATAACCTTTAAATCGACCCCCTCATATTTCTAAAACGTCAGTATTTTACATTTAATAGAATTTGTCTTATAGGTAATACTAGTAATGTTTGTATATGTCTTATTCTTACTTTCTCTCTGAATTTCAGGGCATTGAGAGTCTAAAGAAGGAAGAGGCAACATGGGAGAAGAAATCTCGCTGGATGAGCATCAAATCTGTCTTCGGGCATCCATTCTCATTCGAATGGTTCTCACCATTCCATATGGCACGCATCGGCAAACCAGAGTCCTATCTCTACACAGTGTAGTCGATGGACCAATCAGAACTGTACCTAGGAATCCTATCTCTGCACAGTGGGAATCCTATCTCTACACAGTGTAGTTGATGGACCAATCATTACTGTTCCTAGGAATCCTATCTCTACACAGTGTAGTTGCTGGAGCAATCAGAACTGTGTCTAGGAATCCTATCTCTACACAGTGGGAATCCTATCTCTACACAGTGGGAATCCTATCTCTACACAGTGTAGTTGCTGGAGCAATCAGAACTGTACCTAGGAATCCTATCTCTACACAGTGGGAATCCTATCTCTACACAGTGGGAATCCTATCTCTACACAGTGGGAATCCTATCTCTACACAGTGGGAATCCTATCTCTACACAGTGGGAATCCTATCTCTACACAGTGGGAATCCTATCTCTACACAGTGTAGTTGATGGACCAATCAGAACTGTACCTAGGAATCCTATCTCTACACAGTGCAGGTGATGGACCAATCAGAACTGTACCTAGGAATCCTATCTCTACACAGTGCAGGTGATGGACCAATCAGAACTGTACCTAGGAATCCTATCTCTACACAGTGTGGTTGATGGACCAATCATTACTGTACCTAGGAATCCTATCTCTACACAGTGGGAATCCTATTTCTACACAGTGTAGTTGATGGACCAATCATTACTGTTCCTAGGAATCCTATCTCTACACAGTGGGAACCCTATCTCTACACAGTGCAGTTGATGGACCAATCAGAACTGTACCTAGGAATCCTATCTCTACACAGTGTAGTTGCTGGAGCAATCAGAACTGTGTCTAGGAACCCTATCTCTACACAGTGGGAATCCTATTTCTACATAGTGTAGTCGATGGACCAATCATTACTGTTCCTAGGAATCCTATCTCTACACAGTGGGAACCCTATCTCTACACAGTGTAGTTGATGGACCAATCATTACTGTTCCTAGGAATCCTATCTCTACACAGTGTAGTTGATGGACCAATCAGAACTGTACCTAGGAATCCTATCTCTACACAGTGTAGTTGCTGGAGCAATCAGAACTGTACCTAGGAATCCTATCTCTACACAGTGGGAATCCTATCTCTACACAGTGCAGTTGATGGACCAATCAGAACTGTACCTAGGAATCCTATCTCTACACAGTGTGGTTGGTGGACCAATCAGAACTGTGTCTAGGAATCCTATCTCTACACATTGTGGTTGGTGGACCAATCAGAACTGTGTCTAGGAATCCTATCTCTACACAGTGCAGTTGATGGACCAATCAGAACTGTACCTAGGAATCCTATCTCTACACATTGTGGTTGGTGGACCAATCAGAACTGTGTCTAGGAATCCTATCTCTACACAGTGCAGGTGATGGACCAATCAGAGCTGTACCTCTAAACTGCAGAAATATGTCTATACAAAGTGAAACTGTGGTTCTTAAGGCTGGGATTGTCAAACCAGAATCCTATCTCTACATATTATAGCTGATGGACCAATCAGAGATGTACCTCTAAACTGTAGAAATGTGTCCGAACAAAGTGGGACTGTTGTTCTTATGGTTAGGATCGACAAACTAGAATCTTATACTTACACTGCATAGCTTATGGTCACATGGTCAAGATGGACACTAAAAAACTATGTCTCTACAACCTAGAAATGTATATGTATAAAATAGAAATGTTGGACTTAAGGCTTGCATCAAAAAACCAGAAGTTGAGCTTTAGGCTATATAGCTGCGGGTCACATGGTCAAACTAGACAAACCAGGACTGTATCTCTCAAAACCCAGAAATAAATATATACTAAAAAGATGCATTGAATCTAATGCTTAGACAAGGGTCTTAGCCTGGAATTGGAAACTGAGTGACCAAAAATGGCAATTGTAAATATTTGAGGCATCCAATGTTTCAGGAAAGGCCACAATACACTCTGAATCATGTATTTACTTATTGGAATACAGCATAATATCCTTATACTCTGTCGAGGGAATTATACTGAGGTGCAAAAAATTAAATTATATGCTTGAAATTGACATTTAAAAAAATTCCTTCCAAAAAGATTTAGGTGTCCTGAGGGGTGATTTTTGAGGCTTAGGGTGTCCAAATGATTCACAAACTCCCTACTGGCTAAGACTATGCTCAGGAAGCAGGATTTTCTGGACCTTGGTTTGAGTGTAGATGCAACCTTTTTTGACCCTTTCGCTAAAACCGGAAATGTTATGTATATATACTCATTGGAACTGTATGGAGGGTAGGTTGGGCAAACCAGTACCTTTAATGTACATAATGTATCTAGAAGCCACATTTCCAGAGTGGACAAAGCAGAGTTGCCTTTGACACATCCTAAATAAATATTATCTTGAAAAATCATATCCCTGCAAACCAGAACCTCGTTTATAAGCAATTGAAATCCCAGAGGATTGGATAGCAAGACATAAGGGATCCCTACCTTTGCACTTCGAGGCTATGTGGCTTATGAAATACCCTGTGAAGCAAGATCTAAGCCAAGATTAAGAAACTGGGTGCCCAAAATTGGCGATTGTAAAATTTGGGTGCATCCTAGTTTTAAAGGGAGACCACAATTCAGATTACATCCATTAACACATATTTACTTAATGAAACAAAGCATACTGTCAATGACATGGGAATTATGTTGAGGTGAAAAAATTACATGTTTGAATCTGACAATTTTAGAAATTTCTCAAAATATTTTGGGTGTCCCGAAGGGTGATTTTTAAGGGTTTGAGTGTCCAAATAACACCCAGACACTCTGCTGGCTTAAGACTAGGCTGTGTGGCCTACATACAAGTCTTCGGCGTATCTGGCATTGACCAATGGAAATCATTGTTTAATGGTGGCTATTTTGAACCCTACCATTACACCATGATGACACCTCTCACATGTTTTGTGTAAAATATATTGCAGGGCTTGAAATTAAGACTTTTTTCCAGAGAGCCCAATTGCATCTTCATAAGCTTCATAAAGGTGTTGTGTATATCAAACCGTACATCTTGGAAGATGTATAGCAATACATTAGATGACTATGTCTGTACAAGTTATTTATTGAAACATCACATCATAAACTTTCTGCTGATTTTAATTTTGTATCAGATTTTTAGCCGAACCTGATCTTGATTTATAGGAGTTAACCCTCTCATGCCGGGATGTGCAAATGGTCCTGATTATTTGATTTTTCTTAACCCATTCATGCCTGGAGATCTCCTTATCCAGTGCTGTCGTGACTTATGATTCCTTTGTACTGTAAATAAATTTGGAATTCAATAAAGCATCAATTTACTGTATATTTGAATGAAATGAATCACTTAGACAGGTTACTGTTAGTAACATCCCCGTAAATCATTTTCCTCAATTTTACTTATTTGATATGCACATATACTATCACTAGGTACGGCATGTTTAATCCCTTCGAGCACTAACCTCTTTTTTTCAGAACATTTGATAATATTTCCTATCTCTAAGCATCTGTAATTAAGAAAAGAGATTTAAGAGGCAACATACATAAAGTAGAATATTTTTGTTTGTAATTTGAATTTCTCTAAGCAGGAATAGAAATGTAAGAGGCAACCGAAAAATATATATGTTTATAAATTGAATTTCTACCACTATGGGACTGAAATACCCATTGAAGAAATTTGATTCCCAATGGCCATTCCCAATAGGCATTTGGAATGATTTTATTACCATATTTGGTAAAGATTGCCATATATGGAACCACTATTTCCTACTGTATGTCTCTGTCTGTAACCACATGTGTGACTTAACATTATGCAGTCCAAATATATGCCTAACTTCTAATACCGACAAATGTGGTGTTCAGCCCTTGGTTTATTGAGTTCAGTGACATTGACCTGCATAAAGGAATTATAATTCTTAGTACATAACGGATTCATTCTCATCTCACATTTATACTGAGGTATTAGCCCTTATGCTGCTGGTGGCTAATTTGGCCGTTACAAATTGATGCAAAAACCCTGAAATCGTCTGAAACCCTGACACATGGGTACTCATCTGAGAGTGCTCAGCAAGAGATATCTAATGAATACCAACACGACAGGGTTTAGATGATTTTCAAAACTGTTTGTGTCATTGTACTTTGGAGGAAAGTAGCCTCAGCATTGGAAGGGTTAGGATACCGGAACTCGAAGACCGCTCATCTTTACATCTTTGCCATTTCATGCTGCCGAGTATATTCAGCTTAATATGAACAATTTCAAGAAAAATGTATCGTATGTGTATATCATATGCTGCAGTGAAAACTCCAAAAGGGAACTTGAAAACTATTGTGAGCACACAAGACTGGTCCCATTGTTATGTGCGATATTGTAAAATACTTCTGAAATATGAACACCTATTGTGAACCCTCTTTGCTATAAGTATAGCATTATGCAGTGAATTATAGCATTATGTATAAGGTGGTTCTGATACGAATTTTGGGAAGGAATTCATTTTTTCTCCCATTATACTAACCATGTAGAAAGTCCCAAACAGTGTACAAAGGGACTCGGTAACTGTGGAATATTCCTTACAGATGAATATATATATAATTGATGAAGTAGGTGAATATTTGCTCTGATCTTTAAAACAGAAGAATGCAGAGTATGAGTGTATCTTTACTCAAGAATGATGTGTAACAATATCTGTGTAACAATATGTGTGTGCTTCAGCACAAGTTTATTTGGTTGTTTTAACCATATGTACTTACACAAAATAAAAATCTGATTACACATGTGTGTAATTTGAAATTTAAAAAAATAGAAGATACTGACAAAATGTTTATGTTTTTTGCTGTGCAAAACATGACAAGCCTATCGATGTGACCGTTATTGCAAAGAGTATGACATAGTTTTACTGATATGTTATTTGCCTGGTGAACTTGGACCTTACATTTGTAATGCTCAGGTTATTGGGCCACTAGGCATCTATTCAGGGCAGGATAGGAACAGGTTAGAAACCATGTGATAATAATGATTATTGCTGCAGTTATTCTCATGTTTAAATGAATACTTTTCCCTTTGTAGAGACAGACAAGTTAGGGTAATTTATGAATTTCATGGGCCTTGCCTAAGATTGTAGACGGAAAAGTTACCTTAATTTTCAATAAACATGTGCATTCAAACCAGTTGTAAGAGACCATCCAAGGGAAGCCCAAAATATAGTATCTTAACCCTTATCCTGCTAACCACAACAATTGTTGTGGTGTGCAGCAGTGCTCATAGCTTTCACAGCAGGATAAGGGGTAAGAATGGTGGTCTTTTAATAGAGGGCCATTTAAGCTATAATATTAGACCAGGGGAAATGAAAATGTGGTCTCTTGATAGAAGTTGTAGCTAGGGTAGGTTTGACTATATTTGGTTTGGTTCGAGCCTTAAATGAGGTGAAAGTCTGCCACTTCCTTAACCCATTAATGCTTTAAAATTGCCTTCAAGTGTCATCTTGATATGATACTTTTGACCATAACTTATGCGTAACTTATGCACAAACCTGAGGGAGAGTTGTCTTCTGATATCTGATCAACATTTCTCATGTTCCACTGAATGTATATGCATCAATTTTACCATGAAACCATTGTTTGACTAATGAGGAAGTGGGAATATATGTGGAACTTCTCAAACACCCATCTGATTCTTCAGCTTGCTAATAATAAATTCATTGCAGTGTATGTACATAAAAATTGTGTGGTATTATGAAATGACATTATGATGTACATTTGTGTTAGGTAAGGTATCTGTATCGCTATTTTCTCATGGATTTGTACTGTACTGTATATGGTATGGTATGGATATCAGTTCATGCAAGACTGATGGTCATCCTCATTATTGATATACCAGCTTAGCAATATTTCTTATGAATATCTGACCATGAATTGACCACTGATATTAGTGGCTATCAAATAAACTGAAATCTAGACTCAACGTTGATATAGTTAACCCCTATGCTGATGGTGGCTAAGTTGGCCAATGCAAAATAATGCAGAAATTTTGAAAAAAATCAATGAAACCCTGGCATATGGTACTCATCTGAGAGTACTCCACGAGGACTATCCAATGAGTACCAACATGACAGGGTTTAAATGGTTTTCAAAAATCTTTGCATTCTTGTGGATTGGACAAAAGTAGCCTAAGCATAGGAAGAGTTAGGTCTAATGTGAACACCTACTATCTATGTAATACCTCTTCAGTTTCTTGGTTCTGTTATTTCTCTATGTACTGTAGAATTATTTTTGTGTGAACACATTTTTGCCACAGTCACGATAAGCTAGGCTCCTACTCACTGAAAAGTAACCATTCCCTTCTGAGCTGACTATCCTGAGTGTGGTGCAGTACCAGATATGACAGATAGATGGCATCATATGGGTGTTTTATCATTTGCTAATGTCATACTCAAACAATGTCCTCTATCCCCCTGGTGAGAGAAATGTAAGCTAAATTGGTCACTGTGGCCACCTTGACTATTTGGTGATAGATGTAAGAGAAAAGCTTGACAGGAAAAATACATACGACAGCCTAGAAATCTTTGTCCAAAAAGCCGAGATGTTCACAACTCAAACACAGTCCTCTATTCCACTGGTGAGAGAAATGTAAACTAAATTGGTCACCTTGACTATTTGTTTACAGATGTAAGAGAAAAACCTAACCGAAATTAAAAACATTTTTTAAATTTAAAGAATTTTTGGTTTATTCCAGAAATTAAAAACATATAGAAATCTAGATAGACACCCTAGAAATCTAGGCTCTAGAACAGTCCCAATAGCCGAGGTGTTCACATATTAGAGGTTTCACTGTATTGGATATTGAGGTCTACCTGTTCAGTATGTGAGGTATTTTACATGGCCTGTATGTCTGGAGTTCTTGTCTCAATACATGCTTAAACATACAATAAATGATTTACATTTCATATCTTACACAATTAACACATTGGTTCTCAGTGCATCGCTTCATCAGATCAGAAAAGATGTGACCTATTATGTCTTTCATTATTCATCATGTAATTCCTTAGAGTCTAAAGCTTTTAACCCTTATGCTGCTGGTGGCTAATTTGGCCAATACAACATGGTGCAAAAAACCTGAAAAATGACTGAAACCCTGGCACATGGGTACTTATCTGAGAGTACTCAGTAAAAGCTATCCAATGAATACCAACATGGCAGGGTTTAGATGGTTAACACAAATCTGTGCTTAGGATAAAGTAGTACAACATTCGAATGGTTAAGAACCTTATTCTTTGATAAGGGTACTTAATGTGCATATTATACATGTACAAAGTTACTAGGTCTCTTACTTGGGAATAGGGTTTGAATATAAAATTACGCAAAACTTTACCAACCTCTCATATTACTCATGGTTTGTCATTTGGTCTAAAGCGTATGTTGATGTGCAATTACAAGTACAGTGAAACTTCTCACTTAGAACATCCTGTAATATGAACATTTTGGCTTGGTCCTAAGGTATTCAAATCTTAGAGATTTCAGTGTTCAGTCAGACCTGCACAATGATATCAGCTCTATTTGTTGAACAACTGCCTATATTGAACACTTCATTCCCAGGAAGCACCTGTTTTGTTGGATCTGTGTACATTAAACAGTTAAGAATTTTGAACATAATTGAATCGCCCACTGATGTTTAATGTACATTGGGTTTCCCAAGGCTAGGTTTCATTTGTTTGTGACAATGTTGAATTTACACTAAACATCCAAGTACAATGTTTAAAATATGAATCTAATAACAGAAATCATCTTGGGAATTATGTATTTTTTTTACACATGTTTTCTGATTTTGAACTTGGTTTAATGGTCTTATGGGGAAAGTGATAATGTAGGGATGAATTTTACAGAGTTTTGTTATAAGCTGTATGCGCTTTGGTATCAGACCACCAGGGCATTATAGTGGTACTGCCACCTTTTGGGAACATCATGTACTAAATGTTGACTAATATGAAAGACGCACTTGTATGAGAATACACATTATTCTAGACACTCACTGACTAATAAACTGTCTTTATCTGTATCATGTTCCTGATGTGAAGAAGCAATCTTAGCGCAGATTGTATTTTACATGAAAGAAAGAAATAAACTATTGCATGTTAACTTGATTTCTTTTTTGATTACTTAAGGATTAATTACCATTGCAACTGCTCCCATATCACCCTTTCAACTTACACATCCCTGTAGCCAGGGATACATCTGGGACCAGCCAGTTTCCTGAAAACCTCCTTTTTGGACACGCAAAATAATTTCTATGAAGAATATTCAATTTTGAGTTTTTTGGGGTAATAAGTTAACCAAATATTTTCCTATTAAACCGTCTTCTATGACAGGGCTGAAGTGTGAATTGCCCTTTTTGACAGAATAGGCTATTGAATGTAGTTGCTATAAGAAATCTGCACGGGCCAAATTTTTAGCATTTCTGTTTTAGAGAGAGATTTTGAAATTCCTGGGAAAGACCCTGCCTGTAGCAGCCTATAATGGTTAGGTGTTAGCATTTATCCCTCCTACTTAAATACGTTTTGGAAATTATTTGGTGATAAAAAGCATATCATAAGGCACCCTAGAACCATTTCAGTTATTTTCCAAAAATATCTGTTATTTGTAACTTATTTTAAAAAGTAGCAGAGTATCAACCAGACACTAGGGATGTCATCGATAGTCGATAAATCGACATTTTCACTTTGTCAATTAAATCGAATCGAAAGGTTGGGTACCGAATCGAAATAATGGATATTCTGTACCCCAATAATGCCTTATGATTATCAATAAAAAGTAAACTTTTCCCAGACATTTTCCTGATAAACTAACGCAAAGTGAAACTCTGACTAAATATTGAAGCATTTTATATGACTTTTGTAAGAGAAATTGGAAGGAATTGTGTACTTTATTTAGGCATATGGTCAAGACACAGGGTATTGAATCGAATCAAAACTAATCGATATATCGGAAAGAGTTAAGTAATTGGCTTAACTGAAGTATCCCGGACCCACCCTATAGGGGAAGAAAGAGGCTATATATATACACATTCCCTATAGAATCTAGCCCCGCAGGGCCCTAACATTATATTATGAATAAGGAACCCCCTACAATCTAGCCCCGCAGGGCCCTACGGCCATAAATTAACATATAAACAGAGCACTTACCGCACGGCCGACTGACCTCCATCTTTGATTTCCTGCTTTTGTTTCTTGAAATGATCATATTGTTTTAAACAATATGATCATTTCCTATGCTCATTGTTTGTGGTATGTTTTAAATTTCGTTTTTTATCCCTGCGGGGCTAAATTGTATTGGGTTCTGACGATGTATTTTGATCGTTGGAACCCTGCGGGGCTAGATTCTATAGGGAACATGTATATATATAGCCTCTTTCTTCCCCTATAGGGTGGGTCCGGGATACTTCAGTTAGGCCAAGTAATTAATCAAATCGAAAAAAAAGGAATATCAATGACATCCCAATAAATAATTGTGCCCTACAAGCACGTTACGACATATCGAATCGAATCGAAAATTATATCAATTAATCGAATCGATAAAATTTCATATCGATGACATCACTACCAGGCACTCTTGTAAACACAACTTGAGCAAGAATAGGCTAAACAAAAACTAAACCTTAAAAACTGAGGAAAACATGGAAGTTTGGGGAAGATTGTGCTTAAAGGATAAACAAAATTAGTATGCAGTTAAACATTTTTACTGGATTAAAAAAAAATTCTTCCATTGGTATATTTTTATTGATATTAGCCCTGATAATGTTTACAATTCATTAAGCTTGTTTCTCTAATTAGAACCACTACTGAGGGGGACCTTTTGATAAAAATGCTTTTTGGAGTAAGGAAAATCATCTTTGCTCAAGACTTTGTCATATGATTTAAGAAATTAATGTCCTTTTTTCTGAACTGAACTGAGCATGCAGCCAATGGTGAGAAAATGGCCCAGAGTATCAGCTGGCGACATCTTTAATCGATTCGACGAACTATGTAAACTAGAGCTGTATGACGTCATTATGCGCCAAGTGATGCGCAGTACATTCTAAATTAGAAAATTTCAAGATGGCCGCACTAGGAGGGATGATCGGCCCACCTTCCCAAAAATCAAGTTTTTAATACCACAGCGTTATTTGCACGGATATTTTTAATTCCAGGAGAGACAGTAACCCTCAAACATGGCGCAGTGCACGCAAACCGCCCAGGAATTTATTCAAAATGCCTTTAGTCCCATGGTGGCAGTGTTATGTAGCCACGATGCGGAGATGGTCAGCCAGAAGAACAACCTGTCATTTGTGGAACTAATCACCCCTTTTTGTAGGCTCACAACTGAAGGTATGTGGTTTCAGCATGCTTAATTAGACGTTCATGTACTCTTAAAGACCTGCGAGGAAGCTAGTGTAGTGGCATCAGTCGTAGCGGGATTTAGGGGACTTCCAATATATAGAACAATATTGGACCCTCCCACTTTTTCCACACCACTCACCAGAAATAAATTTTATATTTGTTAAGTACAGTACGGATGTCATAAGGGACTTTCACTTCATAAAAGAAAATTAACAATGATTTACAGTGCTTTCACTGACTTGTCATTAATGATTTTTTGCAAGTTATATGTAGCCATCATGATCATAGACTCCCATTTAGCTTCTGTTGACTTATTGATTAGTCACTAAAGTCACTCACAGGGAACTCCATTCCGAGTCTACAGGACATATCTGTCTTCCCTGGGTCACTCGCTTTGCCACACCTTCTATTCAAAGGATGAACTCATATCAGTACACCTAGTTTCCCAGTCTCTAAGTATTAATACAATGCTGACTTGGCCAGCATTGGCAGTAGGGAGGCAGCGCAGGAGAATGCTCGGCCTGGGCTCGCTTTAATCCTAGGTAACACATCCAAACAGTGTCTGGGCTGCTGGGCCTGTAGGCCCTGTATATACCATTATCAATGGTGAAAGAAACCACTTTATAGTTTGTATATACTGGAGATAGTTTGATAGTTTCGGACTTCAAATGTACATATATCCTTATAATAGGAAACTAGATAGTTAGCATTGCTATATAGTGGGGATTAGTGAGTAATGAATTATATAATCAAAATTCTACGGGTTAAAGGTACAATTAGACATTACTGGCAAGTCAAGGGTCTTAGCCAGGATTTTCATAATAGTGTGTCCAAAATGGGGTTTCAAGAAGACGGGGTGTCCAAACCAAACCCCCTCATTCAAAAAAAATATGTCATCATGTACTGACCATATAGATTGACAGATCAAGTAATAATATGCTTAATTTCTTCAACAAATGTTGTAGTTATCATTTAAGAATCAATTTTTTGAAATATCTACTTGTAATTAATTTTTTCAAAAAATTCTGACCAAAAGATAGGGTGTCTTTTCCCCCAAAATAGGTATTTTTTGTGGACCAGGGTGCCAAAAAGACACCCTGGCACTAGTGCTGGGACTCGGCCCAAAAAAATCAACTCGAGCGCTTGCCAAATCTAGCGATCAAAACTCGAGTCTATATCGAGTTTTCCGGCCACATTGACAAGATCTTAAGGCGAATGATTTGAAATAACATTGCGCCTCGGCATGTGCCGGCACATGCGAGGCACACATACGGTGTACCGCCGCAATTGAGAATCAGTGTACCAAAAAATGGCATAATGCGCAATTGACACGATAACTTAAGAAAACGTATATTATTTTATAAAATCTGGTGGAAATTGGGGAGTTTTAGCCATCGCTAGGCCACACATGCATCGGAAGCATGTGTTGATACAAAAAAAATATCGTCAGCTCGTAATTTCCGAGCAATCAAATTTTGGACTCAACGCTCGGATCGGACACCCCAGCATCCGAAAGTTTGAGCCTCCTAGTACTCGTCCTACCACTAGGGATGTCATCTATAGTCGACAAATCAATATAATCAACATTTTCACTTTGTCAATTAAATCATATTGAATGGTTGGGTAATGAGTTGGAATCGAAATAATCAATATTCTGTACCCCAATAATGCTGTATCATTATTAATAATGTATTTTCCTGTTAAACTAATGCAAAGTGAATCTCTGACTAAATATTAAAGTATTTTCTATGGCTTTTGTAAGTGAAATTGGAAGGTATGGTTTACTTTACTCAGGCATATGGCCAAGACACAGGTTATCGAACCGAATCGAATCAAATCGATATATTGGAATGAGTATATATAGCAATTATTCAAATCGAAAAAAAAAAAGGGATATCAATTAACCTATAAATAATTGTGCCCTACGAGCATGTTACGGCGTATCAAATCAAATCGAAAAATATACCAATTAATCAAATTGATAAAATTTCATATCAGTGACATCACTACCTACCACTACCTGTGCCCTGCTGGCTAAAGACCCTGCACTGACGACAACAACACCACCCACCATAAATTCCTTGAGTTTGACGAATTGGAAATTGAAATTCACATTTTCAGAAAATATAGATCATGTTCTTAAAGCTTTCTCCCTATATATATATTAAGTTTTTAATTAAACTTTTTTTCCACTGATCAATGTTCACTTCCCCATTTATAACAAGGCCATCATAGATTCAATACTTAGACAGGCAGTGTTATGGTCATAGTCAGGATTTCAAAACTATATATTAATTGCCTATTGTAAAATTTTGGAGCATTCTATTTTTCATAGGAGACCATACCCAGATTCTAACCACAAACATGTAATTAGATATTGAAATAAGGCATATAATATACTTCTACATTTCCATGGAATTTATATTGGGTTAAGGAAAATTTGACTATGTTTGAAAATGACATTTTTAGAAATAGCTCACAAAAATGGTGTTC
This sequence comes from Maea johnstoni, assembly GCA_963942565.1. Lineage (NCBI taxonomy): Eukaryota > Metazoa > Annelida > Polychaeta > Spionida > Magelonidae > Maea > Maea johnstoni. Next base: position 5,112,352 of record OZ012688.1, on the reverse strand, counting down.
TGAGAGGTGATTTTTGAGGGTTTGTGTATCCAAATAACACCAAGACTAAGACTATGGGCAGTGAACCTCTGTTACTTAGTGGTTTGTAAAATTCTAACCTTGTATCTTGTAAATTCACGAGAGGTATTTTCTGAAAACAAATCATTTTAGTGAATATACATTGCTAAATTATGTTACTTGCCATAATATTCTGGACAATGAATGAATAAGGGGCAAGGTGGTACCGTGGTAGAATGGACAAAATATCTTTCATCACCCTAAGCACCCTATATGGCCTATAACTCAAAAGCACGCCACTCAGAATCGATATGTATACAATTTATCTATTACTTATGAATATGAAACATGAAACCTCGGAGATGCGTACACATCAATATGTGTGCCATTTAACCCTTTCATGGCTAGAGATTTCCTATGATGCTTCTGACAATAGCTTTGAAACTGATCATTACATAAGTTGGAAACATTCAAATTAGCTTCTTTTCGATATTATCTTCTTGAAATATTTTTCTAAGATTGCCTTTGTTGGAGAAATATTCCCAACTCAATAGGTGTATTTGGGTGCCGCAGTCATGAATAGATAAACTAACCCCCTAAAATACTAGCCCTGAAATATTTTAGCTAGCCCAGAAATTTGATGAAAATGTTTTCCATACAACGACATCATATTTTACTTAGTGACCCACTCCTACCGTACATTGACAATGTAGAAAATGATACAGTGTACATACTGTGTTGCATTCCAATGAGCAGAGCCAGGGGAGAATTTGAGATCTCTTCTCGATAGACACTATCGCGGGCGGTAATGCTTGGAAAAGTGTGGTGAGGGCCACGCTATGTATTTTACATGGTGCTGGTCCGGCCCTCACCACACTTTTCTAAGTATTACGGCGCGTGATAGAATCGAATCGAGAAAATCGACATCGAAAAAAATTAGTCAATTAATCGATCGCAAAAAGTTGGCTGATGAGCACAGCCCTTAATAGCCCTTAGTTTCACCAACTAGCCCTGGGCAATGTGACTTTCCCTAATACAGAGCTCTGTACATCCACTCCACAGACCTAACATGAAAGTGTTAAAACTGAGTGCTCTTGAGGTCAAAATGAATTCAATGAGTCCTATATGATTAGCCAATTAAAATATTTAGTTGACATTCAAAAACATAGGTGGTCAAAGTCTGTCATAGTTATGATCAATCCTACTAAGGTTTTGCCAATTGAAGTTGACATTTGAAGTCAACTTTGATACTGAAAAAAGCATTTGACTGAGTGATAAGTAAGCTGCACGTGTTATGAGAATCTAGAGCAGCTGGTCAAAAGCGAACAATAGCCCATGTCTGGCAAACTTTACCGGGCTATTTACAAGCTAAGTTCTAATTCTAAAAATATTTACAATAATAAATCATTCATAATTACCAGAATTTGCCATAGCCCATAGATCTGTGCTGTTGTGTCAGGAACCACTTTATTACCTTGAGGGTTTCAAATTACTTTCTATGAAGCTCAGGGTCCTAGCCAGGATTTAGAAACTGTGTGTCCAAAATTTGCAAAATTTTTTGTAAAATTTTTGGGCGCCCTGTATTTCAAGGGAGACCACAGGGTGCAACATAGGCTCCAAGACATTATTTACCGAGTGGGTCAAGCTGTCCGTGGACACTTCCACTTGCCCTGCCACTCTGACTCTGTGTTAAAACAAATGTGAGTTACATTGCAAGGACTCTTCCCAAAACATTACTTGCCTGACCTGGGCAAGTAAGGTCTTGTTCTGCTTGCCCGGCTGCTGTTTTTTGCCAAATTCACTTGCAACTTGCAACGGGGCAAGTGGTTATATATGCAAGCTATATTACACCCATAAACATGTATTTACTCAATGAAATACATCATAATGTCCATATATAATGCCATGGGAATTATATTGAAGTGAAAAAATTCAATAATATGATTTCAAGAAATTGACATTTGAAGAAATTCCTTACAAAATATTTTGGGCATCCTGAAGGGTGATTTTTGAAGGTTTGGGTGTACAAATGAAGCCCAAACGCTGGCCTAGACTATGTTGAGGCTATCTTCCTGATTTCTTGCCCTTCACAAGGCTGCAAATCAGTCATGCATGATATTTTGCATTTTGGTAGCTTGAACTGACATAATTAGTGGCAAATTTTACGGTAATTAGTCAGAAGACCAATTTTTCAAAATAGATTTATTATATTCATTCATTTGATTTTGTTCATAAGAACACATAAGGTTCATGAGTCTATGATTGTTCTTTCTAACTTTGGTATATTTGGAGGTATTCCATATTTAGTTCACTATTTAGTATTCAACAGGGTGCGAAAAATAAAGATATTTCAACTATATTTGGATGTTTTTTCAAATCTCTGGTTAGATAGACATTACAATTTATCACTTTTTGATCAAGTAATTGTGAAAATCGAGATAAATTAGTTCAAAGGCATAACTTAATGGCTTGGTCTAGATATGGATGTCCTGTTCGCACCCTTTCAACTTCCAAAATGATGTCAAACCTTATGGAATGTTTTTGCAGTTATGAATATACAATGTGGCAAATCAAAACTGCTAGCCATAAAGGACTCATTGACATCCATTTTTTTTTGTTTGATTCGATCATTGACGTTTTATTTTTCGATTCCGATTATTTCGATTTAATTTTGAAGAACTGCACTGATAGAATGTTTATCAATGACGGTCCTATATCCATATACTCAATGTACAGTATTTATATACACATCATTGCATAAAAAGATATATATATATATATATTCTACCTAAAGGTGAACCTGAACCTCTTCTATTTTGAACAGCTCATATCAGAGACCCAAATAATGTACCGCACACAATTCACAATCTACGCCATTGTGAAGGATATGAATCAAACCGTGTAGAATGTGTTGTTTGCTGTTCAAAAGTCCATGTAGCGAGTTAAAGCTGCTTGCCAATTATACTCAATATACAATATTTATTTATGTACCATTGCATTTCTTATGGTGAATTTCTTCTATTTCAGCTCATATCAGAGACCCAAATAATGTACCGCACACAATCCACAATCTGCGCGCCATTGTGAAGGACATGAATGCTACTCTGCCGCAGCCGACGCTGGCGCGAAAACTGATGAACGAAGCCGTGGCCAACTGTCAGCCTCAGCAGCCGGAGAACAATCCCGCCAACGTGATTAGCGTCGGAGACTACGATCTGCAGATAAGTGGTAAGTGGATTTCCATCTCGACGGGAGGCATGGGGTTCAGAGGGCCTTTGATTCAGAACATAGCAAACTGCGGTATTTTGTTTAGTTCCAATCCTGGCCACCAGGGGTTATTAGGTTATCAGTGGATTTACATCTTGAAGGGTGGCATTTGGTTTAGAACATAGCAAGCTGTCTTTAGTGATCTTAAGGAGAAGTTATCTATAGATCCACAGCTTGTAGAGTGGCCTTTGATGTAGAACATGGCAAACCGTCTTTAATGATCCTAAGAAGAAGTTATCTATGAATTCTCAGCTTGTAGGGTGGCCTTTTTATTCAGAACATGGCAAACTGCCTTAAGTGATCCTTAGAAAATGTTAGGGCCTCTTTTGCGGTGTTTTGTTTAGTTTCACTCCTGGCCACCAGGTGTCAGCTTAGTAGGTCATTAGTGGATTCACAGCTTTTAGGTTGGCCGTTGGTTTAAAACATAACACACTGCCTTCAATGATCCTTAGAAAAGTTGTAAGTGGATTCACAGCTTGTAGAGCGGCCCTAGATTCAGTACATGGCAAACTGCCTTTAGTGATCCTTAAGAAAATTTGTCTGTGAATTAATTCTCTGCTTCAAGGGTTGCGATAGGCTCTGAACTCAGGGCTAACTAACCTTAAGCAAAAGTCAAGGTATGTATATATATATATATATATATATATTTATATATAGGTATATAGATATATAGATACAGGTATTTATAAAAGTCAAGGCAATCTCCCTTAGCAATGCTATGATCTGCAGGTAAGTGATAAGCTAAGAGGCGAAGTCAGACAAGCTGTAGCTTGGTGTTAGTGGTTAGGGGATTCACTTAGTATCAGGGGGGTTGCCTTAGGCGTGAAATTTGGCAACTTACCTAAATGAGATGAAATGCCATTAGTAAGATCTGTAGAGAAGTGTGATTGGATGCACAACACACAGGGCGGCTGAGCAGGTCCAAACTTGGCAAAATAGCTAGATGATACAGATAGTATCCAGTATTCTATGATCTTCATATGAGTAAATTACAGCTGGTGTTACATCTGATATGGTTACTGTAGGCTCAGTACTTGGCCAGCTTTCTCAGTGGAATATTGTTCCGGTTGTATTATGCTACGGCACCAGGGCTCATTCATAATGCCCAATACCGCACATGCCCTCAGCGTACATCAGATGCCTACATCAGATGCCATGAATCAAACATAGGCCAAAATAGTTTCTCAGAGTATGTTCTACTTTAAGTAGAGAGAAGTGGTATTTAAACTGGATTCACATATTAAAGATAAGAGGGCTTTCCCCAATATACAAGTTGTCATAAGATTGCAATGCAACTGCTCACTAGCTGTCTCTCACCACTTACAAATGTTCCAGTATTCAAATACAACTTGGAGTATTGTTGGCACAATGTTTTGGTTCCTTCCACTGCTGATCAGTCACAATTTAGCCTTTATATGACAGAAAAGGTGAAGATATTTACAAAATTCCTTAAAGGACAAATGCACCATCGGAAAGGCTTCCCTGTTACTGATACCTTTTGAGCACTGGTGGCACAGCAGGTGCTCAGACGATGCCACAAACTTGCATGAGGCTTGGGAAGATGGATGTCCCTGTATGGCTGTCTCAGGCCTGTTACGTGATCACTTCTGTAAGCCATAACTACAGAGTGCTCAAGAAGACAGGTTTGGGGGAGGTCTTATTTGAAAGGTGACACATATATTAGCTCATTTTGAACCTAAATCATTCTGATGGTGAATTTGCCCTCCAAGTTAGCCTTTAAACCCAAAGAGCTCTATATTCTCGTGACAGGAGGCCAAGTGTCTTGTGAGATCTCCTGAGCATGGATACCGTTCACAGTCAGGGACTTAGCCAGGATTTAGAAACTGGGTATTCAAAATTGGCAATGATCCTAAGATTTTGGGGAGTCTAATTGTTCATGGAAGGCAACAATATAATCAGATTACAACCATAAACATGTATTTACTTAATGAAATAAAAGCATAATTTCCATATACAATGCCATGGGAATTATATTTAAGTGAAATTTATCCAATTATGTGCTTGAAATTGACATTTGTAGAAATTCCTTACAATAATTTGGATGTCCTAAAGGGTGATTTTTGAGGCTTTATGTTTCCGAATGACACGCAGACGCCCTGCTGGCTAAAACTATGTCCACAGTGTCTCACAGTGAGAATCATTGATCTCTAATGTAATCAAGCATTTTATTAGGGTGGCTTACAGAAAGCTCCTGAGGTGATTTCTTAAGGTGATCAATACTGTGATGGATACGGCCGAATCCCCTTCTCCAATTATGCTAGAAATATTAAATCTAATGTGAACAGTCACTGATAGTAAGAAGGACTGTTTGCCAGTGTGGGTCTTAGGTTTGTCACAACAGCAATGGGAGACACAAACCCCAAAACACTTTTAATGACGCACACATGTAGAGGTCAGAAGTTGCTTGATTTACTTGCTAAATTAGAACATAAACCTTAATTGGGAATGTTAATTTGTCATGCATTTTCCTAAGATCCTGAGAAAGAGAGAGAGATAGAGACGGGACAGACAGAGAGCAGACATACTGACAGGTAGTGACAATGAGAGAGAGAGAGAAAGAGAGAGAGAGAGAGAGAGAGAGAGAGAGAGAGAGAGAGAGAGAGAGAGAGAGAGAGAGAGAGAGAGAGAGAGAGAGAGAGAGAGAGAGAGAGAGAGAGAGAAAGAGAGAGAAAAAGAGAGAGAAAAAGAGAGCTAGAGCTAGAGAGTCAGAGAGAGAGAGAGTCAGAGGGAGAGATAGTCAGAGAGAGAGTCAGAGAGAGACAGAGACAGAGGCAGAGAGAGAGAGCTTTCTCCTGGCTGTATGTGAACAGCTCTGTTGAGGTAATCTGTTGCCCCAAGCAGTACCTAATACAGGTAGGGCCAGCCACTCAGAGCAGTTTTCTCGGCAGGTCTGTCTTTGCAGACATGGTTTTCAATTAGGGTGTTGAGAAGTGTAGCGTGATTGGTCAGGTGCGAGTCTCCCCTCAAAGCCTGAAATGGCACTTACTCGGCCAAGATTTGACCTTGACTGAGAACTTCGCTGACCTTGGGAATGTTGGCTTAATTGAAATTTACAATAAACATTCAACCTGCTACTTAACCCTTTCATGCCTATAACATGTACCTACAAATGTGCGGGCAAAGTTGTTTATATCTTTTAGAGCAGAGCATTATAAGTAAATATTAATTTTGAACTTTGGAAAGGGAAATTCTATGAACCCAACCGCTAATTCTCCATCAAGTATTTTGTGGATTAAGCGTAGTTCCAAAGTTATTTGAGAGGTATCTTAGATCCAAAAGAACACTCATCAAGGAGACCTCTTGATGGTTGGTACTCCTTGGTGGTTGGTGCTAATCCAGGGGTGGGGTAGAGTTTAGCCTGAGCATTCCGGCTAAGGGTTCCAAATGAAAATTGTCCTCTGCATCTACCATGCCTTTGAAGTTAACTTCAAGATAAAGCAGAATCTTAGCCAGGATTAAAAAAACGGAAATGAGGTATGATATCCATATAAATTGTCTTCGGAATTAAATTGAGGGGAATTCAATTATAGGGAGAGGGGGGGGGGGGGTGGCAATCTTTTGCCATACACTCAGATTGGGCCCAGTGTGCAGTGTGATTGTTATGGCTGGTTGTTTAGTGCTCGCAGTGTGATTAGTGCTGCACTCAGACCATGAAGGGGCAGGTTTAAGAGATTAGAGCATGCCTATTGGCTGCAAGCAGGGTATATCAGTTGATCCCCTGCTGTGACCTATAATGAAGGTCACACAGCAAGATCTGGTGGCTTCCTATTCATCATGTACTTATAGTCTCAGCTTAATGTCAACGCTATTTAAAGAATTACTTGATACCTTATTCCAGATTTGTTAAATATATTAAGTATTCTTCCAATTAACCGCACAGTGCGGGTAGAGGTTGGGAAAATTTTCTGTAGAATGGATGTTGGCAATCTTCCGTTTTACTGCACACCTCAATGATTGCCGATCGGAGTGTATTGGCCGTCATTGCACCTTTTTGCTCTCACAGTTCAGTTTGCTTAGATGTTTGCCGCATAAGAAAAGATCGTTAATTTTGTCAATTATATGATCATGCGCCGAATATGAACAGTGAGAGCACGAAGGAACTGCTGAAATTGCGGAATTCAGCGCTGGTTTTCAGACACGGCAAGAGGAAAGGCATGTGATTTTGCTTTTCTTACTTCTTCTGGGGGGGAAGTTTTACGAGTTTTTCATGACAGTTGCGCTGGCCATTACCCCTCTCGCCTAGCCGTGAAAAATAGGCCCTGTACGCTTATTCGGGCATGTGCGCTTAATCATAAGAATATGGTTTGTTAATTCCCTAAGTAAAAAGGTTATGGTGAGGTAGTTACTTAAACAAACTTGCTCACACTTGATTAATATACAAGATCATTCCTTATTTATCAGTCTGCCTAACACATGAGGTGGTTAGTGTTAATAGGCCCTCAGCATTATCTTGGATGACTAGAAAACCATTGTTCTTCTTACAATAATCAATTCTCCTTTCATTGTTCTTGGCATTTACCATCACTTTAAGATGTTTTGCTTAATTTATTAGCGGTCTGAGTGCCATAAATTGTTTTATAGTATTGGGTACCTATACTTATACCTATTAAGGAGTTGTTGATCTTTTAACATAAGGAGACTTTAAAAGTATAATTGACTGCATTATAAACAATAGCGGTCTTCATCCTATGGATATAAACCATGCATACAGAGGCATAAAGATATCAGTATTTGGTATAGTATAGAGTAGCGGCACCTAGCTATTCAGGGTCTGACACTTAGATTAGAGACTAGGGGCCCGAAAAGGTCTTTTGATAAATTCTGTGGTCAAAAACAGGATTTCTGTATTATGATGTATACTATTTCGGGCCCCTAGACTGAAAAATCTATGGGCATATGCCCCTAAGCCCTTGGGAAAGTCGAACCCTGCTATTCCTTAGAAGAGTTGTTGGTCTGTCAAGATGAGAAGACAGTTCTATAGCCTCAGTTATTGACTGCATTATAAACAATAGTGGTCTTCATCTTATGGATATAAACCATACAGAGGCTGACATGGTCTTATAGCCAGAACTTGGAAACTGGGTGCCAAAAATTGGTAATTGTAAAATCTTTGGGCGTCTTTTTTCAAGGGTGACCACAATATACTCTGATTACAGCCACAAACATGTATTTAATCATTGAAATAAGGCATAACATTATTATGCTGTATCATTGGAGTTATATTGAGGTGGAAAAACTTCAATTATATGCTTAAAATTGACATTTTAAGGAATGACTCACAGAAATGTTTGTCCTCAGAGGAGTGAATTTTGAGGGTTTGGCAATTGGGTGTCAAAAGGAAACCCAGACGCCCTGCTGGTTAAGACTATGGTATCAAGAACTGGTACTTATCCCTATAAACAGTTGTTGGTCTGTCCACATAAGAAGTTCTATAGCCTCTAGTATTGACTGCATTATAAACAATAGCGCTCTTCACCCTATGGATATAAACCAAACAGAGGCATAATCCACTGTCTGTGAGCCTGCTGCGACAGCGTGCTGTTTTATATTGCTGCGTATGCGGTCTTGTAGGCCCTGGGACTGATAGGAGATTTTCATATTGATGTCTGCATGATCCTGAAGGGATCGCTGCATCTACTCTTTGTCTGACCTCTTTCTCCCAGAGAGATTTTAACCCTGCCAATGCTGAGGCTACTTTCGTCCAGGGCACAAGTACACAAAGATTTCTGAAAACCATCTAAACCATGTAATGTTGTTACTCATTAGCTAGTACTCTCAGATGAGTACCCATTTGCCAGGGTTTCAGTCATTTTTCAGGTTTTTTGCATCATTTTGTATCCACATTGGTTACCACCCATATTTGGGTAGCAATACAAGTGCTGCCCTCTTTAATACCAGCAGTTTAATTCCTGCTATCTCCATAATGGACTCTCTGATGGCATATAATTACGTGTAGATGAAACGGCAGCTAGCGTCAATGTGTCATCATATATTCTCATTGTGTAACTCTCCAAAGAGCAGAGGTGAGAAAGTCATTTGTTTGTAGTCGCCAGCTGCGGGTTAGTGGAACTTAAGTGCCATATCGCCATGTGGTTGTTACGAACATCAATACATTATAGTCACTCCTACTATGGGGAACTATCAACCAATTTGCTTCTGAAATGTACACTCAATGTGAAAACTTTCATCGGAGCTCATCAAATAGTGCAATATTTAAAAAAAGGGTAATATATTGTCACTCCCACTACAAGGAACTTTTAACCAATTTGCATCTGAAATGTACATACAATGCGAAAAATTTCGTCGGAGCTGATCAAATCTTTCATGATAAGTAGCAACTAAAAGATTCTGATTTTGTTGTTGAAATCAGGGGCTTAAATAGACGCCTATGTGTCCAGCGTGTCATTTGGACACCCAGAACACTGTTTTTTGACAGTTTGGACACCCAAAAGTTTGTCAGAATTTGCTGATGATGACTTTTCTTAGAATATAGAAGATATAGAAGCTGTAGTGTCACTTTTATAAGACACTCAAAACAGTTACTGGCCTAAAAAAGCAAAATCTGTAAAATATTGGACACCCTGTTTCGAAATATTGGCTAAGACCATGGTTGAAATGCACGTGAGGATACACTCCTTAGCCAGGATTTAGAAACTGGGTGCCTAAAATTGGCAATTTTAAATTTTTGGGGCGTCCAAATTTTTAAGGGGGACCACAATATACTCAGATTTCAACCATAAACATGTATAAATCGATCAAAATAAGGCATGATATCCTCATACAATTTGCCATCGTAATAATATGGAGATGAAGAAATTCAATTATATGCTTGAGATAAACATTTTAAGAAATTCCTCACAAAAAATTATGGGTGTACTGAGGGGTGCTTTTTAAGGGTTTGGGTGTCCAAAAAGACACCCACTCTGACGCCCTGCTGGCTAAGACCATGACTTCAATCATAAGCCCATAAAATAGAGTAATATAAAAAAAGTTTGATGGTTAGGGATAGGTACCTGTACTCAATACAAAACCTAATACTGGTATCCAGGGTCTTAGCCAGGATTTAGAAAGTGGGTGCCCAAAATTGGCAATTGTAAAATTTTGGGGCGTCCAAATTTTTAAGGGGGACCCCAATATAACCAGATTTCAACATGTATGTTTAAAGTTGTATAAATTTATCAAAATAAGGCATGATATCCTTATACAATGGCATGGGTATTATATAGAGATGAAAAAATTCAATAATATGCTTGACATTTTCAAACATTCCTCACAAAAAAAATTGGGTGTCCTGAGGGGTGCTTTTTAATGGTTTGGGTGTCCAAAAAGACACCCAGACGCCCTGCTGGCTAAGACCATGCTGGTATCGAATGGAAAAAAAATATTGTATTGAAAAACTTGAGTATGGAATTGTATCGTTTAAGATTTGAAATATGTATAAAATTACATTCATGCTTGACATTCCCCCCCCCCCACCCCAATAAAAAATGTCACCTTGAGCTATGATACTTTAAAAACAAATTCAGAATCACCATTTACTCACAAAATAATTGTAGTATAAGTTGCTGGCAAGGTTCTTATAAACATTTATTTGAAATAGGCTTTAAGTATGAAACTACATAATGAGGAAAATAGTCAGGCCGTTTTTGGCTGCTACAGACACAAAAGGTTTAATTAGCAGGGGCATTTAGGGTGATCCACAGCCTTGTTGAAGTATTGTTTCACCACCTCTACCGCTGGCCGTACATCTCTAGAGAACCACCCCTAATGGTCCACATCAGTGGCCAATACATTACTCGCCTTTCAAGCTGAATGTGTGACCTTGCACAATGGTTTTCGCTCCTAGAAGTGATGTGATGAATGCATTGAGGAAGGGGGCAGTTTTCAGAAGCAGGGTTAACCCGTTCATGCCTGGAGTCCCCTTTTGTTGGTTGCCATTCAGATTCATGGTTCTCATGAAAATTAAATAAAAATGCAGGATTGAAGCAGGAATTTGCAGACTAACTGAAGAAGAGTTGCTGGGTTTGGTTCTTTAAATTTTACTCAAAGAATGGTTCTATTTTGGAAGATATTGTCAAAATGATACAGCCTTTTTGAGGTGTTACGGCAATGGAAGGGTTTGATAGCGAGTAAAGTGAGCCTGAAATGGTCCTTTCAGAATATGCGTACCTCTGCAAAGCTATGCAAGTACAAGGCTATCATGCCAAGACTAGGCTCCTTTTAATCCCTAAAACGTTGTCATTCCCATCTAATTTGACCAACCAATGTGGTGTAGTACCAGCTATGTTAGACACAGTTATTGTTAAAAGAATAATAGATACAGACGTGCCTTTTTAGAGGAACTCTTGAGTATCAATGGCTGTCTCATTGAATCAGCTATTCTGCCATTAACCCGTGAAGATATCTTGGTTGTTTTACCTCAGGAAGGATTTTACCAAATTGAATGCAGCTGGATCCCATCTTGGGAAATCAGGGGGGAATGATAATGATATTCTGTTGAAGTGAACAGATGCTGACATCCCTCTAACTCCCCCTTTGGGTGCAGGGCTGCTGGTATCACGAACGGCGATCTCCAGATACGCAACAAGCAGGTCTAGTCTTGCTTAACAGCCTGGACTCAACTAAAAGCCCAGATGTTGGGAATATTGGCTCAAGAGGTGCATTCTGCGCATGTTTGGTACGCAATTTACTGTGTAATGTAAATGATACAAGAGTCCTCATTGGTCTTTGTCTCCTAGTGACATCACACTAACACTAGATTCGGCAAAATTAGGTGTAGCAGGGGCTCTGTAATGGGTCCTATGGCAATTGGCCTGTGGTGACCAATCCATGTGTCTATTCATCTAAGCTGGTATTAGGCTATAGCTATCAGAAATGTTCTTATCATTTTGATTTTTACTTAAACATTTATATAGGGATGGAGTAAATTCAATTATATGTTTGAAAATGACATATAAAGAAATTGCACCCCAAAAAGTTTGGTGTCCTAAGGGGTGATTTTTGGGGGGTTTGGCTGTCCAAATGATGCCCAAACGTGAAACCCCCTGCTGGCTAAGACCATACCTAGGGGCCAAATCTGCTCTTGTCTGAAAATGTTAAGGTCAATATCTAACTAGCCCCATGTGCACTTGATGTGGTCAGACAATGTGAATTATCACATGAATTGGTTAAGGGCAATACCAGACTAGCCCCAGTGTGCACTTGATGTGATCAGACAATGTACCTGATGTGAATTATCACATGAATTGGTTATGCAATACTGACATTGGTTATTGTGTCTTAAATTGGATTAGGTAGTGCCTGAAATTATCCACCAGCAGCACCAGGGTTAGGTCAATAGCTGACTAGCCCCAGTGTGCACTAGATATGTTCAAACAATGCACTTCATGTGAATTATGTGGTTATGCAATACTAAGGTAAATTATATTCCACAGTGTGTTGTTGCCTCACATTCGTTGTTGTGTCTTGGATTGGATTAGGTAGTGCCTGACCATTATAAACAGTCCCAGGTGGACAGGCATATGCAATACCCATCATATTCATGTAATCAACTTCACTTCTCCAGACAGCTGTGTATTATAATAATCTGTAACTCACATCTCTATTCGGGTGCTGGTCCAGTAGTCTATGGAGAAAAAAAGAATGGAATGCATGATTCATACATTTCACACCTGTAGCAACCAAAATATCTCAATGTCGATAAGGCCAACAAAAAAGTGTTTGGTTCCTATTACATCATTTTCTTGTCAAAATCAATATCCCTCTTCAAATAATATTGAAATGATTTTTTTTTTACTACAAAGTTATTTCCAAGTGGTAACATTTTCACAGGAATGCACAATAGCTTTAATATTACAATTATAGGTTAATTTTACAATTGTGGGTAAATAGTCTTACAATTATAGGTTCAATTTCTAAGATAACGATTAGAAGAAGAATGTGTGTCAAATATAGGGGTCCACACCAGTATACCCGTACCGTGAGGGTACCGATACTCCGCCCGAAAATACCGATAATAAACAGTATAAATAGTAGCCGGTATTTTTTTACCGGTACTATGAATAAGCCGCCTTGCTGCTGATATAGCAGGCAAGGCGGAAAAGAGTGCAGAGACGCGGGATCAACGGGAAAATACATCGCGATCGCGTCATCCAGTGCTGGTCGCCACTGAAACTGCACTACAATAGATACTAACACGCGCAGTAGTACTTGGAAAAGTGTGGAGAGGGCCACGCTATATATTTTACATGGTGCTAGTCCAGCCCCACCACACTTTTCCAAGCACTAACGCGCGCGACAGAAATTCGAAAACATCGACAAAGTAAAGAAAGTAACCAGTATCTGTACCGTTAGAATACCGGAACCGTATAAAAAATACCGGAACTGTACTGGTCATACCGTATAATTTTAACGGTATGGACCCCTAATCAAATATGACATTTTTGTACTTTCAGCATCCACGCCATGGTATGAGGCGTTCCGGGAGTGTTTTCTGAACGTGGCGTACCCGTCAGACCACGAGTTCCTGCGGCATTACGTGGCATGTATATTCGTGGTTTCGTCCAATCACGCGGACCCCATGGACATGTTCGGGCGCCTGGCCCAGCAGCAGCATCAGCAGCAGCACCAGCAGCCCAGTAAACTGCCCAAGTGGTTCTGCCCGAACATCTTCCGCTACTACGTTCTCATTCATGATGTATGCGATGGGGAAGAAGCGAAGTAAGTTAATCTAATCTAGAGATCACATCCTATAAGAACAAAATGCTACGGTATCAGTACCGATAAATCGGTATGGTATTTTAATGGTACTTAATAATACTTTATTGTATTACATGTATTATCAAATTTATTTAGTTTTGACTAGTCCTGTTTAAGATCCTGGACAATCCTTGATAAATGATAACTTCACAGTGGTTGAAACGAGACCTCTTAACCTTTAATTCTGATGCTCAGTTTTTTTTTCGTCCACTGCACAAAACTGCAAAAATTGTGAAAATTATCCGAACTGATTCATGTGGTATTCATAAGAAATCTTTCGTCGAGTACTATCAAATAAGTACCCATGTGCCAGGGTTTCAGTCATTTCCCAGTTTTTTTGTCATCATTTGATGTTGACCAAGTTAGCCACCAGCAGCATAAGCATAAAGGTATCCAACCCTTTTCTAATCAATCTCCTATAAAGGCTTTGGAATTTTATTTTTTCCTCAATTTTTCTGCCATACTGCCTGTAGCCTAAGTTGTGACTAGTCAGTTATAACTGCTAACTGGTGGAGGAACTTTTACCACAATACCTGGCAAAACACTGCCTAGCCCCAAGTTACTGGCAATCCTCTCACATGCCGTAGCTTGGACTCAAACGCAGGCAGTGGTGAGAGACAGTGAGCAGTCTGTGGCAATTCCTAAGACCACTCATCCATCAGTTCTCATTTGCCCTATCCAAACAAAAAGACCATAATTTTACCATAATTTAATTATGGCTGTAGTGCCCAAACAAGTCCTGAAGATTTTGGTAATATCTTTGTGGCCATACAATTATTTGGAAAAACTTCAGAACTTCATATCAGAACTTGTGAACAGCTTTTTATGAATGCTCCCGGGAGTTTGAATTCCCTTTCATAACCACTTTCCTGTTGCAAGTGAATTTGCCAAAAGATGGCAATGGGGCAAGCTGAACAAGACCTGACTTGCCCCACTCAGCAAGTAATGTTTTGGGCAAAGTCCAATGTCACCTCCGTTGAACAAAGTGGCACGGCAAGTGGAAGTGTATATGTGGCAATTTAAGTCAACTTTAGGGGCAGCTTCAGAAAATGATGTTTTGCAACCTATATGTTGCACCCTGCCTTGAATCCAGAGATGCATTCTATAGCACCATCACATACTGATGGGAAGATGATCAGCCTTAGTTGAACTCACACACATACACACACACACAAATATATATATATATATATATATATATATATATATATATATATATATATATATATATATATATATATATATATATATATATATATATATATATATATATATATGATTCAGCTACTGCTATGTGCTTTAGAGTATTTAGTAGATGGATTATTCTGCTATTTTTCTCAATCATCATTTATTATCAAACCCATTTAAAAGATAGTTTTCTGAAATTTATTACCATATCATTACCCTCCGTTATTCTTGGAAATTCATGTAATCTGTCAATTGATCATTTATTAGAAACGGCAGAAACCCTTCTTGAATTTATAACCTTGTGGATAAGCTCTGTTCCTTTAGGCAACTTTGAATATCTTTTGTAAACATTTTTTTAATTTCTTTTTTAAATTCTTATTATTTATTCTTTTTTTTATTCAATATCAGTCATGTCAGTATATAAAAATATAACAGTATGGCACAATGATAAAATATATATCTCATAATATATATATCTTTGGTAAAACATGTATCTTGTATGTCCATTAATCATACTAGAAATATATCAGCATAGCACTTCTGATTTAGCACTACCTGTGTCCAGGTACCAGCTGGTACCTATCAGCCTTCCCTACACTTTCTCATCCCTTGATGTTTTTAGACTCATGGTGAACCACACCTATACCAGATGGGAACTAACAAAAGTAACACTACCAAAACATTTGAGATCCTTAACTCTTCTGATGGTGGGGCTACTTTGAATTCATACAATGCACAAAAATGCAAAAATATATGGAAACCATCTAAACCAATTCATGTTGAAAAGCTCTTATGGAGCACTATTAGATATGTACCTATATATATATATATATATATATATATATATATATATATATATATATATATATATATATATATATATATATATATATATATATATATATGTATATATATATATATATATATATATATATATATATATATATATATATATATATATATATACATACATATATATATATATATATATATACATATATATATATTTATATATATATATATATATATATATATATATATATATATATATATATATATACATATCTATTATATATATATATATATATATATATATATATATATATATATATATATATATATATAGTATATATATATATATATATATATATATATATATATATATATATATATATATATATATATATATATATATATATATATATATATATATATAAATTTATTTATTATGTGGCAGGGTTTCAGTCATTTACCAGCTTTTTACCATTAACTCCCATTTACCAAATTAGCCATCCATAGCAAAAGGGTTAAAATCAGTCACTGGACCAAGGTTTCACTACAATGGACTGTGCCTGGGTCCGGTTGAACACAATATCATCAATTCCAACATTCCTAAAGTCAGATACCAAGGCAGAGTTTCCTATCAACTCATTGATGTATAAATAACTCATCCTAAATCATGTGCCTGTCAATACTTCCTTGACTCTGTCTCATTACACTCACTCTATATGTCCTTCATATTCACCCCATCCCTATATGTTGAGAAATAGGGTATTTATTTTTAAATGTGGTAATGCTATAAATGTCAATGACTTTAGGAATATTCAAAATTTCATACATGTATTTAGTTGCAATTTAGAATATCCGTTTTCTTGCTCAATTGTCAATTTTCACTAATATTGCTGAAGACCAATAAAGTAGCTCTAATGCTCAGATAAAACAACCCCCTCCCTTCATACAGAACAGATTCATTACAAGAAATCCAAATCTGCTCCCTGTACTTGTAAGCTCAATTTTTAAGCATTAATGAAAAAAGCAATTTTGGTGCAAATATAAAGAAAATGAAAATACCAATTCAGGGCTCGAAATTTAAGTGTGTTTTTTCCAGGGAGCCCAATTGCATCTTCAAAAGCTACTTGAAGGTGCTGTGTTTAGAAACCAGATCATCTTTGGGCTCCATGCAGAAATTTGAGGGAGCTGCAGTAGAATTCAAGGAAACCATGGTCTCTCAGCTCAAACTTATTACAAGCCCTGCATTCATATGTTCAATCAGCCCTTTTCAGCTTTTTTTGAGGGAGGGGGGTACCTGCATCTCTTTAGTCATTAATGACCTGTGGAAATATTCTCATCACTACCAAATATCATAGTATTTTGATGTGATTGCAGTGGTTGCAATAGGATGCTGCAGTAAGTACTATCACATAGGATAAATCATGCACTAACAGAGCTCGAAATTAGGGGGTGCCGGGAGCCGAGGGCTCCCTTGAATGCTCCTGCGGCTCCCTCAACTTTCTGCAGGGAGCCCAAATATGTACTGTATGACATACAGGACACTTTTATGAAGCTGATGAAGATGCGATTGGGCTCCCTGGAAAAAATCTTTATTTCGAGCCCTGACTAATTATTAACACATTCCCGTTAAGGGGAATTCTCACAGTATCAACTTAAAAACACATAGTCCACATATAGTGGGTACTTAATGCTAGGTGTGAGAATAAAGATTTGTGAATTTAGGGGAATGGCTATTTGCTAGCTGGTGATACACACTAACATATTATAACTGCTACGAGGAGCAGGGGCACGTAAATGGTTCACTATGTAAGAGCTTCATACACCAGTTCTTTCTAGCACCAAATAGGTTTGAGCGAAGCAGGGAAATACATTGTAATTATCATCATTGTTATTATTATTATTTTTATTATCATTATTATTATTATTATTATCTTTATTATCATTATTATTTTCATCATTTTACTATTGTTATTATTATCATTATTGTAATTATTATTGTTATTATTATTGTTATTGTTATTATTATTATCATTATTATTATTATTATTATTATTATTATTATTATTATTATTATTATTATTATTATTATTATCATCATTATTGTTGTCATAATTTTTTCTATTATCATCATTTATATTATCATTATTGTCAGGACGATTACCTGAGAACTACTGCTAGCTTAGCCCTTGGTAAATTATGACTACCAATTGAAGAAACACAAATGTGCAAGTTTACTGATCATTGCCCATCAGCAGCATAAGGGTTAAGATCACATTTTTTGCCCAGCCTAAATAAGTCGTCTTGATCTCTGATATTTTACCGGTAGGCCGGATGTAATTACATTCATATCCTGGGATAGATGAGAATTAAAGATTGCTTGACATGGCTCCACAGAGATTGATGCATGTGGCTCTCGGAAGAGCGTTTTACTCTGTTATAAGTCCAGGGTCTTAGCCAGGATTTAGAAACTGACTGCCCAAAATCTGGAGTTTAGAAATATTTTGGTGTCTTATTTTTCAAGTGAGGCAGCAGTCAACCAATTCAATTTAACAGGGTCTTAGCCAGGACTCAGAAATTGGCTGCCCAAATTTGGGTATTTCGAAATATTTGGGTGTCTTAATATTTTCTTATATTGAGGCGGCAATATACCCAATTTAACTTAACAGGTTTAAAATTGGGAATTTTGAAATATTTGGATGTCTTATTTTTCAAGTGAGCCTGCAATATACGCGATTTGTTATTTAATACAGGGTTTTATACATTATTTAGAAATTGGCTGCCCAAATTTAGGAATTTTAAAATATTTGGGTGTCTTATTTTTCAAGTAAGGCTGCATCATACTCATAGCCAGGATTTAGAAACTGGCTGCCAAAATTGGGAATTTTGAAATATTTGGGTGCGTTTTTTTCAAGGAAGGCCGCAATATACTCGGTTTAACAGGATCTTAGCCAGGATTCAGAAACTTGGGAAAATTGGGAAATTTAAATTATTGGTGTGTTTTTATTCAAGTGAGGTCGCAATATACTTGAGTACAACCATAAGCATGTAGTTACTTATTAAACCAAGGCACAATATCCTCATACCATGTAATGGGAATTAAATTGTGATGAAAAAAAATCAGGTTGAGATTGACATTTTAAGAAATTACTCCAAATGAGGCCGAGGCGGAACACCTGTATATTTAGAACACTTTCTTTCTGACCCCCTCAAACTCAGCTCTCATTGTTTAAAATTAATGTGTAAAGTCATGTGTTGAAAACATGTATATGTAGAACACTTTTTACTAACCCATCACTGTTTTGCTAAGCCATTCTTTAGTATAGACAAATGAGTACATCATATCTGAACATTTGTGTATGTAGAACATTTTTCTTACACTTAGATGTTCCACAAACTCATTACCTGAACATCTTAGTAAGTTAGTAGAACACTTTCATTACTCACAGGTGTTCCACAAACTCAATATACAAACATAAGTGTATCTAGAACGCTGTACTTACACTCAGGTGAACACATTATCTGAACATATTATTTGAACACTTTCATTATTCTCAGGTGTTCCACAAACTCAATATACGAACATATGTGTATGTAGAACACTGTACTTACACTCAGGTGTTCCATAAACTCATTCTTCAGTACATGTGTGAGTGGGAATACATTATCTGGAACACCTGTATATTTAAAACACTTTGTTCCTGGACTGTAGGTGTTCCACAAAATAATGCTTCAGTGTATAAATGAGAACCTCATTACATAGAACACATGTATGTGGAGAACACTTTTTCCTTGCCTGCAAGTGTTCAACAATCTCATTTTCTGATCATGTTCAGACTGACAAACTCTTCTTTTCCGCACTTCTTTCCACATCACCACCACCACCTCTACTACTACAGAGACAAAGTCAAAAGGTTGGTCCACATGTTGTCTGCCTAAGTTGTTCCTTGCCTTCGATTGTACCTGAATTGATGTAGTAGTTTAAGTATGCCTTCTTCATTATGAAAAAAAAAATTGTGCTTCATTCTAGCCATTAAATGAATCTTCGTAGTATAAAAAGGCATACCTTCCTTTATGTTGTGATCTTGAGTCAAGTGCTTGCTAGTGGAATTAAGTATATCCTCCTTAGTAGCTTCTAGCTTCTTGTATACTCTTAATTAAACAATTAGTAGCACCCATATTTTGATATTAGGACAGTATGAATTTTATAATGAACCTAAACTCTTTTAAATGGCAATAGGCAAATTAAAAACAGCAACACAGGATTGTATATCCTTTTGCAATTGTTTTGATAAACCCTGACTTTACTTAAGGCTATCTGGGATTCTGATTTGTTGAAAAGGAACCTTCTATGTATATAGCAGATCTAGTAAAAAAGATACTGACATTAATCCTGGGTCCTACTCTATGTCTAGTTTCATTGTTGATATAGTGACTTTGTAGTCAGTGTTTATATCACTGTGTGTTTATAGTAATACATGTAGTTCTAATGGTGTTTACCAACATATTGTGTTAACTTATGCTACAACATCAAGGCCCATAAATATATATATATATATATATATATATATATATATATATATATATATATATATATATATATATATATATATATATATATATATATATATATATATATATATATATATATATGCATACATTTATATTTATTCATGTCAAAGATATCTGCAAGCATTACTGGGCCAAACTACCCCTCTGTAGAGAAATACTCCAGATAGAGACAATTTCTCTCTCATCATTACTTATTTTGACCTTGACCTAGTTTTAAGGTCAGTAGGTCAATACACAAATGAACAGGAGTCCTCTGTGACATTTGAGTGGCTGATCTATGTGCAGGCAAATAATAGCCAAATGATATTAGTGATCATTTGATATTTAATGATTAGGGACGGGCTTGGCTAGCCATGTATTGATCAATGATTTTTTTGCCAGCGACTGCTCACTGGACGATCGGTAATGTGCCATCTCCTTGTTGAAGTGCCAGGATGTAGCTGGTGGAAAGTGCACTAAGATTATTAGGTCAAAATATGTGGCCAGATTAAATGGCCAAAATACAAGGTCAAAATAAATGGCCATGGTTAAATGGTAAGAATAATAGGCTAAAATAGCAGATCAAAATTAATGGGCAATAATATATGGCGAAAATGGAGGGTCGAAATAAATGGCCAATAACGCATGGCCAAAATACTGTCAACGGCTTTAATTTGCAGTGCTAAAATTTTCGATTTACAGCCTTGCTGGAGGGTATTTGTGCTACTTTAAATTCACACATTCAAGCATTCAAACTATATATCTTTTACTATATAGATATTTGTTTAAGGAATTTTATTTTGGCTCTATCATGAGGAGCGCAAAAATAGCGAAAATTAAATACATGTAAAAAATACCAGTTATACATAAGGTCGCAATAAATGGCCAATATCGCATGGCCAAAATAGAAGGTAGAAATAAATGGCCAAAATAGATGGTTAAATAAATGGCCAGTGATAGGTGGCTAAAGTGAGTTGCAAAAATTACTGGTCAAAAAATGGTAAGGGCAAATAACTAATAAATCATGGCCAAAATAGGTTGAAGTAAATGGCTCAAAATAAATGGCAAAAATGACTGGCTAAGATAAAAGGTCAAACTTATTGGCCAAGGCAAATGGTTATCAGTAAGAGCTTTCCAATGAATACCAACATGATAGGTATGGCACGTTTTCAAAAATATTTTCAGTATTGTGCCTTGGAAAAAAGTAGCCTCAGAATGGAAAGGGTTAAACCTTTCAATGCTAAGATTGCTATAATCCAAAGCACAGGGACTCTCAGATGAGTACCCATATGGCAGGGTTTCAGTCCTTTTCCTGCTTTTTTGCATCATTTTAAATTGGTAAAATTAGCCACCAGCAGCATAAGGCTTAAGGTTGAGTAAGCTTACCTTCTGTATTGTGCACAGCTTATACTATTCTTGCTGCTAGTGCTACTCAGCTCAGCTAGAGATGATTTATTTAAGTGATTGATAGTAATTTTGAGTTGTCCCCATTTTTTGGTAAGAAATCAATAATCCTCACTCTTAATTTCCATAATCTATCATCCTTTCACAACAGTTGTCTAAACAAACAGTTAATTATCAAAGAAGATTAATTAGCTTGGAGTGCATAGGTGCAGGAGTTCATTGATAATTTTTACACCTACAGTACCGGCTTTTATAATTAATTCCTGCACTAAATGCGTGGGCAGACAGGGCATAATACACAACCGCTTGCCTGATTGCCAGCCAGTTTTCTGGGTATAGATGCGACTGCAGCTACTCCTCAATAAAGCTTTGATGCGCAGCTACGTTGGTCATTAATATGCCTGACTATTTTGTTTGCTTTGTTATCAATGATTGTTTGTACAACCAGTCGCTGCCAGGCGTTCAGTCGACTTGTGCATTACTTACATGTCCTTACCGTAATGACATTATTATTTTGATCAATATGCCTTTGATTGACAAGTAGATATTAGGTTTCTACTTGCTAGGCAAAAAAATTTAACTTGGCCAGCAAAATGATTTGATCTCTTTCAATCTCTGAAATTGTTCAATTTAATAAAGTAATCAGGGCCTTTACCAGTATTGAGAAACTGGGTGCCTGAAATTGGCAATTGTGAAATTCTTGGGTGTCCTATTTTTAAAGGGAGACCATAATACACTCAGGTTACAACCATAAACTTCATTAACTTATATTAACTTGTATTAACTTAATGAAATAAGACATGATATCCTTGTACAATGTTATGGTGATTATTTTGAGGCAAAAAAGTCAATAAAATGGGTGAAATTGATATTTTATGAAATTCCTCTCAAAAACATTTTGGGTTCGGATCTGTGGGATGATTTTTTGAGGGTTTGGATTATCGAAAATGACGCCCAGAAGCCCTGCTTGCTCAGACTATGAAGGTTGACATTTTTTTTACTATTCAAAAAGCATATGTAATTAATCAGCTATATTTATTTCATATATTTTGATCAGTCAATCAAAAATAAAAAGTGCTGAAATTTCAAAGTGCGCTTTTGAGGATGAGTATTATCTATTCTTGTCCAGCAGCCATTGTTATTTGCCATGACAGGCGGACTGTCATTTATGTAGATGCTTTTTTTTACCATCCACAGATGTGGACTTTGTATATTGATAATGTCAGACATGAGTTGTCGAGCAAGTCATTTTGTGTGACTGACCTTTTATCGCTGATAATTCAGACAATATATTTTCAATTGATTCATGGATGTGCTGACTTTGTATGAATAATGATAGCATAAGTTGTTAGATTTTGTACCAGTAACAGGCTCCAGCAAATGGGGATTTTGCTGCTTACACTACACTATTTAATACAGGGTTAATTCTGATTAGCCACCGGATAAAAAATATTTTTTTTTGTTGTCCTTCAATTGTTGTCTTCTAACCCATTCATGTCAGGAGATTATTTGACATAACTAAGGAATGAAGCATGAATTCTTAAAATGTTTGAAGGAGAGTTGCAGAAAAATCCTCCTTCAAATAATACTTTCTAAATATTGGTTTTGTTGGAGAGATATCACCAACCTTGTCAGGCAGTTTTGGCGACCACAGGCATGAATGGTTTAACACAGAGTTTTGATTAGATGAAATTATTGTTGTCCTTTAATTGTAGTTGTTCAAATGTAATCCTCATATTTTATTCAGTCTTCCCAATATTGCACTATGAGAATGTTTTAAGAAAAACTAGCAACTCTCTTAGAATGCATTTATTTTATTTGGCCTATACCTTCACTTAGGTAGAGGACTGGCTGGCCCTTGAACAATAATAATAATTATAATAATGATGATGCTAATGAAAATACTTATGATGATAATAATAATAAATAATAATAATGATAATAATAATAATAATGATAATAATAATAATAATAATAATAATAATAATAATAATAATAATAATAATAATAATAATAATAATGATGATAATAATAGTAATAATTATAATAATATTTGATAATAATAATGATAATGATAATAATAATAATGATAATAATAATAACAATAGTAATAATGATAATAACAATATAACAATAATAATAGTAATGATAACAACAATGATAACATTTGTAATGAAAAAATGAATAATAATAAGGATGATGATGATAATAATAGTACTTATAATATTGATAATATTAATATTAATAATAATAATGACAATGATAATAATAATAATAACAATAGAAACAATAATAATAACAATAGTAACAATAATAATAATTATGATAATAATAATAATAATAATATAATAATAATAATAATAATATAATAATAATAATAATAATAATAATAATGATAATTATGATATTAATAACAATTATAATAATGATATCATTAATAATAATGATAATAATGCTACCAATGATAACAATAATAATGATATTGATAATAGTAATAATAATGATAGTAATAATAACAATAATAAGGATATTCTTTTTGGACTTCCAGAGCTGAAGCAATTTACCAGAGTATGAAGTCTACGTACGGCGTGACGGCGTGTCATCTTCTTCAGATCAACTCTCGCTCTCACTCCACCGCGGAGAACATGAAAACAGAACAACAAACCGGGCTCCCAGATCCATGGAGCCAGTTCTTAAACAAAAAATCAGAGTTCCAGGTAAGTCTACTACCATGCTGGGTAAGTGGTCAGTTACAGGCAGGGACTTAGCCAGGACCCATCCAGGTTGGGGTTTGGACAGGCAGTTTACTGAAAAACTTCTTTTTAGACAGGCAAAACTTTCTATATATTTTTACTGTATTTTCGAAAATCCTGCTTTTGACGTCTTATGTCTGAGGTGGGGATGCTAAATTATGTTTATTGATAACACACTTTGATGGCCTGGTTTACTTCTGAATTTGTGTTGTTCCATGTAGATAAGAAAAGGATTATGTAATGTTGATTACTTTACCTTGCCGGTGGGTGACTTATAGCTATCTATTGTAAGATGTGAGGACTTCAGACCTAAGGCAATTGATTATTGATTGGGACTTACAATCCACTTAATATATAAGTGCACTGTGATCTAAGGCAAAACAAACACTGAATGTAATGGGCTGTCTTAAAGGATATTAATATAATGATGCATGTATTAAAATTTCATATTCTTCTCAGTCATAGCCAAATGCTGTACAAGTTGGAACTTTTTTCCTGAGTATTCATAATTGGTAAGGGAGATGAGGGTCAAAAAAGAAATCCTATGCCCCCCCCCCTTCATATTATAGATTGGAACAGCCCTGATGCAGACTTGCAGATGAAGGAAACTTTTCTCAATGGCCACATGTTACCAATTGGTGTCTACATTATTGTTCATGATAAATTAATGTTCCTTTCTTCCAAAGATGCTCCGGAGCTTCATATATGGTAAGTGAGGCGTGGGCTACTGCAAGAATCACATGGGTGGGCGTGGTCACATATATGATGGTCTCCGGTATCCCATCATGCATTTGTGCTTCAACGGGGCTCGAAAAGAGTGCACCATTTTATCCCCTTTTTTGTCAATTTTGGGTTTCCCATCATGCATTTTTGTGTCATTGGAGCTCAAAAGGGTGCACTAATTTTATATTTACCCCTTTCAGTGACCTCTTTGGTTTCCCATCATGCATTTGTCTTGGGAGCTCAAAAAGGGTGCACCATCATACCCCCTTTTTTGCGACTTTTTGGGTTTCCCATCATGCACCTGCGTGCCATGGGAACTTGAAAAAAGATGCACCATTTTACCCCTTTTTTAGCCACATTTTTGATTTCCCATCATCTGTCATGGGAGCTCGAAAAAAAAAAGGGTGCACCATTTTCCCCTCGTTTTGTTATGGTTGTTGTTGTATTGTGTTTCAGGAGTCAGGTGAGTTAGAGGGTGTGGGTGCGGAGGTGGGGCGGTTACCCGACGGTGCCGTGGACCCCCCACCCCCGTCTAATTCTACCACTACTACTACCACTACCGCCTCCACTTCTCTCCCCCCGGCCAGCCCCGTAGAGGCCGCAACTGAGGTGATGGAAGGTGAGTATTACCCCTCCCAATACCCCTCTTTTTACCCCCTTTTTGGAAGCACATATACATCATTGCACACTTTTCTCAGGCCCCCTTCATACTGTTAGCGTTCTTCTCATGGTTGATGACAGTTTTGAAAACCATTGTCAACTATGAAATTGAGTTTTTTCCCATGTACAAAGGAGGATAAGGCATAAAAAAGTTGTTTCTTTCCTGTAACCGACCCGAACAAGTTTTTACTCAGAAAGATCCCTACCCCTTAAGTCTTTTCCACCCTTCCAACACCCAATCAACATAAAACATAAATAAAACACATTTTTTGAAAGAAAAAATCTGTAAAAGAAATTTACCTGCCTACGTATCCAATTTTTTTGTAACTTTACATGACCCCAAAACAATGTTTTTTTGGCCTATGTTAGTGAACTTCAGAATCAAGCCATGTACATGTTATATGTGGGATAGGGAAAGTGTTATAAAATGGTCTTCTTGGGAAATATCCCACCTTTAGTGTAAGGCCTCAGAAGAGGTGCATGCTGGGAAGATATTGTTGGGAGCTTAGATAAATGGGTTAACCCATTCTTGCCTGCAGATCTCCTTGACAAATGTCGTCTGGGCCTACATCACTTTTGAAAATAACTTCGATATTATTCCTAAATTCACAAAATATTTGAAGGGAAGTTGTGAGAAGGGTTCTTAAGTACACTTCTCCTTCAAATATTATTTGATAATTACTGTTGTTGCAGAAATATGACAATTATGGTAAGATTAGTTTTGGGTGCTGCAGGCATGAATGGGTTAAGAATTAGGTTAGACTGTGTGGGATTTAAGGACAAGCATTGCACAACTTTCAATTCAACATAATTGATAATAAACTTTAGCAAAAAGTCACCTTTTGATTTGCGATAAAATATTAATTTTGAAAAAAGTAATTCAAGGTGAGATATGAATTGAATTCTGTTCAATATCTCTGTTCAAGAATTTTCTACAAAAAAAAAAAAGAATTGTGAGAAGTTGTCAACAAACAGATTGGCTGTTGTTGGTATGAATGAGTTAAATTTAATGTTTTATGGATTTTGACCCTGATCATTAATACATCATCTTGTTTTTATCAAATTCCTTAGATTGCAATCAACATTTTAAATGAGGGTCTAGGGAAAAGAATTTGCAAGCTTGGCATATTGGTTAACTAAATTTCCATGCCATACCAATCTTAATTGTTTGAGTTATACATTGATAGAGCTGCACTCAAACTCACAAACTTGAGTGGTTTGATTATTGAAGCGGTCATGAGCTCATGAGTCAAAATAGTGGTGAGCACATGACTTGATCTCCATCGTGAGTGCATCTCTATACAAAGTTGTTTGCAAGTTGTGGGATTCTGCCTTTGTCATCAAATTACTTTTCCTGAAATAGAAACCTGTTGCATTTGTGCAATATGAAATTATTTTCTCTGAAATAGAAAACTGTTGCATTTGTGCAATTTGAAATTATTTTCTCTGAAATAGAAAACTGTTGCGTTTGTGCAATTTGAAATTATTTTCTCTGAAAAAAAAAACTGTTGCGTTTGTGAAATTTGAAATTATTTTCTCTGAAATAAAAAACTGTTGCATTTGTGCAATTTAAAATTTAAAAAAAAATATTAAAACAACTTATAACATACAATATTCTGATCCCCAATATTTGTGTTTGTCGTAGATGTGATAGACACGCCCCCTCAGAGTTCAGAGGTCATCGACCACCCGCTGGCGCCGGACAGCACGGCGCCGGACATCTTCACCATCGGAGGAACGTCGGTACCGGAGACGATGCCGCCCCCGCACAACCGGGATGTCCTCAACAATTCCTACCTCAACAATGCCGTTGAGGGCCGCAATAAGAACTCGCAGCACGGAGTGTGCTTGACACTCAGCGACCATGATCGACTCAGGATCTTCATTCACGAATTCATCGTCCGCGGCCTCATCTCCTGGGCAGAGAGGACGATGAGGACTCTTAATGAACAGGTAGGTGGCGCTGATGTTAGTGTTGCTCCAATTAATCGATTGATCGGAGATCTCATTATTTTTACATCCAATTTTGATGATCATCTCAATGAGCAGGTAGGTGCAGAAGTTTCATGGTTGAATCAGCGCCCATGACTATGGCCCGCTCCACTGAGGGGGAACTAAATCTCGTTGGCCACTTCGGGTCTCACCAAGTTACACGTTAGAGAATGTGATCATCGAAGATCAAAGTGCTATTTTTATACAATTTTAGGAAAAGTTGCATATCTATTATGTGTTAAAGGAATGTCCAAAACATAAAAAGAAATGCGTGCAAAATGTGCTCTTAGAGCTAAAGGTTATGTTTCATGGGCGAATCAGCAATATTTTACATAGGAAAAAGCGACCCACATAACTTCTTTCTTTTCGAAAGGGCAAATTCTAACCTAAATTTCTAGACTGTGTATTGTTTTTGTCCTGTCTTCAAGTTCTTCTTTTACTAGGCATCTGGTGATTACGGTGGCCAGAGTGGCCAAATTAGTTCACATTTATCTCACCAGGTGAATAGAGAACTCAGTTTGAGTATGAAACCTCTATGTATAGGTAGACCAATATTGGTGCAAATTAACACAATATACAATAATTGATGTTGATGTATGTTTATTTGTTTGTCTGTTTAACTGCTTGTTTATTTGTTTGTTTATTTGTTTGTTTGTATTTCAGATGACCTCCAGGAAGGGTATTCACAGGTCATTTTTCAGTGCCACCAAGAAATGGTTTGGAGGCAACAAGCCTGCAGGTCAGATGGCGGCCGCTGAGAAAACAAGTGTAGTGTGAGTACATGTAATACACAGCAAATATGGTAACTTGAACCCCCTAGCCTCCTGCAATACAAACGGTTTGTATTGTGCTCTTGAGTGAGCTGCTGCAATACAAACGGTTTGTATTGTCGGCCTGACTCAGATTTCTCAGGGCTTTGCAATACAAACGGTTTGTATTGTCGCTGTGAGTCAGCATTGCAATACAAACTGGATGTATTGTGATGTGACTGACTGGATGAAATATCATGTGTGGTAAATAAATAGACAAAATTAATTCAAATTCGATAATTTATTCAGATCATAATTCAAAACAATGAACATGGTTATAATGCTTTGAAACTTATTTTACTTAGTGACTGGAGGATCATATAATGGTTAATTTAAATTAACCGACACTTCCTGTATTTAAGTCATAGCATGTATAAGACTATCTAGAGACAACAAATAAAACACAAATAAATAGCTTGTAACAATAGTACAAGGAACCAGCTTCAGCAAGCAGGCCGGGCAGGAAGTGTGCGTGCTATCCAAGAATGCATAGATGTCCAACACATCAGCAACCAGGTTGAGAACTATCAAGTCCCTGATAGGCAAAGTGACTGCCTGGTCGACATGGTTTTGGAAACAGTTGACAAGGCTATCAGAGAAAAAATTCCTAGCCGCAACTAATACATGTATCAGTCATACATGTACCCCCAACGGCTCTTTTCAGAGCCACCACATCCTCACAAAAGAGCTAAATACTCACAAGTGATAGTTTTAATATCATAATAAAGTACATATATAGTTTTATAATCATAATATATATACACCTGAAAAAGTATTTCCTAAGCCTTCTTAATAATTGACCAAGTTATATTTGTAAATATGCACTGTACCTTTCATTCTTCCATTCAAGGTACTTATGCCATCAAAGTAATGAGTGCTACAAATGCCTACAATACAAACCGTTTGTATTGAACCACTCAATTTCAGCAATACATACGGTTTGTATTGCAGGGGGTTCAAGTTACCATAGACAATACAAACCGTTTGTATTGCAGGTGGTTCAAGTTACCACCCACAATACAAACCGTTTGTATTGTCATCAACAATACAAACCGTTTGTATTGTAGTTGGCTTGCAATACAAACTGTTTGTATTGTAGTTGGCTTGCAATACAAACTGTTTGTATTGTCAGCTCCACAATACAAACCGTTTGTATTGTCAAGTATGCAATACAAAATGTTTGTATTGCAGCAGAGGGCTACAATACAAACGGTTTGTATTGCAGGGGGTTCAAGTTACCATACTTGCTAATACACATAACATATCCTTACATTCTTCTGTTCATTATAAATACGTTTCCACTCTTTGTAAGCATACATGATTACCCATTCACATCTGAAGATAATTAATGTGCAGATTTAGAATGCTCCAGAAACGCAAAGAGCACCCTCAAATTACCCTAAAAAGAAGTCTTTATTTTTTGCCATGGCCTGAAGCATGCACATCTGACATTGGTGTCTTAGCAAGAAACTGGTTGCCTACAGTAGGCAATTATTGATTTTGATGGTGTCTTGCTTCTTAGGGTAGAGCACAATATACTCGGAATACACCCATGAACATGTATATACTTATTGAAATAAGGGGAGATGTCCTGTTATAATACAATGTTATGGGATGCTCCACTCTAAATCAACTGTTATTGTTGTATTGTGATAACCAGATAGGTGTATTTGTTTGATTTGCTATTATTTCTCTGCTGTTTTAGGTATACGAGTGAGGCTCCAGAGATGCAGATGCGGCGGCTGGCTGACTTGAGCTTCATGTTCCAGCTGTATGACCTGAGCTACCAGACCTACCACACCTGTAAACGAGACTTCAACAATGACCATGCCTGGCTCTACTATGCTGGAGCTCTGGTAAGACATGCGCAAGACTAGACTCCTAGGCCCTGAAAAGTTGAAGTTAATGTATTAATGCTGAGGAGTCTGTAGAGATTGTTTTCTTATGATACTTTGATAATAACTTTGGAAATTAGGATGTTATTGCAAACTATTTAAAGGAGAGTTGTTTGAAGTGATTTGATGAATATTTCTCCTTTAAATTTATTCCATTCTATGCTTTTGCATAAAAGAATTTTTCAAAATTGTTAGGCTATATTTTGCTGCTGTGAGCATTGAAGTTTTAAGAAATTCTTTAATTCCTAAAGTGTGTTTTACAAAGTTTCCTGGTAAGACATACACTAGGCTTGGCTCCTAGTCCCTGAAAAGTTGACATTTCCTTCTGAGTAAACCAACCAGTGTGGAAACAGCGACGATAATCATAATTGCAAATTGCTAATTTGGCATTATGAGATTGTCTGGACATAGGATACTTTTATATGTAACTTTGGAAAAATGAGATAGAAGGTTGGACTTGTTTGCTGCTTGTTGTTACTCTTAGGGATACAAACACAGGGGTACAAAATGGAGCTCAAATATGTTTTTCCTGTACTTATTAGGTTAATTATTAAACAACTTTCCTATTCCGTGAATTCATTGCAGTACTTAATCTGTGTTTGTGTGTTGTAGGAAATGGCGAGTATCTCGGTGTTTATGCAGGGTAATAACAGTCAGCGCCAATACCCTCACCATTACATGGAGTCAGCCGTAGCAACCTATCTCAACACATGCAAGTAAGTACACCAATGCTATATAGAAAATAATTCATATTCACCATTTCACACTTAAGAGTAAAACTTCCATGCTTAATATTGAACATTCAAAAATATGTTCCATGTTTAACGTTTATCACATGAACATAAAAACTTCCCTTTTAAAACATTAAGGATAATAACGAATCTATAGTTGGTAGTTAAGTCACAGGAATGAGCATTTCCTGTTTAGAATTAAGCACCTAAATTGAAATATCCTTTTTCGATATTATAAATATTTGATATTGAAAAAATTGAATTGCTTCAAAAATTAACCAAATGCAAAATTTAAATTTCTTATCTTAGTTTGACATTTGATAAAACAAAAAATGAAAAGAACATTCTCAAAACACATTCAATACACAAAGATTGAACATTTCTGTTTTCAATATATGTCAAATTTCTTACCTTTTGACTATATTTGATGTTTGATAATAATGTTATCAATGTTTGATAAAAGAAAATGCAATGTTGAAAACACATTTTCAATACACAAATATTATAACAATTCTGTTTTCAATATTTGTCAGGTTTCTGAATTTCCGTGTTTATTTTTCAGGTCCCCACAGTTTGCTGCGCGAGCGACTCTCCTGAGTACGGAGGCCATGAAGAGTAAAGGGATGTACGCAGAGGCAGCTCACGAGCTCATCAAGATGACCAGCGAGGTGAGAAAGTAACACGAGAAATGTTCTTAGTTCACTCGCTTGATTGTAGGAACAATTTTCTCAAGCTATCGACAGGGAGAGAGAGCTGAGTTTAAATTCAGTTTCAAGTCTGTGCCCCAACCACATCAAAATGACCAGGGAGGCGGAATTTATAAACTGGGTGCCCAAAATTGGCAATTATAAAATTGTTGGGCATCCCATTTTTCAGGGGAGACAACAATAAACTCAGATTACAACCATAAACATGTATTTGCTTATTGAAATAAGGCAATATTTCCTTATACATTTTCATTGGATTTATATTGGGGTTGGAATAAAATTCCATTAGATGTTTGAAAATGACATTTTAAGAAATTACTCAAAAAACATGGTGTATTGAGGGGTGATTTTGGAGGGTTTGGGTGTCCCAAATGGCACCTAGATGTTGTAGCTACAAAATTTTATAAGATTGACAAACAAGAAGAACCTAGTTCTGGATTTTGGCCAATAATCCCCATTACAATCTGGCACCTGACATTTGTATGGAAAATCACAAATTGGACTCACAAGGATTAATTGATGTGGAGAAGGATCAGGCCCAAATTTTAAGATATCGTCAAACATAAACAACCTGGTACTGGATTTTGGCTAATATTCCCCATTACGATTTGGCACAATTTGGACACACAAGGGTTAATTGGTAATTATCAATATCACATCTCCATGCATTTAATTCTTTAATTGATGTGGAGGAGGATCAGGTAAGTATCATCCTCAAAATGAGAAAACTACTTTTATTTTCTAATTCTCAGTTTAATGCCTTTGTGTTCCAGGACTCTGATCTGCGCAGCGCGGTGCTGCTGGAACAGGCGGCCCACTGTTTTATCAACATGAAGCAGCCCATGGTGAGGAAGTACGCCTTTCACATGATCCTGGCGGGACACAGGTTCAGCAAGTCCGGTCAGCGCAAGCACGCGCTGCGGGCCTACGCACAGGCGCTACAGGTCTACAAAGGCAAGGATTGGACACTCGCTGAGGTAGATAAATCATTGAATAAATCATTGAATAAATCATTGAATAAATCATTGAATAAGTCATTGAATAAATCATTGAATAAATCATTGAACAAATCATTGAATGAATCATTGATTTGATCATTGAATTCATCATTGAATTGATCATTGAATTAATCATTATTTACTGTATATTATACTGTATTTGAGCACTAAGTCTGGTCAGTGCAAGCACGCACTGCTGGCCTATGCACAGGCTCTACAGGTGTACAAAGGCAAGGATTGGACACTTGCCGAGTTAATTAATCGTTCATTTAAACCCTAAATCGGAGAGAGGGTTTTAGCCAGGATTTTAAAATGCCTGTCCAAAATAGCAATTTCAGGAATTCTTCCCATCCAGATTTAGTTACTAATCAAATCCTTATAACAACTACATTCAATAGCTTTTTGTGTTGAAAAGAGCAATTTATACTTCAGCCATGTCCTAGAAGTTAATTTGTTAAGAAAATATTTGATTATTACCCCCAAAAAGTCAAGTTTGAAAATTCTTCATAGAACTTCATGCTTGTCCAAAAAGAAGGTTTTCAGGAAACTGCCTGTCCAAAGACAAGCTGGATGGGTCCTTGGTTAAATCCCTGAATTTGGAGAGTTATTCATGGCCTGATTAAATGTATAATGTGCCCCTTTATAACTGCAGCCCATCTTGGTTAAGATATTTCACACAATCTGATACCAGCCGTTTGA
This sequence comes from Maea johnstoni, assembly GCA_963942565.1. Lineage (NCBI taxonomy): Eukaryota > Metazoa > Annelida > Polychaeta > Spionida > Magelonidae > Maea > Maea johnstoni. Next base: position 5,078,410 of record OZ012688.1, on the reverse strand, counting down.
TTAAACTCATAAGAATTTTCCTATTTAATTAGTAACAGGATGTGCTCCCACTAGAAATGACATAATCTCAAACTGCTAAGTTCTGGCTTGATTTAATATACTGTATGCCCCTTTCTAATTATACACCTTATGTCTGTCCCCAATATCATAGCAGCTATTAAATCAAACACACCGGAAGTTTCCTTGTAGTAACATGATGTGCTTCATACCTTTAATGAAGTATCTGTGACAGTAATATTCATCTCCTTAACCCTTATGCTGCTAATTCGGCCAATACAAAATGATGCAAAAATCTAAAAAATGACTGAAACCCTGGCATATGGGTACACATTCGAGAGTACTCAGCGAGGGCTATCCAATGAATACCAACATTACAGGGTTTAGATGGTTTTCAAAACTTTTTGATTTCTTCTGCCTTAGACGAAAGTAGTCTCAGCATTGAAAGGGTTAATTGAAGTGACACAATGTGTGCTCAGCCTCTGTGTGTATAATTTATTAGTTCTTATCATAACTATCATAGATCTAGATGATACGTCTCCAAAGGTATGGATGGGTCAAGAACCCCCCCCCCCCCCCCCCCCCCCCCCCCATTGGAAGGGGTAAAGTGCTGTGTGCATTGCCTGAATATAAATGGCATGCATAGATATAGGGGGTCTACTATATACTGTTGCAAGACATCCCAGATATGAATGATTTGTCTAATTTTGATGCCATATTTCCAAATAAAATGTGTATACAAAATCAATAAGGTTACTTATATACTGTAAATTTTCAGTAATTTGGGACCCCTTTTAACAATGACAATTTTTATGGGTTGTGGGTGGACAATGCTTTCTGAAAATACAGACAAAGCAGTGTAATAGTGGCACAGAATTCCCTCAATGACAGCCAGTGATAAATCAAGGGTGACCCAGATTTTCCTTGAATTATTTTGCACAATAATTATAGTGGCCCAAATTCTTAGGGTGGTCTAAATTTTCAAGAATTTATGGTATGGTCGAGTGGTATCCACAAAAACTTTCTCTCCTCTCATGTTCTCATGTCATTTTATGATCACATTAATTTCACCATGGGTACATAGTTAAATAAGGAAACATACATATGGTCTATTGGTATTCACATGAACTTTTCTAATTTTCAGGATCACATCAATTTCACTATGGGTCGTCAGTCGTTCAACCTGAAGCAGCTGGATAACGCTACAGCTGCCTTCAAAACACCTGCTCACCCAGGACAGCAAGCAGACGCCTCCGCAACAGAGCGCATTCCTCAGAGAATACCTATTTGTATATAAGGTCAGTTAGGGGTATATGCCACAAATAATACTGAGGGGGTTATATATATATATATATATATATATATATATATATATATATATATATATATATATATATATATATATATATATATATATATATATATATATTTAGGCCAGCAGGCCTACTGAATGCAGACATCGGCCATGTACCATTTCCACAACAAGGAAAATGGTTTCACCCCCCCCCCCCCCCCCCCCCCTCCAACATGAGTTATCATGAACACAACAAGTTCTAAGTTACTTGCGGTGGAGATCAGAGAAAACGCAGGTTTTCGGACTCCGCTCGACTCAAGCAGATTTCTCGCTAAAAGTCACAAATTACATACCTAAATCCATACTTTATTATTTATTATATTGCTTATTTCCTGCCATCTCATCCTTGAGACATATACCATGTTGGTAAATTATAAAGTGCAAATAGTGTTTTTAAGACCTAGAACAATTTCTAGAAGGTAGCAACTTGTCAGTGGTCGCCACCTTGATGCTATGTTATATTTTATTTGTTATTCATCTTCTCATATTGATTTCTTTCTCAGCAACAACTTGCTCAGAGTATAGGCGAGGGGCGTATTCTGGTGGACGGCTCGCTACCGCAGCTCCCCCTACCGTGGGTGGAGGCCAACACAGCCAAGGTGCTATTGTGCAATACGAAAACAGAAAAGCAAGGTAAGGGGCTAGTGCATGAATAAGAAGAGATACCCATATCAATTGCAAATAGAGGGTGTCCATAGGTTTTGAAGAAATATTTACAATTTAACCCTTTCATGACTGGAGAACTACTTGACGAGTGTCCTCTTTACCTGTCATACTTTTAAAATTTATTATGCAATACTAAAAGAGAGGGCTACTTAAATGCGAAAAGATACCCATATTAATAGCAAATAAAGGGTGTTCATTGGCTTTAAAACAACTTCTTAATCTAACCCTTTCATGCCTGGAGATATATTTGTTGAGTGTCGTCTGGTCCTGTCATACTTTTGAAAATAACTTTGGAATGAAGTATTAATTCGCAAAATGATTGAAGGAGAGTTTTATGTAGAGTTCTGATAAACGATTCTCCATCAAATATTTTCTAAATATTGCTATAGTTAGAAAATTATTACCAATACTGTCAGGTGGTTTTGGCTGCTGCAGGCATTGATATGTTGAAATGTTGCTTTTCTTGCTAATAGTTGACACTTTCAATTAATTACTTTATGACGAATGAGATTGATGGGCCCCCTCTTCATAACACATCAGTAAACTTTTGGTTTTCTAGAAAGCAAATTGTTACCAAATTTGATGGGTTAACATTTATTTTGGAATATTGAATTTTAGCCATTGGCCTTAATATCTAACCTCTAAACTTGTGTCCTTAACTCTTTAACTACCGGAGCCATCTGCTGGCTAGGCCCTCTGACCTAGTTTAGCCCTTACGCCCCAGGGGGTTGCACGCTAAATTTGTTTCACACGGCCGTATGCGGTCATAGATCACTAATTTTTAACCTTAAATATAATTTATATCCCCCCAAACATATCCCTTACATGAAAAGTAATCTATAATATAATAAAACCTTTTATTGTCAAATTCCGACGAAAGAAGATAGATTCCCTGCACTGTACACAGCTCCGTGGGCTGTGTACACTGCATTAAAACATTGCTAGCTTCACACAGCCGTGTGCGGTGTTATATCAATAGATTTAAACCTGAAATAAAATCAAAATCCCCCCAAACATCTCCCAAATATGACTTGATATCTATAATTTGAAAAAACTTTACGACTTTTATTGTCTAATTACGGCGATCACGGCAGCGCCATACCTTTAAGTAACGATAATTGGGCGAGCGGTATTGGGCGCTCGGCAGGATAGACGCATCTGTTGATGGAGTGTCATTAGGCCCTCCGTGCGATAGGCAGGTGCACGTGAGGAGCGAAAAATAGCGCTCCGTGTAGCGAAGTAGTTAAACAAAACCTTCAATGTAACATATTCTATCCTTCTAAGTACATGGTCATACATTCTCAACATATATTCTTTCTTGAACAAACAATATTACAACTTTTATTACAGTTAAATCCCTTGAAAAATCTACTGCTTATGGACAAGAGGTCGACTAAGAACAAATAATTGTACAATTTTCCAATTGTGGAAAATGAACCTACTTAGTATGTATACACAATGGCCATAGTTGGCAAGAAATTGAATAAAACCAAAAATTCTTTAAAAAGCAAAAAATATAATGTCTTCCAGGGAGCAAGTTGCTGGCCACATCGGTGGACTTCGATCACAGTGACTCAGAGAGCGCCACCTGGCAGAAGCTTGAGCAACTACTGGTGTGTCACTCGAAGGGCGTCTCACCTGGCACAAGCGTCAGGCCGACCATACAGTGCTTCACCAATAGGACAGACAACAGTAGAAATCCATTAGCCATTTTAGGAGGTAAGTTAATTAGTGCTTGTACAATATACAGTGAAACCTTGCTATAGAAATGTGCGGCGTTGTGGAGGGCTTTCTATGGTCATTCTGCAACTGAAACACCCCTTGGAACCTTTTGTGAAGAAGGGAATTTCTTCCCGGTTCAGGGTTTCTATCTTGTCGCGATATGACCTAAGCTGTTGAAAGTGACGTAAAAACCCAGTTCCCTCCTTTTACCTTGCTAAGTGGAAATCCATTGGCCATATTAGGAGGTTAGTTCACCAAAGCCCTTACAATATACAGTGCAACCCCTCTAAGCTGACCACCCCTCTAGCTGTATTTCATCATGTTTTCTTGGACAGATTCATATTTAGTTAAAAACTTATTCTTGTTTTGTTTATATGTATAGAACCTATAACTGTGTAACATGATGAAACTGATATAGTGCCTCGAGATATCTAGTTCAAATTGTTTCCCGTTGACAGATTATCGGTTGCTTTTCAGTTATAACTTTTTCTCCTATTTTGTTTTTATCTCTAGAACCTATCACTGTGGAAGTACAGCTTCGTAATCCGCTAAAACTTCCGCTGGTCTTGACGGACATCTTACTGCTGTGGCGCTTTCTGCCCGTCAATTACCTAGAGGAGCAGAACCAGGAATGCATACCACAGCTAATTACCAATGAAACAGACGTCATCAAGGTAAGAAACGCCTAGCTGAACCTACGATCATTTGATAGATATATATGTATATATATATATATATATATATATATATATATATATATATATATATATATATATATATATATATATATATATATATATATATATATATATATATATGTATATATATATATATATATATATATGTATGTATAGTAAAATTAAATTGTATCACCCTCCCCAGGAAACGTATAGTAGCTAGTATAACCTGCTCATGTTTGTAGTGCCTTTTTGTTAGAGAGATATTACCACAATAGTCAGGCAGTTTTGGCCCTACAGGCATGATTGGGTTAATAAAGAGCCAAAAAGACTGCACAAGTAGAATCAAACATAGAAGTAGACATTGTAGATATAAAAATAGACATGGTAAATATAGAAATAGACATTGTAGATATTACATAGATATTGAGTAGGTAGCATATACATAATCTGGACTTGTACATATTTATTAGAATTGATAGTTTCTGTCACTCCTGGATTGACTAATATTTAAGCGGTAATGAATCGTTCTATTATATGATATGAGTTCAAAATGTTGATAAGAATATTAGTTTTCAAATAACCATTAGTGTCTTCTCCTGCTTGTAAAGAATATTAGACACATATTGTATACACACTATTGCTTGCCCTGTCTCTGTCTCTGTCTCTCTCTGTCTCTGTCTCTCTCTCTCTCTGTCTGTC
>OZ012688.1:5047313-5073092 GCA_963942565.1 Maea johnstoni | reverse complement strand
TTTCAGTTATAACTTTTTCTCCTATTTTGTTTTTATCTCTAGAACCTATCACTGTGGAAGTACAGCTTCGTAATCCGCTGAAACTTCCGCTGGTCTTGACGGACATCTTACTGCTGTGGCGCTTTCTGCCCGTCAATTACCTAGAGGAGCAGAACCAGGAATGCATACCACAGCTAATTACCAATGAAACAGACGTCATCAAGGTAAGAAACACCTAGCTGAACCTACGATCATTTGATATATATATATATATATATATATATATATATATATATATATATAAATATATATATATATATATATATATATATATATATATATATATATATATATTTATGTATAGTAAAATTAAATTGTATCACCCTCCCCAGGAAACGTATATTAGCTAGTATAACCTGCTCATGTTTGTAGTGCCTTTGTGTTAGAGAGATATTACCACAACAGTCAGGCAGTTTTGGCCCTACAGGCATGATTGGGTTAATAAAGAGCCAAAAAGACTGCACAAGTAGAATCAAACATAGAAATAGACATTGTAGATATAAAAATAGACATGGTAAATATAGAAATAGACATTGTAGATATTACATAGATATTGAGTAGGTAGCATATACATAATCTGGACTTGTACATATTTATTAGAATTGATAGTTTCTGTCACTCCTGGATTGACTAATATTTAAGCGGTAATGAATCGTTCTATTATATGATATGAGTTCAAAATGTTGATAAGAATATTAGTTTTCAAATAACCATTAGTGTCTTGTCCTGCTTGTAAAGAATATTAGACACATATTGTATACACACTATTGCTTGCTCTCTCTCTCTCTCTCTCTCTTTCTCTCTCTCTCTCTCTCTCTCTCTCTCTCTCTCTCTCTCTCTCTCTCTCTCTCTCTCTCTCTCTCTCTCTCTCTCTCTCTCTCTCTCTCTCTCTCTCTCTCTCTCTCTCTCTCTCTCTCTCTGTCTCTCTCTCTGTCTCTCTCTCTCTCTCTCTGTCTCTCTGTCTCTGTCTCTGTCTCTCTGTCTCTGTCTCTGTCTCTCTCTGTCTCTCTCTGTCTCTCTCTCTCTCTCTCTCTCTCTCTCTGTCTCTCTCTCTCTCTCTCTCTCTCTCTCTCTCTCTCTCTCTCTCTCTCTCTCTCTCTCTCTCTCTCTCTCTCTCTCTCTCTCTCTCTCTCTGTCTCTCTCTCTCTCTCTCTCTCTCTCTCTCTCTCTCTCTCTCTCTCTCTCTCTCTCTCTCTCTCTCTCTCTCTCTCTCTCTCTCTCTCTCTCTCTCTCTCTCTCTCTCTCTCTCTCTCTCTCTCTTCTCTCTCTCTCTCTCTCTCTCTCTCTCTCTCTCTCTCTCTCTCTCCTCTTGTTATAGTTGTTATTATATACTCACACAGTAGTGACAATACAGGAGTGATAGATTTAGTATGTAGGTGACCCCTGCTTTAGTTAATTCTTGTTACATTTTATAGTTTTTCCTAGCTGCAAAACGCAACACTGTAGTTGTAAGTTGTAGTTGTACCTCTCTATGTGCCTAACAAGGCAGGGTATGGTTCTAGCTGATGTAGCATGTCGATCAGCCTCAACTCACAGGAAAAATCAGTTGATTTTTTTAAGGCAAAAAAAAGAACCGCTTCTTTTTTCATTTTTCACTTCACACCATATAAATTCTATTGGCATGTTTAACTTTATCATATTTCTTTTGAATTTTATATATATATATATATATATATATATAATATATATATATATATATATATATATATATATATATATATATATATATATATATATATATATATATATATTATATGTTTGTTCAAAAGTTTGTATGTGAAAAGTTATTGATATTTGGTATATTTTGAAGTTTAAAGTGTTCTTTTTATACCTGGACTAATCAATAGATTTCCCCTGTGACTCATGTGGTCTCCATTTTTAGGATAACAGGATTTATATGGTACTTGATATATTTGATTCATAGGTAATTTCAATGGTTACATTTGATTAGTCAAAAAACAAAACAAAAAATTATCATGTCTTCACAGCACCGAAAGTTCACCACTGATTCCAACAGTAGTAGTGTTACGATGCCTTAGCATTAGTTCACAGAGTCTTCGCTGGATCCCCATAAGCGCGTTGGTTTGGTCGTTATGATAAAATGTGCGATGTTATGGAGGGCTGTCTGGTTTGTTCTGCAACTGAAAGACCCCCTTGGAACTATTCTTGAAGAGAAGGGAATTTCTCTCGGTCCGGGTTTCTATCTTGTCGTGATATCACCTAAGCTGTTGAAAGCGATGTAAAAAGCGATGTAAAAAGCGATGTAAAAAGCAATTCTTCCTTCCTTCTCACCAGGCTACAATATTAGGAGGTTGTCCCAAGTGGTCTAGCTAATATACATTGTACACCTGCCGCTTGACTCTCACCATGGTCAGATGTCCAGGGCTGGAATCCAGCTTAAGATTGTTGACAGAGTTGTCAGTGACTTGGGATTTGTCCATGTTTTTACCTCGATACTTTTGTTCCAGCACCATTAACCACTGGCTTGTCCTCACTCTTCGGCCTTTATGTGCAGGCAGATCATATTAAGCAAATTTCCACTTTCACTTTCTATATTAGCATGCATAAGTGTACCACCTCTGTGTATGACTCAAATTTCCCAACATGTACGTTACACACACACACACACACACACACACACACATACCTATATCAATATACATTCATATGTAAACATATATATATATATATATATATATATATATATATATATATATATATATATATATATATATATATAAATATATATATATATATATATATATATATATATATATATATATATATATATATATATATATATATATATATATATATATATATATATATATATATATTGATGTATATTGATATATATTGATATATTTATATATATATATATATATATATATATATATATATATATATATATATATATATATATATATATTTATTGATATATATATATATTGATATATATATTGATATGTATATATACAGTGGAACCTGTCTACATTGATCACTCATGGGAAATGAAAAAGTGTTTAATGTACGCAGGTGTTCAATGTATCCAGGTTCTGAGTATTTGGAGGTCGGGTGAAATAGAAACAAAGTCAAACGTAAATAGATAAACAGGGTCATTTTTATTGCAAAATCTACTGTCTTTACTTCACTTTCATCATATAGTTCCAAAACTTCACATATTTAGCATTTGAGAAATATCCCTTAAAAGAACATTTGATTTTATATATCTCATTTGACCACATTTACAGTGAAAAGTTTCAAATCAGTGCAGAATGTTCAATGTAGACAGGTTAAATGTGGCCTATGGGAATAAATTTGGTGTTCAATGTTCAAGGTAGAAAGGTGTTCAATGTAACCAGGTAGCCTCCCATTGATTTTCAATGAGAGTGTGCCTGGACATGAAAAAATGTTCAATGTACGCAGGTGTTCAATGTACACAGGTGTTCAATTTGTCAGGTTCCACTGTATATATATATTGATATATATATATATATATATTGATATACATTTATATGTACACTCACACCATTTCTAGAAATGTTTTGATATTTCCATTGCTTGTCTTATCCCAGTATCCTTATGACATCATCACTTCAATGATATTCAGTCCATTTTCTAAACAACCTCCCAGTTCCTACTCAAGAGCAATACAATCAGGTGACCTCTCTCAGGAACTCTATCTGGTTTTATTATATCTCACTTGAGGATACTCTCATCCCATTGGATGAGAGCCATGTCTCAAAGCTGTTAGCAACCTGTGCCTCTGCAGGTTCCTTGACAGCAGTCACCATTCAACGTATTAGCACCCGCTGTCAAGGAGACGACGTATTAGCACCCGTTGTCAAGGTGCCGTTTCATGATTCCCTATTTTGTTGAGGACGTCATGCTTTCAAGATCCCCACGCGTGGCGAAAGAATGAGCAGAATGCCGGCATCAACAATAGAATTATCTTATTGTTGAGAACAACATGTGCGAGTGTCTCAATTTAGGGAACAAAGTAAAATCTCAACCCAGTTGAGATGTTAGGTTGTTCCGTATGATAAACAAATATGACATACCAGCATGGTCAGCACGGTAAACCTGCTGCTCCGAAATTTCACTGCCTAAGTGGGTTTTGTAAGTTTCAACTTGACATGGATTTTGGGTGCCGAGGGTGAGGGGGGTGTTCGGTATAATAAAACGTGAGCATTGTCACCCTCGGGCTACGCCCTCGGGTGACAATGCTCACTCGGGGTAGACAATCATGTTGGCAACCCCACAGAGATGTCATATTTGTATAATAACGAACTCTTTAAACCTTGAGGGGAGAGACCTCGATCCTTAGCAAATCAGCTTCAGTGATGGGGATTTTTGAATAGTAACTAAGATGATGGGGATGCTAATGATGATGATGGTAATGATGATGATGATGATGGTGATGATAGTGATGATGATGGTGATGATGATTATGGAGGCGATGCTATTGATAATGATCATGGTGATGGTGTTGCAGCTGCTGATTATGATGATGATGATGATGATGATGATGATACTGATTATGGTACTGAGGATGATGAGGATGAGGATGGTGATAGAAATGATTATGATAATGATTTTGGCGATGACAATGATGATGAGGTTAATGATAAGGATGATGATGATAATCATGATAATGTTGGTATTCTTGGTGTATGTCTATATATTGGTTTCTGTGTGTTGTGTTTTGAAGATGGTATTTCTTAAATGGTGGCGGGTGGTTTGACAGAGCTTTCGAAGAACTTTTATTTTATTTAAACTCTCTTTCCTCAATGGTATTCGGACTATACAATGAACGATTAATTTCATCCCTAAAAGGACTATGTATTTTATACAACATTAAAGATACCTGTTAATGCAAGAGAAGTCTCACTGTCTTCATTTCAAAATGTTTTACATTGATCATGTCCCAGGGACAGTGAATAGCATATTTTTAGTCAAGGTAACGGCAGTGTAACAGGACTTAATTATTAATGATTATTTAATTGGTGTTAAATTGATTTTCGGGAGGATCATTTAGCATTTTATATATTTTCATAGATCCCTGCTTTTGCACTAGTCATTCTAGCAACTAATCCTCAGCTTTTCCTAACTAATCCTGGACATTTCTGCAGTATTAGTGTACTTGCATATATATTGTATATTTCCTCATTTCAAGGTGTCGCAATCCTGAAAGTTGCAGTCTAGTAGTGAAGTCTTAAGAATTAGAATTTGAATCATCCATTTATATTTATAATCAAGTTTTGCTTGTTATTTTTCAGAATCCCAACCTGGATCAAACTATTGAGACAGAAATCATCCCTGAGTTGGTCCTACAGGGCAGTCAAAACAGACCAGTGAGTATGCTATGGAGGGCCGTTCCATTTTGAAATGTGGTGGTGGGCATGGGCAGAAATAATTCAGAATTCAAGGGGAGGGGGGAGGCCCTGGGTATTCAAAAAATTGGGGTGGTGGGAGTGGTCGTACAAAAAGAAAAGAAACATTGTGGTCAGAATTTGGGGGGAGGGTTCCTGGGTATACAGAGTTCAGGGTAAAAGATTCCTCAATTGTGAAGATGTGTTTTTGACATTTAGTGGAACTGGCATATGGTGAATTTATGATTTCGCTATGCAATGTTTTTGACATGGTGAATGTCATGCAACTGATTTCATACTGTTATCTTTTCCTTTTTCAGTTGCATCTATCATTGACTCCTCTAAAAACAGGAGAGCTACACATCGTTGGCCTGAGTTATAATCTAGCGACGAACCCCGCAAATCATCAGAACGCCAATCTGCCGACTATCCAGCCAAATTCCATAGCTAGTCTGTGTGTGCGCGGGAAACAGCCCCTCGAGGTGCAGGGACCCCGGCTCAATGCTACCAAGGCAGAGAAAACCAGCAAAACCTACGGTCCTGACCGCCGGTTAGATCTGGTAGTGGCACCCCAAATGCCCTTACTAGAGGTAAGTAAAACAAACAAAAATCTTAAAAGAAACCAACAAACCTTTTATTACATGTAACCGATAAGTGGAGTCCTCTTTGTTGTGATATATATTTATTTGTCTTTAAATCAAGTACATGTAGTCTTACTCTTCCTCGTTCCATCGCTCTCTCTCTCCTTCTCTGTCTCTACCAGCCAGCAGGCCCGCTATTTAAAGGGAAAGGAGTTGGGGCCTACATGTGGACATGAGCCAAGGTCCCATTCCAAATGTCAACTCCCTTCCTCTTTCTCCAGACTTCCTGGGGCCTACATGTTTAGACAAAGCCCTAATTGATATCCAAACATTATGCTTTTAGTAAAACCAAGTATACTAATTGGCAGCACTTGGCAACCAAAGTTATTTAATGGCTCTGCACAAGACAATAGGCAGAGGAATTAAACCTTACACTTGCACCAGAGTACCCTGCCTGGTTACATACAGACCAAGCATTAGATCTGGTAGTGGTGCCTGTAGTACCCTTACTAGAGATAAGAAAACCAATGTCCATACTGACATTTAGACTTCCAAGGGGTGTGGTGAGGCTGTATGTAAATTTTACAGAAATAGGTATTTTTGTTATTGCAGTACCTTGTACATGTTTTAGATATAACAGATATATACATGTATGTAACATTTTATATATTACATCATTTAATGTACATATCATCTTGCATCAGTGAAACTTTCAGAATATATCCTTGGATTAAACAAGTAAAAGAAATCTGACAAAATACAGTAGAGAGTCAAAATGATAAAAGGTTTCCCTCAGTGTTTAATTAGAAAAAATAAGACAACCCATGCATCGTGCATTCCCTATTATTGATGTGTTCTTGTAATTTTTCACAATTTTGCATTAGAAGTGTAAGAAAGTGAAAGTAACACAAATTTCTTTTCTTTAATATCTTTTCACTTGCATTTGTGTTATTTTACTGGTCGGTCTAACAGGTTTTTCCCAGTATTGAAGTCAAAAAAAAGATTACCAATTAATGCAAACATCATTCTGCTTCTGTCTTTGATGTGTGTTTTTGCGTTATTTTCCAGGTCAGCTTCACAGGTTTTCCTCAGACTCTCCTGTGCGAGGAGATTGTATCTTTGATGTGTGTTTTCGTGTTATTTTCCAGGTCAGCTTCACAGGTTTTCCTCAGACTCTCCTGTGCGAGGAGATTGTATCTTTGATGTGTGTTTTCGTGTTATTTTCCAGGTCAGCTTCACAGGTTTTCCTCAGACTCTCCTGTGCGAGGAGATTGTATCTTTGATGTGTGTTTTCGTGTTATTTTCCAGGTCAGCTTCACAGGTTTTCCTCAGACTCTCCTGTGCGAGGAGATTGTATCTTTGATGTGTGTTTTCGTGTTATTTTCCAGGTCAGCTTCACAGGTTTTCCTCAGACTCTCCTGTGCGAGGAGATTGTATCTTTGATGTGTGTTTTCGTGTTATTTTCCAGGTCAGCTTCACAGGTTTTCCGCAGACTCTCCTGTGCGAGGAGATTGTATCTTTGATGTGTGTTTTTGCGTTATTTTCCAGGTCAGCTTCACAGGTTTTCCTCAGACTCTCCTGTGCGAGGAGATTGTATCTTTGATGTGTGTTTTCGTGTTATTTTCCAGGTCAGCTTCACAGGTTTTCCGCAGACTCTCCTGTGCGAGGAGATTGTATCTTTGATGTGTGTTTTTGCGTTATTTTGCACAGACTCTCCTGTGCGAGGAGATTGTATCTTTGATGTGTGTTTTTGCGTTATTTTCCAGGTCAGCTTCACAGGTTTTCCGCAGACTCTCCTGTGCGAGGAGATTGTATCTTTGATGAATGTTTTTGTGTTATTTTCCAGGTCAGCTTCACAGGTTTTCCTCAGACTCTCCTGTGCGAGGAGACTGTATCTTTGATGTGTGTTTTCGTGTTATTTTCCAGGTCAGCTTCGCAGGTTTCCCGCAGACTCTCCTGTGCGAGGAGACTGTATCTTTGATGTGTGTTTTTGCGTTATTTTCCAGGTCAGCTTCGCAGGTTTCCCGCAGACTCTCCTGTGCGAGGAGACTGTATCTTTGATGTGTGTTTTTGCGTTATTTTCCAGGTCAGCTTCACAGGTTTTCCGCAGACTCTCCTGTGCGAGGAGACTGTATCTTTGATGTGTGTTTTTGCGTTATTTTCCAGGTCAGCTTAGCAGGTTTCCCGCAGACTCTCCTGTGCGAGGAGATTGTATCTTTGATGTGTGTTTTTGTGTTATTTTCCAGGTCAGCTTCACTGGTTTTCCCCAGACTCTCCTGTGCGGGGAGACTGTATCTTTGATGTGTGTTTTTGTGTTATTTTCCAGGTCAGCTTCACAGGTTTTCCGCAGACTCTCCTGTGCGAGGAGACTGTATCTTTGATGTGTGTTTTTGTGTTATTTTCCAGGTCACCTTCACAGGTTTTCCGCAGACTCTCCTGTGCGAGGAGACTGTATCTTTGATGTGTGTTTTTGTGTTATTTTCCAGGTCAGCTTCACTGGTTTTCCCCAGACTCTCCTGTGCGGGGAGACTGTATCTTTGATGTGTGTTTTTGTGTTATTTTCCAGGTCAGCTTCACTGGTTTTCCCCAGACTCTCCTGTGCGGGGAGACTGTATCTTTGATGTGTGTTTTTGTGTTATTTTCCAGGTCAGCTTCACTGGTTTTCCCCAGACTCTCCTGTGCGGGGAGACTGTATCTTTGATGTGTGTTTTTGTGTTATTTTCCAGGTCAGCTTCACTGGTTTTCCCCAGACTCTCCTGTGCGGGGAGACTGTATCTTTGATGTGTGTTTTTGTGTTATTTTCCAGGTCAGCTTCACAGGTTTTCCGCAGACTCTCCTGTGTGAGGAGATTGTATCTTTGATGTGTGTTTTCGTGTTATTTTCCAGGTCAGCTTCACTGGTTTTCCCCAGACTCTCCTGTGCGGGGAGACTGTATCTTTGATGTGTGTTTTTGTGTTATTTTCCAGGTCAGCTTCACTGGTTTTCCCCAGACTCTCCTGTGCGGGGCGACTGTATCTTTGATGTGTGTTTTTGTGTTATTTTCCAGGTCAGCTTCACAGGTTTTCCGCAGACTCTCCTGTGTGAGGAGATTGTATCTTTGATGTGTGTTTTCGTGTTATTTTCCAGGTCAGCTTCACTGGTTTTCCCCAGACTCTCCTGTGCGGGGAGGTACAGCAAGTGATGGTGGAGTTCACTAACAAAGGAAAATACCCACTCCACAACCTCAAGGTCTCTTCGACAAACCCAGAGTTTTTCACATTCGGCATGAGTGCGGTTAACGCGCCCACGCCCCCCGCGGACAGTAGTAGCGTGTATCAGACTATTCCAGAAACGACGCGCTCCAATAATAACGAACTCTCATGTAAGGTTTCCACGGTGAGTCATGTGGTGGATGTTCCCATGGATACCAAGAGCTTGGCGCCTGGCGTCTCCATGGCGATGCCCATGTGGATACGGGGAGGAGAGAAGAGCGGAATGCAGGAAATACACTTCTTGTTTTATTATGAATCAAAGGAAGAGAACCCAAAGATTAGGTAAGTATTTTAACGAGACTTGTGGCACACCAATGAGTTCTAAGGCTTCTTAAAAAATTGTTGTTCCTGTAACCTAATCCCAACAGGTTTTTACTCAAAAAAAATCAATACCATAAAGTTTTTTTCAGCCCTTGCATTTCCCAATCAACATAAAACATGCATGGAACACTCATTTTTGGAAAAATAGAATCCAAAATAATTTTTTACCGACATACCTACCCTATTTTATTTCTGAACTGTTACAGGAAACAAACATTTTTAGGCCTAAAAATAGTGATATTCCAAAAATTAATTCACCATTTAAGACTTAAACAAGTTTTATTTTGCTTGAAGCAATCTATTAGAATGATCATCAGTACCATTTTTTATGGAAGGAGACAATGTATACAGCAAAATGAACCCTTAGGTCTCTTGTCATTGTCACTGCTAGTGGCTTAGAGGCCTGGCCCCCGAGCGTGAGGTTGCTGGTTCAGGTCCCTACTGGGTCCCTATTAGCGGAATGGCCTGGTTGCAATATATATGTGCAGTATTGTGGAGCCTCGGCTCACTGGTGCTTCTGCAATTGAAAGAACTTTTTTTGAAGAGAAGGGAATTTCTTCCTCGTTCCGGGTTTCTACCTCATCATGGTATGACCTAAGCTTATGAAAGCGACGTAAACACCAATTCCTTTCAAAAACAAACAAACAATAACTTCTCTCTACAGTTTTTGTTTGTATTTCAGCCATCGAGTTTTACGTCACACTGCAGTCATCAACCTAAGTAATTCGTTGAGTCTGAAAGGCTATGCACGGCGGGGCTATGTTGGTCACCGCGGACACTCACACGGACACGCACAGGAACTCTCCGATATCAACCTAGCTCTAGAAATAGAAAACCTTAATCAGGTAATTATTTGGATTTGTTCACTCCCTTTTCTCGCCGAGCCATAGGCAAAGTATTTCTTGATATGTATTTTCATTGATGTCTAGTGCCTGCCAGTTAAATGTACATCAATTCACAAATAAGTCTGTATAGTGTCATTTAGTTCTTAAAATGCTCACCAGGTGGTTACACAATAGTTCTTGCCAGTTAATTGTACACCCACTCATAGATGAGTATAGGCAGCGTCATTCAGTTCTAAAATTGCTCATCAGGTGACCAACACACATTATTTCAAAAAATCCCTACCCTAAAGTTTTTTCTGCCCTTCGAACTCCTGGAACCAATATAAAACATGCATGAAGCCATAGGTGAGGTATTTATTGCTTTGTATTTTCGTTTATGCCTAGTGCCTGCCAGTTTATTGTAAACCAACTCACAAATGAGTCTAGATAGCGTCATATAGTTCTAAAATTGCTCACCAGGTGGCCAACACACGGTTTTAAAAAAAATCACTACCCTTAATTTTCTTCTGCCCTTTTTTTCTGTTGATGTCTAGTGTGTGCCAGGTAATTGTACACCAATTCACAAATGAGCCTAGATATCAGCATTTAGTTCTAAAATTGCTCACTAGGTGGCAACCCAGAGAAATGATACAATATAAGAAGTAATTGTTGATTGCTTGATCAAAAAGTGAAAGAGTATATTCTGCAGAAATTTAAAGATGAAAACATATAGAGGTACTGACTGTGACATTTCAATAAATGCCAGTAATTTCTACTTTGTATGTTCAATGTTCCTTTAGGATCATGGTTCCACTCGAAAATATTTTTTCAATTTTAAAAAGCTTTTTTGTTTTTACAAAAGTTATTATTTTTTTTTTGTATTTTTTCTAGATCCATGATTCCAATAAATGAATTTGTTTGATATTTGATTGTTATTGCATGTTTTTTCCTAGGTCCAAGATTCCAGTATAACAGAGTTTAGTATTTTACAAGTGTCCTGCGCCAGTAAAATGTGGTCCCTACAGCATCTCAGCACCAAGAGTAATTCAGGTCAGTGCAGTATCCCTACACTCATTAACCCTTATGCTGCTTGTGGCTAATTTGGCAAATACAAAATGATGCAAAAAACCTTAAAAAAATAACTGAAACCCTGGCACATAGGTACTCATCTATGAGTATTCACAGGGTTCGACATAAGGACGTGCCTGCTTGCCCCGGCAAGTGAATTTTTGAAAAAATGGCTTATGGGCAAGTACATTTTAGTTTTCACTTGCCCGGATGGGCAAGCTGATTTTCTGAACAGTTCACACATTTTTATAAAGAAAATGTGCCACAAATACCTAGAAATATGCAAACAATGCAATAAAATCAAAAGGAAAATTATTTTCAAATCGTTAAATCCATAATAAATGATATGTATATAGTACTATATACATGCTATTCTAGAATATGTTATAACTTATTTTGGGCAAGCCACAAATTAGTAGACATTAGTAGAAATCATTAACTAGTTAACTAGTTAGTTCTGAAACTTATAGTGGTGCCTGATTCAATGAGAGCTATCTTATGAATACCAATATGACAGGGTTAAGATGGATTTCAAAAATATGTGCATCCTTGTGCTTTGGACGAAAGTAGTCCCTTGGAAGAGTTAGCCCACACATGTCTGAAGATCTCCAAGACAAGTGTCATCTGTATCTCTGATACTTCTTAAAGGGAAATATTTATGAGTTTGGGATACCATTTCTCCTTCAGATATCACTACTTATCTGACAATACTCTGCAAGAGCTTTACAATGAATACCAACAGGACAGGGTTTAAATTGTAGCCTCAGAATAATACTAATTAGTAATAATAATTGATATTTGATATAGCACGCTTTCCACCTATAATGTTCAAAAGCACTTTATAAAGAATAGTCAGTGGACAGATGGTCCATTTACCATATAGTAGTCAAATAAACTTTCGAAATAGCAATGTTTTCAGTTGTGTCTGTGAATGGAAAGGGTGAGTCAAGACATAAAATTTGAATAATTGCTGTCACTAGGTGATTATGTAATGAGCATAAAGATAATATATCTCCTGTTTCAGATGTGAAGATCAATAGCAGAGAGACCATGCAGTTATGTTTTAAAGCCTGCAGATGTCAGATGTCTTGTCAAGGTAAGTTATAACAATAGGTATGGTGCAACAATAGAGGATGACAATTTTTGCATATAAAGACAATAGAGGATAACAATGAGATTTTGGCAATTATTGTATATGAAGACAATAGAGAGTAACAAGGAGATTTTGGCAATTATTGTATATAAAGACAATAGAGAATAACAATGAGATTTTGGCAATTATTGCATACAGAGACAATAGAGGACAACAATGAGATTTTGGCAATTATTGCATACAGAGACAATAGAGCACAACAATGAGATTTTGGCAATTATTGCATACAAAGACAATAGAGCACAACAATGAGATTTTGGCAATTATTGCAGACAAAGACAATAGAGCACAACAATGAGATTTTGGCAATTATTGTATACAAAGACAATAGAGCACAACAATGAGATTTTGGCAATTATTGCAGACAAATGCAGAGGTTAACAATGAGATTTTGGCTATTAATGCATTCAAAGACAATAGAGGTTAACAATGAGATTCTAGCAATTATTGCATACAAAGACAATGGATGGAAACAATGAAATTTTGACAAAGAATACGAAGACAATAGAGGATAACAATGAGATTTTGGCAGTTATTATAGACAAAGGCAAAAGAGGATAACGATGAGATTTTGGCAACTTTTACGGTCAAAGACAATCGAAGATAACAATGAGATTTTGGCATTTATTAAAGACAATAGAGGATAACAATGAGATTTAGATAATTGTTGCATACAAAGACAATAGAGGATAACAATGAGATTTTGGCAATTATTGTATACAAAGACAATAGAGGATAACAATGAGATTTTGGCAATTATTGTATACAAAGACAATAGAGGATAACAATGAGATTTTGGCAATTATTGTATATCAACGTCAATAGAGGATAACAATGAGATTTTGGCAATTATTGTATACAAAGACAATAGAGGATAACAATGAGATTTTGGCAATTATTGTATACAAAGACAATAGAGGATAACAATGAGATTTTGGCAATTATTGTATACAAAGACAATAGAGGATAACAATGAGATTTTGGCAATTATTGTATACAAAGACAATAGAGGATAACAATGAGATTTTGGCAATTATTGTATACAAAGACAATAGAGGATAACAATGAGATTTTGGCAATTATTGTATACAAAGACAATAGAGGATAACAATGAGATTTTGGCAATTATTGTATACAAAGACAATAGAGGATAACAATGAGATTTTGGCAATTATTGTATACAAAGACAATAGAGGATAACAATGAGATTTTGGCAATTATTGTATACAAAGACAATAGAGGATAACAATGAGATTTTGGCAATTATTGTATACAAAGACAATAGAGGATAACAATGAGATTTTGGCAATTATTGTATACAAAGACAATAGAGGATAACAATGAGATTTTGGCAATTATTGCAGAGAAATGCAGAGGTTAACAATGAGATTTTGGCTATTAATGCATTCAAAGACAATAGAGGTTAACAATGAGATTCTAGCAATTATTGCATACAAAGACAATGGATGGAAACAATGAAATTTTGACAAAGAATATGAAGACAATAGAGGATAACAATGAGATTTTGGCAACTATTACGGTCAAAGACAATCGAAGATAACAATGAGATTTTGGCATTTATTGCAGACAAAGACAGTACATCCATATCTGTATCTTTTCTTTCAGGTGACGGTGATCTAGTCTTTTCCAATGTCACGTTTGACCAGCATCAGATCCACAGTGCGGCCACGCCGTGCTCCGATTTCTACTTCCGCTCGTTACCTCTCAAGTCTCTGGACGTGGTGGTAGAGCCGCAGCCCAACCCAGCCCTCATCCCGATGGAGAACCATCGGACGATCAAGCCGCCTGATTTCCAGGGTCTCGATAAGGCGGTCCATGTAGGACTCACCATGATTGTCTTATGGAAGGTATGTGAGACACCAGGGTTTACAAACTTAGGGTTGGTTTGCAACAATCAGTACCCCTTGGAATATCTCAAATGGAGCTTTAACCCTTACGCTGCTGGTGGCTTATTTAGCCAATACAAAGTAATGCAAAAAATCCCTGAAAAATGACTGAAACCTGGCACAAGAGTACTCATTTTGAGAGAGCTACCTGCTCAATATCAACATGGCAGGGTTTAGATGATTTTCAAAAATCCTTACATCCTTGTGTTTTGGATGAAAGTAGCTATAGCATTAGAAGGGTTAAGGCCTTTTTGGGACTCTAGGTTTGAACATTTTAACCCATTTATGCATTACTTTTCCCATAAAAAGTCTGGATCGATGATACTTTCGGAAATATGTCAGGAATAGAAACATCAATTCAGAAAATGAATATTTAAAAGAGATTTGTAGTATGAGTTAAATGAATAACTCTCCTTCAAATATTTGATTTATTTTTTTGATACTGATGGAAATATCTAAGGAAAAAAAATCAATTCAGAAAATGAATATTTGAAGGAGATTCACAGATGGAGTTCCTGTGGTTAACTCTGCTAGATAGTTTTCAAAATATGCTTTTATGTGAGGGATGATTACAAGGTAGTCACTCTGCATGCATAGATATTTCAAGTGCAGGATATGTCGGGTAGCAACCATCTTTTCTTTGAAAGGAGCTAAGCATTGAACTCTCTCTGTTCCTCTCTGGATTTCTTCCCCCAGGCTTATATAGTTGATATAGAGGTATGTAGGTTAATACATTATCACCAAGCTTAAATTTACTATACTATACAACCAAACATCTACAAGTTTTTGCTGGTTTTGGTTGTTTTTTGGGCAAGTCCTTAATAAATGTTGATCCAGGTTCTCAGGAAATGTTCATCAACCTCATAAATAATTCTGATTTTTTTGTTGCTTTTATGTCATATTTTATGCCATTTTACAGAATAATACCTGACTGTATGTTGCTATAATTACTTGAAATAGCAGAACATTGCCCTCTGTTGGCTGTATCCCATTCTTGCCTATGGTCTCTCAACCCTTATGCTGCTGTTGGCTGATTTCTCCATTACAAAATGAAGTTAAAAAACCTGAAACATGATTGAAAACCTGGCACATGAGTACTCATCTGGGATTACTAAGTGAGACCTATTCATGGTTTATCCATAGGCGAGACCTATCCATCCTATTGTATTGTTTCTCCCTCTGTTCTCAACCATTTCATGCCTGTAGCGACCAAAATAGCATCGAATACTTTAGTGATATCTTTCTAACACAGGCCATATTTAGAAAATATTTGAAGGAAAGGGAGGTATTTTCCTCAAAATGCTTTTATTTGATAAATCTCACCAAATCAGTCTGGCTTTTTGGGCTACTTATGAGAATAATGGGTTTACCCATTTATGGTTTTGAAACAGTACCATAAACTTTGACGTGTGTTCTTGACTGCCAGACTCATAATGGTAACAACACAGCTAGGGAAATGGCCACCAACATTTATTATAACAAGGCTTTTCCATCATTTAGTGGATGTGAATAACTTAATGTTTATATTTTCTCAAAATGCTACCTTCTCTGTGCTCTTGCCTCTGGCCTGTCATTGATAAAATGTAATTTCTTGACAGATTTCTTTTCAATGATTTTAATTCTATCCTTAGATTTTGCATGTCTTCTATATAAATCCTTTCTCAGCTAATTTTGATTTATCAATAAGGCTTCTTAACACTTTTCTTTAACTCTACAGCAGCCATAAGGCATGAATATTTTAGAGATATTCTCAGAGATATTCTTATCATTATCATTCCTTGGAATGTATTGGAAAAAATGCCTACCTGAATTCGACCAACCAATCCTTCAAAATGTTCTGCATGTTTATGTATGTTATTTACATAAATAACGGAGCATCCATATTCCATACAATCATTTTGAATTGGTTCAAGAATCATTCACATCATGGCTTTAACCATTTTGTGCCTGTACTGCCCAAAACCACCTCACTATTTTGATGATATCTCTCTAACGAAAGCAATTTATAGAAAGTATTTTATGGAGAATGTAGAGTGGAAACTAACTAACGACTGTCCTTCAAATAATATTCCCCAATTTGTGGCTATTTACAAAGTTATTTTCAAAAGTATCATAGGTCCAGACATAGGGATGGGGACCGGAGACCGGTCCACATGTGATACCGGCCTGAGCATTGCGGTTAACCGGTCTGAAACCGTACCTCAGTCCATGCGGTTCGGTTTTCTATGCACGCTGGAGGCGTAATAAAACTGTCAGCACCTTACCTCCTGCTGGCCTCACAATGTCTGTCAAGTGCGCCTATCAAATAGCCATTTCAAAGTCACGATGAATGGCGCTTCCTGTTCTCTGGCCACTTTCACTATGCGCAGAAGCCTTCTGAGCATAGAGAAACTGGCCAGGGAACTAGTATATAGGAACTCTTAGGAACTTACAAGTTCAGGCAAGTTCAGCCACGCATTCCATTGCGTAGTTTCGTATCCAAGAAATGTCATTAATAAACGGTTTAGGAAACCGTGATAAAACCGAACCGTAGAAGCAAAACCGAAAACCGAACCGAACCGTAGAATTCTCAACGGTCCCCATCCCTATCCAGACAACATTTGTCATGGAGAACTTCAGTCATGAATGGTTAAAAAACAAGTAAAAGTTGAATTCTCCTAGACACAGGTTTGATAGTTTCTAATTCTCTCCTTTGCTGGTCTGCATGCTTTTAGATATAAGATATCTCTGCCTAAACTGATCGGCATGTATGCTTATGAATAGGTCTGGATTCCCATCTCTCTTTAAGGCCTAAAAAAAGATGTTGGTTTCCTATTACCCTACCTAGTACCTACCCAATTCTTTTGCCCCTACCCTAATCTTTTTATGGCCCAAAATATTGAAAATATTATTTATTTCTTAAAAGCAAGGTAAAAATTTGTAATTACATAAATTCCATGCATGGCATACAAAAGAAATTGAAAAAAGAAAGAAGAAAACACCAAATATCAGCATATAATACTAGTTCAGTGGATTTAAATAGACTTAGATACCCCACTACTTTAGATGCTGCTATTTTGCTTTACATTTACATCTAATGCAGGTTCTACGGAGAGAAAGAAAGATATGATGAAATAATATAAATTCTCTACTTACCTATTCTATTTTCTTCTTGCATGTAATATGGAAACGAACATATTTTTTGTTTAGGCCTAATAAGGAATGATTTTACCTCTACATTCTGGATGTACAGATCCACATTCTGAATCCAGCATTTTTAGCTTATAGGCTAAGATTATGATCTATAGTTTTGGGTTGGCTAACCCTTCATGGTAGGCCATATGCTGTTGGTGGCCAATTTGGCCAATACAAAAAAATGGAAATTGACTGAAATCATGGCACATGGATACTCATCTGAGAGAGCTGAGCGAGAGCTATCCCATGAATACTAACATGACATGGATCAGATGTTTTTTGAAAATCTTTACATCCCTGTTCTTTGACCGAAACTAGCCTCAGCTATGGAAGGGTTAAGTGCAAAAAGGTCAAAGGTCACACATTGAACCACAGGGTTGGCCAACCCATCACACTTGACCATAATCTCTTTCTATTATAACTTTATTGACCAAACATATAAGACCCTCACTGCAGCCATGGTTATTGTTTCTTTATGAATACTAGTCTCTAGAAGGAATGACACTTTATCTCTTTTCTTTTTCAGGCTTTCCTTATTGATGAGTCTGGTTCGTGCCACACCATCATGGGACAGCATCATCTCTCTCTGGACACCATCAACACCGAGGTGACTGCTCCCACTATAGCAAAGGTAAGAAAGAGAGCACACCTGATTTTAACCATTTGGATAATCAATAAAAAAGAGTAGATATATGAATAAGAATATAAACCAAGAAAGTAATATGGGAACTGAAACAGGTGCTTGATATTGTGTTGAATTTCTGATTTTTCTTTAATTCGTTTGCATCTGCAACCTGCAAAGATGAGTCATCTTATTTCGTTCAATAGTGTTACATAATATTAACAAGCTGCCTATAATATTTTGCTAAATGCTATTGTTTTATTCTGTTTCTATTTGTAACACAAAGAAACTTTCTATTGAGCAGTGTTTGATTGTTTGAACCTACAGTTATTTGTTACATACTTACAATTGCTTACAATGTTTTATTTTATAATTCCTACAGTATTCATCATTTCTATAGTTGAATTCATTATTTCTAGTATTATTTTCATTGTTTATATTGTTATTTTCAATATTTCCATTGTTACTTTCATTATTTCTATTGTTATTCTCATTGTTTTATTGTTATTTTCATTATTTCTATTGTTATTTTCATTGTTTTTATTTTTTGTGTTCATCATTTCTATTGTTATTTTCATCATTTCTATTGTTATTTTCATTGTCTCTATTGTTATTGCAGACCCCTGTGGAGCAGCCGCCTGTGAAAATCATCAAGGACCCAGCGCCCACGTTAGACAGTCTTCCTAGCCCTGCCCTCGTAGCACAGCTGCTCAAATTCACCATGTCCTATACTCAAGATATCAAACATGATTTCACAAACTCAAGGTAAGATCATGTTTGTGCTTGGAGTTTCATCTGAACCAATGATACTTTTGAAAATAACTTATTAATTTGTATTTTTCCAGTACTGCATTTGCATTTATTATACAATTTCTACCTCAAAAATGGCATTTACTTTTTAATGCTGACATTTATGGATGTATAATCAACATAGCTCAAAATTCCCCAAAATAGAACTACTAATATTTGATTAACTTAAGTTCATTACTGTAGCAGCCATATAAGGCTTAGCACTTGATGACCTTATTTTGACATAATTTGTATACAAATTTTATCAAAACTACTTTGCGTCCACTCTGTGTCTGAGCTTTATTGGGGGCCGATTGGTCAGAGGCTTAAACACTTACTGACTGTTCCCTGTCTCTTGCCCTGATTCTCATTCTGGCCCGGACATGTGAGAAAGTTGCCAGTGACCAAGGGTTAGGCAGTGATTTTTTTGCTGGGTACGCCGGTTTCCTTGGTCACTTACAATTGGCTAGTCACGATTCAACCTATATATGGCACAAAAATGGACGATAATCCAAATTCCTGATTCCTTATGTTAATGTATTTCCCTGTCTGTTTCAGCCTGTGTCTGCTGCCGGTTCAGCTGGTTCTCCATAACTGTAGCTCAGTGCCGCTGAAAGTGGAGATAGATACAAGTGAAGACCTGGAAAGGTAGGTTCAGTTCAACTCTTAACCCTTCCAATGCTGAGGCTACTTTCATTCAAAGCACAAGGACGCAAAGATTTTTAAAAAACATCTAAACCCTGCCATGTTGGTATTCAGTAGAAATAGCTCTTTCTGAGTGCTTGCAGATGAGTACCCATTTGCCAGGGTTTTAGTCATTTTTCAGGTTATTTGCATCATTTTGTATTGTTAAAATTAGCTGCCCACATCATAAGGGGTAATCCTCCTAGCATGTCCTAACCCATGAATACTTAAGAGTTCTTCGAGAAATTGTCATCTGGATCTATGATACTTTTGACAATATCTTTGTAGTTCAGGATAGTTTTGCGAAATATTTGAAGGAGAGTTGTTGGTACTATTCTAATTAACATTTCTCCTTCAGATTTTATGGCATGATTAACCCTTCCAATGCTGAGGCTAGTTTCGTCCAAAGCACAAGGACGCAAAGATTTTTTAAAAACATCTAAACCCTGCCATGTTGGTATTCAGTAGATAGCTCTTTCTGTGTGCTCTCAGATGAGTACCCATTTGCCAGGGTTTCAATCATTTTTCATGTTTTTGCATCATTTTGTATTGACCAAATTAGCCACCAGCAGCATAAGGGTTAATCCTCCTAGCATATCCTAACCCATGAAGAGTTCTTCCAGAAATTGTCTTCTGGATCTAAGATACTTTTGACAATATCTTTGGAATTGAAGATAGTTTTGGAGAAAATTTGAAGGAGAGTTGTTGGTAGTATTCTAATTAACATTTCTCCTATAAATCTTTTCTCGATAATGCTTTTTACTTTGAGATTTCAACAATGTCTAAAAGCAGCCTGCTTATTTTGGTGACACCTTGCTGGCTTAAGCATATTTGGGCAAATATTTGAAGGAAAAATAGTGATCAGGGTTCTCCTTCAAATATTTTGTAAAATTATCCTTCCTTCATGAGTTATTGTCTAAAGTATCACAGATGACAATTTCTAGAGGAACCTTTTAATCATTAATGTGTTAATTATCCAAAAAACGCTTTGAGTGACATGTTTGATTTGCTGTAGTTAGTCTTGGTGATTGTGTGCGACTCCCGAAAGCTCAGTTTTGATATTGGTACTTGTTGAGTCAAGTCATACAATACTGATATTTGTGAAAACACTGATACATGTACATAATTTCATTGTTTGTGAGAAGATCCGTATACCTATAAAACAATACATATACTTGTGAATGTATGCTTATGTTTATGAATTTACATAGTAACAATATTGCTACTAATGAAAGCATTCTGATATCTAGGAAACAACACTGATCTTGTGAAAAGATCTCTATACTTATAGAATAGTGTCAATGCTTAGGCCTAAGATAAGTTTTTTGTTTCCTGTAACCCTACCTTAAATTTCTATTCAAAGAAAATCCCTACCCTAAAGATTTTTCCGCCCTCCCAACTCCCAATCAACGTAAAACATTTATAAAACACACATTTTTGACCAAAAAAATAATGCAAATTTTTTTTTTTTAGTGACCTACCTACCCTATTTTTTTCTCAGACCGTTACAGGAAGCAAAAAATAAAATTTTCTTGGCCTTATGAGAAGGTGCTGATACATATGAAGCAATACCAATGCTTTTAAAAAGATCCTAATCCTAAATAAACAACACCGATTCTTGTGAAAACATCTCTTTATTTAAGAAACAGTACCAATACTTTGGAAAGATGCTGAGACTCATAGAACAAGACCAATTCTTGTAAAAAGGTGTTGCTACTTACAAAACAAGACCATTAGATTAGTGTAAAGATGCTGATATTCATGAAACAAATTACCAATATTCATATAAATATGTTGTACTCATGAAAACCTCTCATTGTGAACCCCTAATGTGAACACAACTTCCTGGTCCCATTTTACATTACGAAAAGACCTCCGAGATCTGAACAACTGATGTGAACACTTTTGCCCTGGACCCAAGATGCTCACATCTTCGAGGTTTCAATGTGGTTATGATACATTACCAATGCTATCAGGGAAAAATCCGAAATGAAAAGCTCTACCAGAGGCATAGGAAAAAGATGCTAGGAACTTTTAGTTAGTCATTTGATTTAGGGATGTCATTGATAGTGGACAAATTGATAAATCGACATTTTCACTTTGTCAATTAAATCTAATGGAATGGTTGGGTATCGTATCGAAATAATCAATATTCTGTACCCCAATAATGGCGTATGATTATTAATAAAAAATACACTTTTCCCAGACATTTTCCTGTTAAACTCATGCAAAGTGAAACTCTGGCTACATAGAAAATGGCTACATAGAAAAAGCCATATGGCTTCTGTAAGAGAAATTGGAAGGAATAGTGTGCATTACTCCGGCATATGGCCAAGACACAGGGTATCCAACCAAAATAAAGGGATATCAATGACATCCCTATAAATAATTGTGCCCTACGAGAATGTTACGGCGTATCAAATCGAATCGAATTGAATCGAAAAATATATTAAGTAATCGCATCGATAAAATTTCATATCGATGACATCACTAATTTAATTGCCCCAGTACTTTTCCAGACACCCTCACTGTCATCATTACAGACTGGATCTATCGATCAACACATTTCGGGTGTCGATAATCGGAATAATAATGACCATGAAATATCGACCCGGTCTTTAATTCCCCTTTGTGTGATAGTACTTCCCTGAATATCCCCCATGTTGTTTGATGTCTTTAGAAGCTTCTGAAAAAAGCTGCAAGTATGCGCTATGTATTTTTGGAAGTTGGGTGATGTTGTGCTATTAGTTTACTATAACATCCATACTTAGTGAAGGGGGGGGGGGTGTAGGGGCGGGGGTGTAAGTGCAGGAAATAGATGTAAAACTATTCAAACGTTTTTTTTTCTTGGTAGTTTATCATATATTAAGGTTATATTCCAGTGTTTCCTATTCAAACCGATTCAGTCGAATTGACACACCAAATTGACGAATATTTTGTCAACTATCGAATCAAAATAAATCAGATACCAATGACAGCCCTGCCCTCACCATCATCAAGCCAGTGATCTCTAGAAATGCACCAAGCTTGAGTTCCTACAAGTCTAGATGCTTCTATAAGGAATTGAATGCTACTATGAGGTCCTTTTGATCCTTGGTCCTGACCAAGAGTCAGGGCCTCAGGGAAGATCCACTATTGGACTGAGTTACCTTCTTTGAATAAAGATATTCTTCTTCTTCTTCTTCTTCTTCTTCTTCTACATTTTCTTCTTTTTCTTCTACCTCTCCTAGTTATTATCACCAACTTTCTCTATAAAAGGTCATGATCACATATCTTTCTCTCCGTTTCCTTTCTCTATCAACATGGATCTCAGGTTTAGTTTAGCAAGGTAGGCGCACATATCAATCTGCACTATTCTGCTAGCTAGCTTATTTCATCTTATTTCATCTTATTTCATCTCTAATGTTTTATAAATATTTTACCAGGTTATTTCATCTCTGATATTTTATAGATAGTTTACCAGCTTATTTAATCTCTGACATTTCATGAATGTTCTACAAGCTTATTTCACCTCTAATATTTCATGAATATTTTCATAGCTTATTCCATCTTTAATACTTAAAGAATATTCTACAAGCTTATTCCATCTCTTATATTTTACTTGATATCATGCCTCTAATGCCAGGGTACATCAAAGTTTGGACTTGCTTGAATTTTTTTCACTTATTGCAGCTATGCTTGTGAAGGAACTCTGATGAAAAAATGAGTAAATCAATTTATATAGCACAAAGGAAATGTACTTCTGTTCTGATGGACAGACATTTCTCAATCAAATCTTTTCCAAAAGAGGCAAAATGTTTGGAGCAGCCTGGATGTTTTATGGGTGCCGCACAGCAGGCACAAATGGGTTAACCCATTTATTCCTCTAGCGCCCAAAATCGCATGACTACTTCAGTGATATCTCTCTAACATAAGTAATTTTCAGAAGATATTTCACCGAAAACTTTTGATTAGAAACTAGCTCTTCTTCGAATATTTTTCCAAGTTATGCTTCATGCCAAAGTTATTTTCAAAAGTTCTATGGATCAAGATGACACATTTCAGGGAGTTCTCCACCCTGTCGTGATGGGGTTAATACCAAGCCCTGGGGTGTATGTTAACCCTTTGTTGACCTTGTGACCTGGACTGACAGTGGCAGAGAAAATTGTCTTGGTACTTTGTAGCTTCCTCATCTCATCTCGTATTCATGAAAAATCTCTCCGAGGCGACAACTATCGGAATTAGCGATAAACGTAGGAGGATTGCCAGTTCATCAATCACCTTTTGTGGCACTCACATCTTCCCTTAACAGCTCGCCTGCCACCAGGCAGCGCCGCAGATATTTCACAGGGATTTTCCCATCTCAACTGTCAGCCAATTGTTGGGGATCTAAGTACAGTATTGGCTGAGATAGAGTACAGCTGATGCTGGGGGATGGACTGAGGGAAAGGTTTGCGGGGAAGGGTTATGGCTCGTGTGATTTTGAAAGGTAAGATTTGGAAGAGGTTAAGGGTAAAAGCTAGGGTGGGGTGAGGGGTAGTGTTAGGGTAGGGAAAGGGCTAGGGTAGGGTGAAGGGTAGCTTTAGGGTAAGGGCTAGGGTGGGGTAAAGGGTAGGGTTAGGTTAAGGGTAAGGCCTAGGGTGGGGTTGAAGGGTAGGGTTAGGATGTGGTTATGGGCAAGGGCTAGGGTGGGGTAAGGGCAGTGTTAGGGTATGCATTACAGGATATGGCCACACTGCCAACCGTTCTGGAAACTACACGTGTGTAGTCTCCAGGACGAAGGCACACTGTGATACAGCCATGCTTCCTGTTTAGTCGACCCCCTCGGGAACGCTGCCTCTGGCAGGCCCGGACGTTCTGGTTGTTATGTGTATTGGCGGGGGTGTCAACACAAGGAGTGACAGCTTTACAGATTTCCACTCGTTGAAGAAGATTGAGTATAAAAGCAGCTTTATTGGAAATGGCTGCACAAAAGTGGGATATTTATTTAGGGAATTATATGATACAATAGTTAGCAACTTGATGTAGGAGTTCTAGGGCCCTTTAGTAGTCAGAAAGTGGCATTTATTGACTTCCTTTAGTTCTGTGTGCGCAATTCCTGTCATGTGGTTAAGGGCTACTGTGATTGTGAAGGGTAAGGTTAGGGGCAGGGCTAGGGTAGGGCGGAAGGGTAGGGTTAGCATGAGGATGAGGATGTGATGCTCACCCTAAAATCTTGAATGCTCCGACCTGTACTTTAAGACCCTTACTGAATATATATTGGTCAATTCCACCTAAACCAAGATGTCAATACTTTACTCTTCTGAGATTCACACAAATACAAAGTCTATGCCATTATCTCATCGCAGCTGTCAGGAAAGTAGCTGGGTACAAGAGTAGTGAGTAGGAGTAAATGGAGTGGCTGGTCCATGTATGTGAGTGCTGACTCAACCAGTATTTCTAGATAACCATCATTCAAAACGTATTTTTCCCTTGGGTGAGTACTCAGGGCGAATTATGGTAAGAGCACTTTGAGACATTAGTCATGGACTTTCAGAAAGCCTAGCTATTGGTCAAGCATTTCTTTCACTTTCATATACAACTTGAAAAGTATGCCAACTCAAAACTGAGCATACCCTGATTTGGTTCTACATCTGCTCACTAGGTGGCCACAGTGAGATCTTCCCAATATGGTTCTAGGTAACTGAGTGACCACATTTGGTGCCATCTATGGTCAGCCAAAGAAAGTAATAACTATACATTATCCTGGAGGCCCTGTTGATGGCTATTCCAGTCGATGATACAATCTATCTCATACCCTATTGACTAGAATAACCTTGATGTACTTACCTCAAAACATAAGAGGTTGGTTTCCCCAGACTATGACTTCTCCCCCCCCCCCCCCCCCACAAAGTAATTTTCCCTTGAGATTTCCATTACCATTAGATGCCCCTGACTATGGGTTTCATTTAGATGTTGTGTTTATGTGGGTTGTTTTCTACTTTTACTGAATATTTGAAGGTGAGTTGTTGATAG
>OZ012688.1:5027728-5047113 GCA_963942565.1 Maea johnstoni | reverse complement strand
CTCTGACAGCCCTCCTCTGCCCTCTCCGCCTCACTTAATGCAGTTACTCGTCCTGCACATCCACAGCCATGCTCTCTGCATACTAATCTAATATCTGCTGACCCTTAATGTCCGCATGTTACTTCTAATACTCTTAAACATACACCACACTTGGTGTGTGGAGGGGCAGCCCCTAGTGTACTGTCTACATCCTCCTGTGACGTTGAACCTAGCCTGATACTGGCTTTCTGTGTACAGGTCTAATATCTGCTTACCCAGGATGTCTATTTGTTACTTCTAATCTGTTAAACATAGGCCAGACTTGGTATGTGTTGGACAGCCCCGATAGTTGAGAGGTTTACACATTGTGTACTGACTACATTCTGTCTGCATCCTCCTCTGAAGGTCTGCAGTTGAATCTGGTCTCATGCCTGCACTCTAGCGCTGCATACTAATAGCTGCTGACTTGTGATGTTACTTCTAATACTCTAATACATAGGCCAGACTTGCTATCTCCCCCCCCCCCAATAGCTGTGTGGTCTAAGGCTTGCCACAGACTGCTTGTCTCTTACAACTACATGGGTTTGAATCCTGGCCAGGGTATCTGAAGTTTGCTTCAATATTGTTTGTCTCAGAAAAATACATAAATACGTTATCAGTGGAATTTCATTTGCATTTTATGTTGTACATTTTAAAGTCTCATCCTTTACCATCTTAAAAGGAACATGCCAGTCCCCCTTCTCTTCTTCTTTAACCCTTCCAATGCTGAGGCTACTTTAATCCAAAGCACAAGGATGCAAAGAAATTCTAGAGGACTCAGTGAGAGCTTTCTAATGAATACCCACTTGACACGGTTTAGATGGTTTACAAAAATCTTGGCATGTTCATTTTAAGATGTTAAAGGGTGAGACTTAAAAATGAGAAACACTAAATGCAGTTGAAATCCAATTGGAAATGTCTGTATGTATTTATCGATACACACTATGATAAATCTAACTTCAGATGTTAAAGAATGATACTTAAAAATCTGAAACACTAAATGCAACGGAAATCACATTGAAAAAGTTAGTATGTGTTTTGGTGAGACAATTTAAAGCAAGTTTCATCAGAAATCATATCCTGTTCAATGTTCATAGCAACAACAGATGAACAAAAATGTTTTTAACTGAAATAATGCAGTTTTTTTGCCATTTCCAGCAATAGCTTGTGTGTGTTTCCTTAAGCCACTGAATAAAGCAATAAGGCCGATGCAGCACATGAAGATGGATAAATACCCCCTTTTCTAATAAAAAACAGTTCGCCATGATCCCTGTTTACACGGTTATAAGGAAAGGTTATTATTATGATGGAAATGGTATTTGGTCGGATCATGTCAGTTTCGGTTGAGGATATTGAATGGCATGTTGTGGATTTCGCTGGATGTATTGATACATGAGCATGCCCGTGTACCTCTAAATCATCTTGGCTACCTTATAAGGGCATAACAGGGTTGCCTCACAGAAACATCTATGTTTTATTCTCCAAGTTTAATGGAACTGAGTAACAAATAGACTATAGGCTCCTAGTCCCTAATGAGTTGAGATTACCTTACGTGTTGACCAAGCAGTGTGGTGTAGTACCAGGTTTGGTAGATAGATGGCACCACTGGATCCTCCTTCTCCTGAATTCTCTATTCCCCTGGTGAGAAAATTGTACTTAAATTGGCCACTATGGTCACCTAGACTTATTTGGTGCCTGGTAACAGAAAAAAACATAACAGAAAAAAATAGACATGACAGCCTAAAAATCTAGGCTAGGTAACATGTACTAAGACTGCTCCTTGAAAATCAGCCAACAAACAGGTAAACTTAAACCTTGTGAATCCAATTTGGAATCCTCCCCCAAAATGTCTGATGCCAAATTGTAATTGGATTATTTGCCAATATCTAATACCTCTTTGTTCATGGTTGAAGAATTTTATAAAAAAAATTGGTCCACTATAGTCATGCGACATATCAAAATGAACCTTGAATTGAACACAAAATTCTGGCAGTCGTAATTTTCAAGCTATGTAGAGGGTCTTTAACCCATTAATGCTTAGGAGTTCCTCAATAAATACTTTTAACCATAACTTTGAAATTGAGAATGATTTTACAAAACATTTGAAGCAGAGTTGTTGGGTCTGTTCTAATTAATGTTTCTCCATCAAATATTTTTCTAACTATGCGTTTGCCTGCAAGATTTGATCTAAAATGTCAGGCTGCTTTTGGCTGCTGTGAGTATTAATGGGTTAACATTGGCAAGCCAAGCTCTTGAATTTTATTATCTCGCACACATATCTGCTTGCATGGTTCTCTAGGTTACGTTACCACTAACACATTTATGCGTGTGTGGCATTGGAACGGTTAACATCTCTCCTTCAGATATTTTCCTTACTTTGCCTTGTGCAACTGAAAACTTTCATCAGTGTTGTAAGGCTTCTTCTGGTCGCTATGAGTATTAATGCGTTTGCTGCATACTAGAGAATATTCTATTTAGCGCAGCCAAGCAATCAATTCATGGTAAAACTGCAGAAGACATCCTCTTGGAAGAGGAGACTTCACATTTTAACTCAATAAGAAGTCACGCTTAACACAAAGCTTTATAAGGCCACACCAATTTAATTCTTTTGCCCTCTCTTTCTCAAAGAAAACATCCGCTTTAACCAATTCACACTCGAGTTCCTTTAGAAAGTATCGTCTGCTACTCTCACACTTTTGAAAATAATATGTGAATAAAGCTGAAGTATGGAAGATATTTGAAGGAGAGTTGTTGTGTGGCTTCTGATAAACATTTTTCCTTCAAATCCTTTGTAAGAAGTGCTTTTATGAATAAAACTTTTCCCAAATTTTTATGCCTGTTTTGGCCACTGAGTGTATAAATGTGTTAAAAAAAAACCATGAAATGTCAATCTTGCACACTGTCAAAAGATTTGGTTTGATGTGGTTCAAGGATAAGTTTCAGAGTTTTATTTCAATTCTCTCAGTGATTTAACTAGAATTTTACGAAGATCGATGGAGTAAGCATGGCATTTTAATTTCTTATTTGCCATTAAATGAAAGTTGTAAAGAAAGAAGAAAAAAAATAAGAAAAAGTGATATTTGGCTTTACGACAATGTATAAAATGGGTCTCACGTAAGTTTTATCTAAAATTTGGAAACATAATTTTTTCAATACATCATGAGATATCCACAACATATGTAATTCTTTTCCCAAATTTTCCACCAAAAAAATCCATGATACAAAGAATAACATTGGCGTTGCCTAAATGTCTATGAGTTTTTGTCAGGAAGTAGAGTAGGAAGAGTACAAAAGGAGGGTGAATTGTATTGATTATCTCCGTGGCTGACAGCGGGGGGTATTCAGCGATGTGGAGAGTGGGCAGGCGGGGCCGTGTGTAGTGCGTCCGCATCCATCATAATACTGACGCCCGTACATGCAATTGCCATTTTGGAGGTTGTGGGTTTCCTGTTGTGGCGTGTGACGAGGAGGACAGGGCTATGAATGCAGCAGCACGATCGGGCACCTCGGGAGTGGGGCAGCTCGCGAGCTACGCGGGAATGTGGCTCGCAACACACAGATACCTAAGCAATGCATGTGGCTTAGATTGTTATGCTTAGATTGTCATACTTGCCAGGGCTTGCTCTGATGGCCATGTAGTCTGAGGCGCCGCCACTGACTGCTCGCTGTCTCTCACCACTGCCTGGGCATGTGAGAAAGTTGCCAGTGACTTAGGATTAGGCGGTGGTTTTCGTCAGGTACTCCGGTTTCTTCCACTACTTACAACTGGCTAGTCACGAATTAGCCACAATTGGCATAAAATGAGATGAAAAAACGAAATTACAAATGCTAAAGTCCTACTTGGCACTGAGAGCTGTGGGTCTGTAATCAGTACATGGGATAGAATACAGTGCAGTGCAAGTGAGCAAATTGCCATTGAATTTAATCTCTGATGGGAAGTATTGGAGAGGGGGAGGTATGAGAAAGTTAGGAGAAGGAGGATAGGGAGTTATAGGAGTTGAAGGAGGAGAATGTCAGGAGGAAGAATTATAGGAGAATGGAGAGTAGGGGGGATCATGACAAAGGAAATGAGATGGAGGAGGAGGAAGAGGGAGAGGAGGGAGAGAAAAGGAGGAGGAATGGAGTATAGGAAGAGAAGGAGGTATTTGTTCTAATTGTGTGGTATATGATGGTGAGGGAGTTAAAAGTATGCGAAAAAAAGTAATAGGAGTAGGAGTAGAAGGCTGCAGCGGTGTATTATATTCCTAGCTCAGGTAGTAATCAAGCTTATGAATTACCGCCTGGTTAATAGCCCTCATAGCTTAGTCTCTGTGCCACTAACTGTGATAAGATAAAGGGGAAGAGGGACGAAAGGAGGTTATTTAAGGCCTAAGGTGTGTGGTATATGATCATGAGGGAGTTAGGAGTATGCAGAGAAAAATAGGAGGAGGAGGAGGTAGAGAATGAGGATAAGGCGGAAGAGGGAGAGTAGGAGAGAAGGATGGGGAGGGAGGAAAGAAAGGAGGTAGTTCAGACTAAAGAGGTATCTATTAAAGTTCTAAGTGTGTGCTGGTGTGTGATATGTGATAATAAGGGAGTTGAGAGTATGCGAAAAAGAAGTACTAGAAGTACATGTAGTAGGATTAGAAGAAGCAGGAGTAGAGGGTAGCGTGGTGTGTTATATTCCTAGCTCAGGTATTAATCAAGCTAATGAATTAGCGCCTGGTTAATAGCCCTCGTAGCTCACGCTCCGTGCCGCTAACTGTGACCTGTAGCAGGTGCGGGAATGTTAATCTCTGTGTGGTATGCAGGAGAGAGACTCTCAGCCTGAGCGGGAGGAGGAGGAGGAGCAGGAGGAGGAGGAG
Organism: Maea johnstoni; assembly: GCA_963942565.1. Taxonomy (NCBI): domain Eukaryota; kingdom Metazoa; phylum Annelida; class Polychaeta; order Spionida; family Magelonidae; genus Maea; species Maea johnstoni. The sequence continues at coordinate 5,042,251 of OZ012688.1, read as the reverse complement.
GAGGAGGGGCTGGCATTTAAAACAGCAGCCGCTCTTAAAGGTACTCCCTACACCTAGGCCGTCTGACAATGGCAGATCTGAAACCGCATTTTATTGTAGGCTTTATAGTAGCCAAGATGTGAAACTGGTATTTCCACTGTAGGCTAAAGCCGTTGAAAACACCTGGTCTTTAAGGTGCTTTGTAGCCTTGACACAATGCTAACTCAGAAACAGTGTTGTTTCAATTGCAGGCTTTATTCTGGGCAAGATCTGTAACAGTTTTATTTCAACTAAAGGCTTTCTTTTATTGGGCAAAATGAAAGACTGCTATTTTAGCTGTTACTGTAGATTTGAAACAGAGTTATTTCAACTGAAGGTTTTATTGTAGGCCAGATATAAAACAGCATTATTTAAGATGTAGACTTTATTGTAGCCAAGATCTGAAACCACATTATTTCAATTGTAGCTATTTAGCCTATATGTGAAACTGTGTTATTTCAAGTGTAGGCTTTGTTTAAGTCTAGATATAAAAATGCATTTAAAACAGCTGCTCTTAAAGATGCTCCCTTCCCAGGCCAGACAATGGCCAGACAATGGCCTATTCGAAACAGCGTTATTTCAACTGTAGGCTCTATTGTAGCCAAGATCCAAAACAGAGTTATTCATTTCAATTGTATGATTTATTGAAGGCAAGATGTGAAACCGCATTATTTCATTACTTAGGGCTTTAGTGTAGGCAAGATGCGTACGTGTCAGTGGGACAGTCAGCTCTTTCAACAGAAGGCTTTATTGTAGGCAAGATGCGTACGTGTCAGTGGGACAGTCAGCTCTTTCAACAGAAGGCTTTATTGTAGGCAAGATGCGTACGTGTCAGTGGGACAGTCAGCTCTTTCAACAGAAGGCTTTATTGTAGGCAAGATGCGTACGTGTCAGTGGGACAGTCAGCTCTTTCAACTGAAGGCTTTATTGTAGGCAAGATGCGTACGTGTCAGTGGGACAGTCAGCTCTTTCAACAGAAGGCTTTATTGTAGGCAAGATGCGTACGTGTCAGTGGGACAGTCAGCTCTTTCAACAGAAGGCTTTATTGTAGGCAAGATGCGTACGTGTCAGTGGGACAGTCAGCTCTTTCAACTGAAGGCTTTATTGTAGGCAAGATGCGTACGTGTCAGTGGGACAGTCAGCTCTTTCAACAGAAGGCTTTATTGTAGGCAAGATGCGTACGTGTCAGTGGGACAGTCAGCTCTTTCAACTGAAGGCTTTAGTGTAGGCAAGATGCGTACGTGTCAGTGGGACAGTGAGCTCTTTCAACTGAAGGCTTTATTGTAGGCAAGATGCGTACGTGTCAGTGGGACAGTCAGCTCTTTCAACTGAAGGCTTTATTGTAGGCAAGATGCGTACGTGTCAGTGGGACAGTCAGCTCTTTCAACAGAAGGCTTTATTGTAGGCAAGATGCGTACGTGTCAGTGGGACAGTCAGCTCTTTCAACTGAAGGCTTTATTGTAGGCAAGATGCGTACGTGTCAGTGGGACAGTCAGCTCTTTCAACTGAAGGCTTTAGTGTAGGCAAGATGCGTACGTGTCAGTGGGACAGTCAGCACTTTCAACTGAAGGCTTTAGTGTAGGCAAGATGCGTACGTGTCAGTGGGACAGTCAGCTCTTTCAACAGAAGGCTTTATTGTAGGCAAGATGCGTACGTGTCAGTGGGACAGTCAGCTCTTTCAACTGAAGGCTTTATTGTAGGCAAGATGCGTACGTGTCAGTGGGACAGTCAGCTCTTTCAACAGAAGGCTTTATTGTAGGCAAGATGCGTACGTGTCAGTGGGACAGTCAGCTCTTTCAACTGAAGGCTTTATTGTAGGCAAGATGCGTACGTGTCAGTGGGACAGTCAGCTCTTTCAACAGAAGGCTTTATTGTAGGCAAGATGCGTACGTGTCAGTGGGACAGTCAGCTCTTTCAACTGAAGGCTTTATTGTAGGCAAGATGCGTACGTGTCAGTGGGACAGTCAGCTCTTTCAACTGAAGGCTTTAGTGTAGGCAAGATGCGTACGTGTCAGTGGGACAGTCAGCACTTTCAACTGAAGGCTTTAGTGTAGGCAAGATGCGTACGTGTCAGTGGGACAGTCAGCTCTTTCAACAGAAGGCTTTATTGTAGGCAAGATGCGTACGTGTCAGTGGGACAGTCAGCTCTTTCAACTGAAGGCTTTATTGTAGGCAAGATGCGTACGTGTCAGTGGGACAGTCAGCTCTTTCAACAGAAGGCTTTATTGTAGGCAAGATGCGTACGTGTTAGTGGGACAGTCAGCTCTTTCAACTGAAGGCTTTATTGTAGGCAAGATGCGTACGTGTCAGTGGGACAGTCAGCTCTTTCAACTGAAGGCTTTAGTGTAGGCAAGATGCGTACGTGTCAGTGGGACAGTCAGCTCTTTCAACAGAAGGCTTTATTGTAGGCAAGATGCGTACGTGTCAGTGGGACAGTCAGCTCTTTCAACTGAAGGCTTTATTGTAGGCAAGATGCGTACGTGTCAGTGGGACAGTCAGCTCTTTCAACAGAAGGCTTTATTGTAGGCAAGATGCGTACGTGTCAGTGGGACAGTCAGCTCTTTCAACTGAAGGCTTTATTGTAGGCAAGATGCGTACGTGTCAGTGGGACAGTCAGCTCTTTCAACTGAAGGCTTTATTGTAGGCAAGATGCGTACGTGTCAGTGGGACAGTCAGCTCTTTCAACTGAAGGCTTTAGTGTAGGCAAGATGCGTACGTGTCAGTGGGACAGTCAGCACTTTCAACTGAAGGCTTTAGTGTAGGCAAGATGCGTACGTGTCAGTGGGACAGTCAGCTCTTTCAACAGAAGGCTTTATTGTAGGCAAGATGCGTACGTGTCAGTGGGACAGTCAGCTCTTTCAACTGAAGGCTTTATTGTAGGCAAGATGCGTACGTGTCAGTGGGACAGTCAGCTCTTTCAACTGAAGGCTTTATTGTAGGCAAGATGCGTACGTGTCAGTGGGACAGTCAGCTCTTTCAACAGAAGGCTTTATTGTAGGCAAGATGCGTACGTGTCACTGGGACAGTCAGCTCTTTCAACTGAAGGCTTTATTGTAGGCAAGATCTGAAACCACTTTATTACAACTGACGACTGTATTGTAGGCGAGATGTATAAACAGTGTTATTTCAACTTTAGACTTAGCAACTGTAGAAATCGCGCCATTTCAATTGTAATAAATGTGTGGCTGAACAGGCCCTCAGTTAGTTCTTCATCCTCTATATAAAACACTATCTTTTAACAATAGATTTCTTTTGCGTGATGTTTTCCTGCCTGTAACGTCCCAGTAAAAATATAGGCTGTAGACAGCAAGGTTCTCTGGATAGAAGAACAATGCAATTGTTTAACCCTGGTTCTAATAGCCAAGAAAACGGCCCTTAGTTAGTTAATCACACTCTTTTAACAATATATTTGTTTTGCTGTCTGTAACCACCCAGTAAAAATATTGGCTGTAGGCAGCAAGGTGCTCTGGAGAGAAGAACAATGCCTTTGTTTAGCCCTGAGTTAGTTCATCATCCTCTTTATAAAACACTATCTTTTAACAATAGATTTGTTTTGCATGATGTTTTCCTGGCAGTAACCACCCAGTTAAGATATCGGCTGTAGGCAGCGAGGTGTCCTGGCTAGAAGAACAGTGCCATTGTTTAGCCGGAATTCTAAGGCCCGACCAATCGATCAGTGCACGAGCAGGCCTGACTTGCCATCCATCAGGGTGGGTTTAAAGTGAGGGGGTCGGGGGTCAGTGCTAAGTTATTGTGAAGGATGAGGAATGTGTCTTTAAGTGATCAATCTGCTGTTTACCGTGCAGGTGGACCTGGAGTCTCGGTTCAAAGGATGGGGGTGAAACAGATTAATTGTGGAATGCTGTGTGGAGATGGAATTCGGAATATTCAAGTACATTTCAGGTTCATTTCTATTGGATTTCAGTTTAATAGGCATGCAGCCAAATATCAAAATTAAACTTTTGATGGCATTTTCTGATGAAAAGTCGTCACCCAGTCTTTGGGCTTTGGGGTAGGGGTGGATGACAAGAGACAGAGAGTAGTCAATAGCTATGCCCTAGACTGCTTGGTTATAGGGTCAGGCTGACAGTGATGAGAGACAACCAGTGGCTATGCCTCATAACACTCCACTCTCAGAGCAGCCCTGAGAGTGGCGAGAGACAGCCAGCAGTCAATGGCAATGTCTTAGACCTCTTGGCTATGGGGGCAGGCCCTCAGTGGTGAGAGACAGACAGCAGTCACTGGCAGTACTTTAGACCACTAGCTATAGGGGCAGGCCCTCAGTGGTGAGAGACAGACAGCAGTCACTGGCAGGGGCAGGCCCTCAGTGGTGAGAGACAGACAGCAGTCAATGGCAATGCCTTAGACCACTAGCTATAGGGGCAGGCCCTGCAGTGGTGAGAAATAGCCAGCAGTCAGTGGTAATACCTTAGACCACTCAGCCATCGGGGCAGGCCCCCTAGTGAAGGAGAAATTCAGATCAGCAGAGACCATCTTCATGTAGTAATCGTATTAATATTGTAATCCTCAGTCAGTAGCAGTGCCTTAGACCACTCAGCTATCGGGGAAGGCCATGCAGTGGTGAGATACAGCCAGCAGTCAGTGCCAATGCCTTAGACTACTCTGCTATCGGGGTAGGCCCCACGTAGAGGTGAAATTCAGGTCGGCAGAGACCATCTTCATGTAGTAATCGCATTAATATTGTAATCCTCAGTCAGTAGCAGTGCCTTAGACCACTCAGCTATCGGGGAAGGCCATGCAGTGGTGAGATACAGCCAGCAGTCAGTGCCAATGCCTTAGACTCCTCTGCTATCGGGGTAGGCCCCACGTAGAGGTGAAATTCAGGTCGGCAGAGACCATCTTCATGTAGTAATGGCATTAATATCGCAGTCCTCGTGTGGCACTGTGATCTGTCTAGATCAAAGGAGAGCGATTTGTATGCTTTTAACATCCACTGAATCATCCCGCGTAGATAAATGGCGGCGTTGAGAAATCACAGGCTTCGCACGAGGACTGGGGATCGCAGGATTGTTATATAGTGCCTTGGTAAAGGATTGATCTCACCAACAATTAGCATAAGAGTCAGGATCTCACGTTCCCTCATCAATATCACCCGCAATCGATGGATCAATGGATATATTAACACTTTTAACTCTGGAAGATGCACTTGGTCTCATACATATGTTAGGTATCAATAGGAAAGCAGGGACATATATTCTTTTGTTATCCATTCATCCTGATCAAAGCAATATCTTTTTTAAAAACTCATTGGTTAATTTCATTTTTTTTCTTTTTTTTTATATTTTTTTATCAGTTTGGTTCAACCCATCAATGCTTAAGAGTTCCTATAGAAATTGTTCTTTGGATCACTGATACTTTTGTAATAACTTTGGAATAAAGCAAAACATTTGAAGGAGCATTGTTGGTAATATTTTGAGTAACATTTTTCTTAAGAAATGTTTCCAAATTTGCTTTGGCCTGCAAGATTTGGTTAAAATTGCTGGGCTGTTTTTGGCCGCAGTTAGAGCATTATTGGGTTAATTATCACTCTTTAATTATTTTTTCAATTTTTACCAATTTATTTTTTACATTGCCGTTATCATTAAACCTGGAACAATTGATTCCTGCAGGTTCAGTAGCACTGATTTATTGGATTAACACTTTTACATCCAAAGATTACTCTGGGCATGACGCTTATGAAAATACAATAATGTATATGTGTGTGTGTGTGTGTTTATAAATATATATATATATATATATATATATATATATATATATATATATATATATATATATATATATATATATATATATATATATATATATATTTATATATATAATTGATTCCTGCAGGTTCATTAGACTCATGAAAATGTCATGATCTATCAACATGCAAAAATTTTACATCTATTCATTCTTCATTAATGCTCAAAGCATCTAAATTGTACTTGTCAGAGATTGTCAGTCTCACACTTATAAACACATCTTGATAACATTTAACTGAGACCATCTTCAGGTCTTGGTTTCAGTTATTATTATAAATTCAATATGTTGTACTATTGTGTTTATGTTCTATATCTTATAGCTAAAATAGGACAGGCTATGTTGCTGATATCTTTAAAACCAAATCAGCTTTTGGAAAATTTTCTGATGAAGGCTCAACTTTCCTACAAAATAATGTGCAATCTTATTCTTTTTTCTTTAATCATTTTCAAAAAAAATTATAGAAATTATAGAACTGACGGTTTTCAGATATTCTATATTAGTTTCTGTTTAAAGCTTGTATGTATCCGTCATTGTACTCTTCAGAGGTCTTGGGTACCTAGAAGGAATGTGTCCTCAATATTTTATTTCAGTATTCTTCATGCTCGGCTGGAAAGAAATCTCGTACTCGCAAAAGGATCCTCTTCAACCATCTAGCCAATTCCAACATTCTTTAATTGCATTCTGCACTAAATTCAATTGAGCATCGTTCAGGCTCCGCAATACATTGATACAATTTCAATTGAGAATTCTGGATTCCGTCCGCATTTCGGAGAAGGCCCCATGTGGAGTTAACTTAATGTAATTTCCTGAATCATATATTTATCAGTGCCTCACATGGCTATAGGCCGCTGTTCAGCTGTTCGTTTTACACTGGGAACTTTCTGTTAACCCTTTCTTGCCTGCAGGGTATAAAATGTCTCGATGTTTTTCGTTATATACTTAAACCCTCATGCTGCTGGTGTCTAATTTTACCAATACAAAATGCTGCAAAATGTCTGAACCCCTGGTACATTGGGACTCATCTGAGAGCACTCAGTGAGAGCTTTCCAATGAATACCAACATGACAGGGTTTAGATGTTTTGAAAAAATCTTTGTGTTCTTGTGTTTTGACGAAAGTAGCCTCAGCATAAGTTTATATCTTGACCATTTTATGCCTGTGAAGACAAAAAATGCTCTCACAATTTTGTTTGAAATCTTTGTGACCGGAGCATTTTCAGAAAATATTTGAAGGAGAAATGCAGTAATAAACCAGACCAACAACTCTCCTTCAAATAAATTTTCAAATCATGCTACATTGCAACAGCTCCTGTTGGCATTTGGCAATTACAGATCTTTGAGCATGAATTGGTTAATGACCAACACATTTTTCCAAAGATAATTGAAGGAGATCTGTTTTTCTCCCACTCTGAGATGTGTTCTATGGTTAGGATAATGTAAAAGAGAAATTTTCCTCGAGGGTTTGTCTTCAATGGGGTTAAAGATCAAACTAGTGTAATTTGCAAGCCTCGTCCCAAGACACAAAATCGCTCACTCGTGCAAGATACCTCCTATTCCCATCCACTCATGATGGAACCTCTGTCTATAAACTCAACCCACAACTCCCCATTATATTTCCTCTGAATTTATGTCTAATTTCAAAATCATTTTCTAAAGTATCATAGTTCCAGGTGACTCTTGTCAAGGAGATCTCCAGGGGCCAGTTGCACCAACGTGACTCAGGCTGGAACCTAGGCTCAAGGGCAATCAAGTTGAGACTTGAGCCTGAGTTTGAACCTGAGTCACGTTGGTGCAACTGGCCCCAGGCATGAAAGGGTTAACTACTTGTGCCAGCAGAGGACTGCATTTCACGCGATGGAAATAATTGATAGATACCATCATTTTCTTCACTCGATGATTGCAGCAAAGCTAGCAACACTATATGAGCTGTGCATGAAATATAGATGATGCATTAGACTTCCAAATCTCTATTTTTCCTTTATATAAAGGAAAACCTCCGCGGGATTTCCTGACTTCATAGCATTTCTGGATGCCAACGGCTAAAAAGCCATGTTTTGGTATTCTTGCGGGAAAACATGCATACGGCCATCAACGCCTGACCGCTTCCCCTTTCTCATTTTCTGCTTTGATGGCTGGCCCATAGAGGGCAGTGTGAGACCCTTGAGGGGGATTGCGAGGAAAAAGCCATTACGGTAAAGTGTCTGTGCCCTGATCAAGCCATCACATTCGCCCGCCGCCCGATCCGTCGGCCCGTCGGCATAACCAAAGGCTGTTGACTATACAGCCGTTCGCGGAAAAAACACATGTCATGTGATTAGCGAGATTCGATTAGGCGGCAGGTTTTTGACGATCGGTGGAGGAGGTGCTATTGTTACGAGGGAGGGGGCCTGTCACTTAGCGCGGACGAGTACTCTGTTTAGCGAGTGCTTCTCTCGTCTTAATTAGCGGCGATACTCTAAACACGGAAATGGGAATGACAGGTTTTCTGCCTGATAGCTTTTTGCTTGGAGGGCTTTATTCAGAGTTGTCAGATTCAGATGTTTACTTTATGTAGAACTGCAGGCGTTTTGAAACCCATTTTCATACCATATATGGTTATTCTGTTTTATCATTTCTTCTCATTTCACATAAAAATGCCTTTCATTTCTTCTCATCGATCCAAAGAATTCTTTTCATTCTTCTCGTTTTGCATAAAAATACCAGTCACTTCTCATTTTCCATAAAAATACATTGTATGTTTTCTCATTAGTCAAAGGAATCCCCAACAAGAAGAGTCCTTAAAAACTAAAGCATATCATCCTTTATATTTAATGCCAAAGAATTACCCTTGATAAATGTTGTTTTGAACTGTGATGCTTTTGTAAACAACTTCATAAATAAGCATTTGCTCATAAAAATATTTAACCCTTATGCTGCTGGTGGCTAATTCTGCCAATACAAAATGATGCAAAAAACCTGAATTACTACTAAAACCCTGGCACATGTGTACTCATCTGAGAGTACTCTACAAGAGCCATCTAATTAATACCAACATAACGCGGTCCAGGTGGTTGTCAAAAGTTTTCCATCTTTGTGCTTTGGACAAAAGTAGCCTCAGCAATGGGAGGGTTAAGGGAAAGTTATTGATGAGCTTCTTATTAAATTTTCCCTCTCAAATACCTTCCAAATGTGCTATCCAGAATCCGCTAAAGTCATATCTCTGGGTTAATTCATTTATTTAATTCTAATACTATTGGAAGATACAATAGGCATACAAGACACTATAAAACGTGGAAGTGATTTAGTTGTGGGGCTTAGGCGCTTTTCACTAATTGGTATTAGACAGCTTTGTGAAACTGCACCTGGGTCCAATAGGATGTTATTGAAGTTGATTTTAACCCATTCCTGCTTAGATTTCCTCGTAATCCTTATGCTGTTGGTGGCTAATTTACCATTACAAAATGTTGCATAAAACATGAAAAATGCCTGAGATTCTGGAATATGGGTACTCATCTATGAGTGCTCAGCAAAAGCAATCTAATGAATACCAACATAAAAGGGTTTAGACAGTTTTCGAAGTCTTTGCATCTTTGTGCTTTGGATGAATGCTTCTATGCTGCAATTGAAAGTTGAAAATATTTCAAGCAGAGATGTAGGCTTAATTCTGTTTGATATTTATAATTCAAAAGGAGCAATTACACATAATGATAAGAAATGACAGGCATTTTTATGTAAAATTAATGAAAAATAGATTTGAATTACCGTACATGGCATGAAAATGGGAATTCAAAATGCCAGTTGTACTGCATGAAGTAAACATCTGAATTAAGGTCTGCCCCGATATAATAGCCAGGTGGTCTTAAAATGTTGCCACACACTGCTTGCTGTCTCTCACCATTGCTCAGTTGGAATCCTAACAGTGGCATGAGAGAAAGTTGCTAGTGACTTGGGGTAACTGTTAGGCATGGGTTTTTGGCAGGCACTCTTGTTTCCACCACTGACCACAACATCACTTAGCCATGATATGGCAAAAAAGTTGCAGATCCATGTCAGAAAGCTTGCTCAATCCAAACCCCCTACTTTTTTGCCTGGATATTGCAAAAAAGTGGCAATAAAAAAGAAGATTCAAAAAAGAGAATTCATTCTAAAATTTTCTACATGTCCATTATCTTTTTCTTACAGATCATTGTTGGAAAGCTTACACAATACCAACCCTCCATTTTATTTGCCACAAAATGGCAAAAAAGTGACAATAAAAAGAAAATCCCAAAACAGAGTCTATTCTTATCTTTTCTTACAAGTCTATTGTCTTTTTCTTGCAGATCGATATCAGAAAACTTACTCTATCCCAACCCTCCATTTTTTGCCACAATATGGCAAAACAGTGACAATGAAATAAAAAATTTAGAATAAAATTCATTCCAAGCTTTCCAAACAACTCTGTTGTCTTTTCCTTGCAGAACAATGTCAGAAAGCTTGCCCAATCCGAAAGTAGCAGTGAAAAGAAAATTCAAAAAGAAAATCCATTCTAAGCTATTGCCTAAAATCTATTGCTTTTTTCTTGCAGATCAATGTCGGAAAGCTTACCCAACCCCAACCCTCCGAGCTATACGTCGCTTTACACCAGTAGCCAATCAGGAGTGTTCATGTGGTCCGGTAGGATGTCCACGACTCTCCAGGTGGCGCCAAATGCGACGGAGAACCTCGAACTTCAGGCGTGCTTCTGCAAACCGGGCGTCTACAATCTCAGTAACGTACAGATCCTGGCTGTGCCGCAAATTAAGGGTGTCGCGGAGGATTCTGTGGGTCCTGTGAGACAGAAACATACCTCGCCAAGTCTGGTGGTCATCAGTACTTTATAGTCGCTAATGGGCAGCGTAGGTAAGTCAATCTCTTAGACCTAAAAAGAAAATTAAATTTTCCTGTCACAGGAACCTTATAAGTTTTTTATTCACAAATCGTGTCCCTATATATTTTTTCGCCCTGCATACTCCAATTCAACATACTGTATACAGTATTATGTTATTTTTAACAGGCATTTAATTTTCGCGCTCCCCATGATAGTGCCAAAATAGCGTCCTTCAAATAGATATCCTGCATTCTATATGATTTAGTTGGAGTGCTTGAATGCTCAAATACAAAATTTCTAGTGCTCCAAATAAAAGCCTTATACTAAATGCAGGATTATTACACTGCATTACAACAGTTACTACAGCTGCCATGAAACACCAATTGTTTGAAAAAAGAAAATTCAACAAGAATATTTTATCTACCTACCTACCTACCCTATTTTTTCGACCTGTTACAGGAAACAAACATTTTTATGCCTTAATCTATAAGTAAAAACATGTGTTTGGTAGAAATATTAGTATACTCTGGTCTTCCTTCAAAAAGAGGACGCTCATAAACTTGCCAGTTTTGGGCACCCACTTTCCAAATCATGGCTAAGACCCTGGAAGTGGTCATAAAAAGGTTAACCTCCTAGAACATGATATCAAGCACTGTGATCAACTTGGACGTGTGCTTCAGTGATGGTTATTTATCTCTCTGTGGGCATGAAAAGGTTAACCTCCCAGTTGATCAGGAGTATCTATCTACACAGAACACGATATCAAGCACTGTGATCAACTTGGACGTGTGCTTCAGTGATGGTTATTTATCTCTCTGTGGGCATGAAAAGGTTAACCTCCCAGTTGATCAGGAGTATCTATCTACTCAGAACATGATATCAAGCACTGTGATCAACTTGGACGTGTGCTTCAGTGATGGTTATTTATCTCTCTGTGGGCATGAAAAGGTTAACCTCCCAGTTGATCAGGAGTATCTATCTACTCAGAACATGATATCAAGCACTGTGATCAACTTGGACGTGTGCTTCAGTGATGGTTATTTATCTCTCTGTGGGCATGAAAAGGTTAACCTCCCAGTTGATCAGGAGTATCTATCTACTCAGAACATGATATCAAGCACTGTGATCAACTTAGACGTGTGTTTCCAGGATGGTTATTTATCTCTCTGTGGGCATGAAAAGGTTAACCTCCCAGTTGATCAGGAGTATCTATCTACTCAGAACATGATATCAAGCACTGTGATATTGACTTGGACGTGTGTTTCCAGGATGGTTATTTATCTCTCTGTGGGCATGAAAAAGTTAACCTCCCAGTTGATCAGGAGTATCTATCTACTCAGAACATGATATCAAGCACTGTGATCAACTTGGACGTGTGTTTCCAGGATGGTTATTTATCTCTCTGTGGGCATGAAAAGGTTAACCTCCCAGTTGATCAGGAGTATCTATCTACTCAGAACATGATATCAAGCACTGTGATCAACTTGGACGTGTGTTTCCAGGATGGTTATTTATCTCTCTGTGGGCATGAAAAGGTTAACCTCCCAGTTGATCAGGAGTATCTATCTACTCAGAACATGATATCAAGCACTGTGATCAACTTGGACGTGTGTTTCCAGGATGGTTATTTATCTCTCTGTGGGCATGAAATGGTCAACCTTTATGCTGCTAGTCGGGACAACTTTATGTAGTGACTTACATTTAGATTGGACTCAAGAATTCTCCTCGCTGGGAATTAATTATAATGTTAATAATCTTGAAAACATCACAGACCTTAATATCGAATCCAAAATAGGAGAGATACAAAAATTGATTGCTCTATGGAATGCGAGGAATTTGACACCTTATGGCAAAATAGTAATTACAAAAAGTCTTCTAATATCAAAGATAACTCATGTCCTGTTGTCCCTCCCCTACCCCTCATCAGATTTAATAAATAGACTGGAAATAGTTTTTAAGAATTTTATATGGAAAAAGGGTATTCCAAAATTTAGAAAAGAAATATTAGAAACATTACATAGTACGGGAGGTTTGAAAATGACGAATTTGAAAATTTTTGATGCATCACTTAAGATATCATGGTTCAAGTCTATAGGTTGGGCGGAATTCCCCATACATTACAGAATAAATGATATTTTAAGATATGGTGATAAATTCCCCTCAAAAATTGTGGGTACTATTAAAAATAAATTCAGGTATGAAGTGGTACAAAGCGTTATAACGTTAAACAAAACAGTAAGGTACAACAATTTATTACAAATACAAAATATGCCTTTGTGGCATAACAGCGTTTTGAACATAGAATACAGGAAACATTGGGAAAAACATGGTATCCTGACAATAAATGATATTGTAAACGACGGGGGAGAAATATTAACCTTAGAGGAAATGAAAGGAAAGGGTTTGAGTATGCACTTCCTAGACTACATAAAAATCAAAACCTCAGTAAGAAATGTAATACAAATAGATGGAACATATAACAAATTAACTGGTCCATTTCTGCCAATGATACTTTTTGAAATAGGATTAAATGAAAATGGTTGTAGCAGAATTTATAATAAACTAATGACGTACAACGTAAATATCTTGAAAGAAGTTAAAGAAAAATGGGAGACAGTATTAAACGAAGAAATAAGGTACAAGATGGTAGAAAAGGCTTTTTCTGATTTGACAAAATGTAAAGGAAGTGCATACCAAAAATATTTCCAATTTAAGCTGCTACATTCTAGGACAGCAGTAAGGGATAAGTTATACACTATGAACTTGTCTGATACGAATATATGTCCTCTATGCGAAACAAACATTGAAACAATTAAACATGTCTTTTTAGAATGCACACACGTGACTACACTTTGGCATCAACTGGAAAAATGGCTAAAAATTAAGCTGAAAAAAACAGTGAAACTGTCAGATTCAGACAAGATTTTTGGCGGACAAAATTCGGAAGATCTTATAGAGAAAGTGATTCTAAGTACAAAAATTGTTATTTTTGATAACAGCAAAAACATCAAATACCATCATATAAAAGACGTTAAGAGGACATTATTTAAACAATTACGGATAGAGGAATATCACGCCATGCTGAATTTAGAGGAACAAAAATTTATGAAGGTATGGGAACCAGTCTATGAAGAACTATGTAATATGTATAACACATAAACAAACAAAGGGATAACGAAAAATTGATCTGTTAAAATGGAAAATACAGCAATAGAGTTAAGATTGTAATTTGGACGAACGTATTACATTTGAATTGTAAACCAGGAAAATAAAAAACAGCAGATGTTGCGAAATTAAAAAAAAAACCTGCTAGTGGCCAATTTGGTGAATACAAAATGATGCGAAAAAAGCTGGAAAATCACTGAAACCCTGGCAATGGGTACTCCTCTGATCACACTCATCAAGAGCTTTCCAAATTCCAATGCATACCAACATGGCAGGGTTTATAAGGTCTACAAAATTTTCTGCTTCTTGTGCCTTAATCAAAAGTCGCCTCAGCACCGAAAGGGTTAGCCTCCCAGTTGGGTAGTATCTCTCTACATGGAAAACGATTTCAAGCACTATGATCAACTTGGACGTGTGTTTCCAGGATGGTTATTTATCTCTCTGTGGGCATGAAAAGGTTAACCCCCCAGTTGAGTTACAGGGAACGCGATATCAAGCACTGTGATCAACTTGGGCGCGTGTTTCCGTGATTGTTACTCGGCTCTTGGCCTGTATTGTCTATCAGCCCATCACGCCTGCTTTACAAATGCCAATAAAATCTGCTCCAGGACGCGTTAGCAGGTTTTGGGCTCAATCCCCCACGCTCTCTCCCGTCTCTCGTGGGACTGATCCTGGCACGAAATTGCCGCTTTGGGTGTGAAGGGCTGTCGCTTTCCGTAGGCGTAATGATACGGCACCGCGATACGGC